>OZ012735.1:511485106-511800106 GCA_963859935.3 Lathyrus sativus
GTTCATTAAATAATACACACATAATCACCTATTATGTTCACATGTATTTATACTTGATGCAATTAACATTCAAATTATAATTCTAGGATTCACGCCTGTAGGCTACCCACAACACATATCATCACAATAGATCACATACATACTCACAATGTAGAGGTATTAGTCTATGTGAAACAACTAAATCATCAACACATAGAAACCACAGCAAAGAAAAGATGCTGTTAAATTCGTCCATATTCGCCTAGCGAGGCCCTGCAGCGAACCTTCGCTGGACCTTCGCCTGGCGAACCCTCTCAGCGACCACTCGCTAGGCCTTCGCCTGGCGAGACTCCCCAGCGAGCCAAAGTCAGTAGCTACTGACTTTGTTCGCCACCATTCACCAGCACCTTTGCTGGGCGAACCTTCGCTAACCAACCTTTGTCTGGCGAACTCGCCAGCGAAGTCCACTGGGACTTAATCATAATTATTCGCCAGCGTTCGCTAGGCTTCGTCCGGCGAAGCTTCGCCTTCGCTCGCCTGGCGAGAGCCAGCGAACCTGCGCATAACAGAATTTTGTTCTGTCTTTTCCTTCTCAAACCACCACCAACCAACTCCCAAACATCAAAACCAGCTCAAACAACATCACTACATGTTACCCGACTATTCTACAGCATTATTACTCAATTCCAACCGATTAAATCACAGTTCTACCGATTATTCCAACTTTTGCCCTAAATGGAAAAGGATGGAAACTACACCAAAACCCCAACCCAACATATATATCATCATGCAATGATCAAATAGAAACATTTCTCACCCTTACCTCGATTAATCAGAGCTTTGATGTTGGTTCTTGATGATTTTCCACTTTCCTCTTCTTCTCCTCTCTTTCTCTTCTTCTTTCTTTCCAAATGTTTCTCTCTAACTTTCTTTTCTTTTCCTTCTCTATTATATATTTCCTTTATTTTCCTTCCTTCTAATTTCCTTCTCAATTATCTATTAATTCCAATTAATAAAAATTAATTTCCAACATTAATAAAAATCCCACTAAATCAATTAATTACTATAATTAATTATTTAATGAAATTCGGGCTGTTACAACCCTCCCCCACTTTAGGAATTTTCGTCCTCGAAAATGTTACCTGGTTCGAACAGTTCTGGATAAGACTCCCTCATTTGGCTCTCTAGTTCCCAAATCATATTTCCACCAGCCGGTCCTCCCCAAGCGACCTTCACTAAAGAAATCTCTTTGCCTCGAAGTTGCTTCAACTTCCGATCCTCTATCCGCATAGGTGATGCCTCCACAGTTAGGTTATCTCTCACCTGCACATCATCTGCTTGGACTACATGAGATGGATCCGCAATGTATTTCCTCAACTGAGATACATGGAACACATCATGGAGATTAGCAAGCGACGGCGGTAAAGCCACACGATAGGCCACTTCTCCTATCCTCTGCAAAATTTGATAAGGACCAATGAAACGCGACGTCAACTTACGCGACTTCAATGCCCTACCAACACCAGTCGTTGGAGTAACCCGAAGAAACACATGATCTCCCTCTTGAAATTCAAGTGCCTTCCTCCTCTTGTCATGATAACTCTTCTGACGACTTTGAGAAATCCTCATCTTTTCTTGAATCATCTTAATCTTGTCTGTAGTCTGCTGAACTATCTCGGGCCCAACTACAGAACTCTCTCCGGACTCATACCAACACAGTGGCGTCCTACACCGCCTACCATACAATGCTTCGAACGGTGCCATACCAATGCTAGAATGAAAACTGTTGTTGTAAGTAAACTCAATCAAAGGCAAGTAGCCATCCCAAGCTCCTGCTTTCTCCAATACACAAGCTCTCAAAAGATCCTCGAGTGATTGAATAGTCCTCTCAGTCTGACCATCTGTCTGAGGATGATAAGCTGAACTCAAACGCAACTTCGTATCCAAAGCACTTTGCAAGCTCTCCCAAAATCTCAAAGTAAACCTCAGATCCCTATCCGACACAATACTAGACGGAATACCATGCAAGCTGACAATCCTCTCGATGTATAGCTTTGCCAATTTCTCCAACGGATAATCCATTCGCATAGGGATAAAGTGAGCAGATTTAGTCAATCTATCCACAATAACCCAAATAGCTTCGAAATTGCTCGGCGTCCTAGGTAATCCAGACACAAAGTCCATAGAAATGCTATCCCATTTTCATTCAGGAATAAATAACGGTTGCATTAAACCCGACGGTTTCTGATGCTCAATCTTCAACTTCTGGCAAGTCAAACAAGAATACACAAATTCGGCAATGTCCTTCTTCATGCGAGGCCACCAAAATATTTTCCTCAAATCTTGATACATCTTAGTAGCACCCGGATGAATACTCAATCCGCTACGATGTCCTTCCTCAAGAATACTCTTTTTCAGTTCATCAAGATCCGGGATACAAACTCTATCCCGACACCTCATAATACCATTCTCATTAATCCGAAAATCACCACCTTGGCCTTGGTTGATCAAAGTCAACCGATTGACTAAACTCAAACGAATTTCTGTCCTTCTCGAATTTCATCCAAAATACCACTTGTAAGCTTTAACATACCCAACTTAAATCCAAAAGAAGTTCTCTCACATATTAAACTCAAATCCCAAAATTGCTCGACCAATTCCAACTCTTTCACCATCAAGGCCGACATATGCAATGATTTCCGACTCAATGCATCCGCTACTACATTCGCTTTACCCGGATGGTAATTCAAACCAAAATCATAATCCTTCAAAAGTTCATGCCATCTTCTTTGTCTTGCATTCAATTCCTTTTGATCAAAAAGATATTTCAAACTCTTGTGGTCACTAAACACTTCAAATCTTGCACCAAACATATAATGCCTCCAAAGTTTAAGCACAAACATAACGGCAGCCAACTCTAAGTCATGCGTTGGATAATTTTTCTCATGCACTTTGAGTTGCCTCGAAGCATAAGCCACCACTTGGTTATTCTGCATCAACACACCTCCTAAACCCATTAAAGAAGCATCACAATACACAACGAACAGTTCTTCCGGATTTGGCAAAATCAAAACAGGGGCTGTCGTCAACCTTCGCTTAAGTTCTTGGAAACTCGCTTCACACTTGGCATCCCAAACAAAAGCTTGACCCTTCCTAGTCAACTGCGTCAACGGCAACGATAACTTAGCGAATCCTTCAATAAACTTCCGATAATAACCGGCTAAACCAAGGAAACTTCTAATCTCAAAAACTGACTTCGGAGTCTCCCATTGCGATACCGCTTCAACCTTCGACGGATCAACCGCAATACCATTACTCGAAATCACATGATCAAGGAAACTAACTTCCTTCAACCAAAACTCACACTTAGAAAGCTTTGCAAACAACTGCTTCTCTCTCAACACAGATAACACAATCTTCAGATGCTCGACATGCTCTTCTTCGCTCTTCGAATAAACCAAGATGTCGTCGATAAACACAACCACGAACTTATCTAAATAAGGATGGAAAATCCTATTCATGTACTCCATAAATACACCTGGTGCATTAGTCACACCAAATGGCATCACAGAATACTCATAGTGTCCATACCTCGTCCTAAAGGCTGTCTTCTGAATATCCTCAGCTTTCACGCGAATCTGATGATACCCAGATCTCAAATCAATCTTGCTGAACACACTTGCACCAAGCAACTGATCCATCAGATCATCAATCCTCGGAAGTGGATACTTATTCTTAATAGTCACCTTGTTCAACTGTCTGTAATCCACACAGAGCCTTACAAAACCCTCTTTCTTCTTAACCAACAACACCGGTGCCCCCACGGCGACACACTCGGAGGAATAAACCTCTTTTTAAGCAAATCCTCAAGTTGACTCTTCAAATCTTTCAATTCTGATGCTGACATACGATAAGGAGCCATCGATATCGGACTAGTTCCAGGAATCAAATCTATTGAAAACTCCACTTCTCGCTCCGGTGGTAAATCCTTTATCTCTTCAGGAAAAACTTCCGGAAAATCTCTAACAATTGGTAAAGCACCAATCTCTTTACTTCCACCAATTCTCAAAGTTTCCATAAGCATAAATACCTTAGCTCCATCTTGCACTGATTATTTCACTTGTCTCGCTGTTATAAACAAATCTCTTGCAACGTCCAATTCCGGAAAAATAACCGTCTTGTCAAAACAGTTAATATATACCCGGTTGAATTCCAACCAATTCATCCCAAGGATGACATCGAGTTGGTCTAGGTGAAGACACACTAAATCAATTCCAAAATCTTTACCGAAGATACTCAATGGACAATTCAAACAAACATACGGTGTAGTTACCGAACCCATAGCAGGAGTATCAATAACCATACCGCCACCAATCACAGACAAATCAAGATTCAACCTTCTAACACAATCCAAAGAAATAAAAGAATGCGTAGCTCCGGTATCAATTATAGCGATCAAAGGTGTACCATTATTGAAGCACGTACCTCGGATCAATCGATCGTCGCTAGCAGTCTCAGATCTAGATAGAGCAAACACTTTTCTGCTCCCTTGATTCTTCTTCGGCTTATCACACTTGGTACTAATGTGCCTTCGCTCACCACAGTTGTAGCAAGTCACACCGGTACCGCTTCCACACTCAAGAGCCTTGTGGCCTAGCTTGCCACACTTGAAACACTTCTGTTTAACACTTTTGTATTCGGGAGCATGATGTCCTGCTTCACCATAGTTATAGCATCTAATCGGAGTGGAAACTCCCCCACTTAGCCTCTTGCCATAACCCATTCTCTGCTTCCCTTTGTCTGCAGGAGTCACATAAGGTTTTCCTCGGAATTGACCTTTTCCTTTCTTATCACTTAAACTTTTGTAGTGGCTAGACCGAGCCCTACTGTCTTCATCATAGATTCTACTCTTGTTCACTAACTCAGAAAACCGCCTGATTTCCTGATATCCAATAGCTTGCCTAATCCCGGGTCTCAAACCGTTCACAAACTTGAGGCACTTAGACCTCTCGGCATTAGCAGTATTGTAATGAGGACAAAATTTGATCAACTCCTCAAATCTTGCTGCATACTCAGCTACCGTCGAATTACCTTGCCTCAGTTCAAGGAATTCAATCTCTTTCTTTCCGCGCACATCTTCTGGAAAATACTTCTCCAGAAATGTCTCTCTAAAAAGATTCCAAGTAATCACAATCTCATCCTCTTCAAATCTTTGGCGAGTATTACCCCACCAGTCCTCGGCTTCCTCTTCGAGCATATGAGTTCCGAACTGCACCTTCTGTGCATCCGAACAATTCATAACCCGGAAAATCTTCTCAATAGCTTTCAACCAGATTTGTGCTTTGTCAAGCTCATGGGTTCCCTTGAATTTCGGTGGATTATTCCTTTGGAACCTTCCCAAAGCACGAAATTCATCGTCAGCATTATTCCCCCCATTCACGTTGGCCTGAGGGTTCTGTCCAATTGCCCCAGCCAATCTCGTCAAAGCCTCCGCAATTGCTTCGTCATTCCTACCTGCAACCATCTTACTGAATTCCAACAACAGAACCACGTAAGAACACCAATATCGATAGTGTAACACACACACATATCAATATACACGGAGAACAACACACTAACAACTTGGCCGGACAGACCGACTTGCTCTGATACCACTTAATGTAACACCCCCTTCTATACCTCCAAATGGAACAATAATATATATAGGCACATGTAAAATTTATCAGAGTATGAATTAAAATACGGTATAAAAGAAGTATGTCACATTATCACCAATAAAACACTCAACACCCGCTCTATAAAAATATGCAACAGAGGAATAATTTTCCAGTTTGGTTCATCAATCATTCATGTTACAAACCATCATCAACTGATACATCACAAATGTATCACAAAAGAATGATATACAAGCCTAACTATCCGGTGTTACATAATCAGAGCAGTCCGACTCAAAAGAATGAAGCTAGATTTCACAAAAGAAACCTCCAGCAACCTAATCTGCAATGCCTCATAGAGCATTATAAAACAGCAGAAGGGTGAGAAATATAACCATAATAATCAAAGCATAAGATTATATATATATATATATATATATATATATATATATATATATATATATATATATATATATATATATATATATATATATATATATATATATATATATATATATATATATATATATATATATATATATATATATATATATATATATATATATATATATATATATATATATATATATATATATATATATATATATATATATATATATATATATATATATATATATATATATATATATATATATATATATATATATATATATATATATATATATATATATATATATATATATATATATATATATATATATATATATATATATATATATATATATATATATATATATATATATATATATATATATATATATATATATATATATATATATATATATATATATATATATATATATATATATATATATATATATATATATAGGTAATCATATAATTCAACTCCATATTTCTCACCACAATTCACCCTCTTAGTCATATATATTTACCACACATATATAGGCAACATGAATATTCACAAAGCATTCCCACATCATGCATACACTCACATTTCCACAATCTTATCATTCACACATAAGCATCTCTTCATGCATATGTCATATATCAATGTGACTCAACAACTCAATGCAATGCGGTACCGACTCTCGTTATCATTTTTCGGTTTTTACATTAAACCGGGTCCACTCTTCTAGACCGATAACCCGTTATCATTTTTCGGTTTTTACATTAAACTAGGTCCACTCTTCTAGACCGATAACAACAAAGGCCCGTCCTCTAAGCCTTCAAACCCACTCTTCTAGGTTTGGGACAAGCCGCTAGTTTCCACGAAACTAACAGACATTGCCTCTTGACTAAATGATGCATATGCAATCAACCACAACAATGCACTTAAGACTGTTCTCGCATCTTAATTTCATGCATTTAATAATTCATCTCTTCAAGAATTACACAATGATTGCACATACAACATATATCACAACAATCAAGGTATTCACATCACAATACCAATCATACAATTACAAGTTATGCACACATATTCACAATGTTCTCATGCATACTCATCACATAATTGTATACACATCAAGCATTCACAAGTTCATTAAATAATACACACATAATCAGCTATTATGTTCACATGTATTTATACTTGATGCAATTAACATTCAAATCACAATTCTAGGATTCACGCCCGTAGGCTACCCACAACACATATCATCACAATAGATCACATACATACTCACAATGTAGAGGTATTAGTCTATGTGAAACAACTAAATCATCAACACATAGAAACCACGACAAAGAAAAGATGTTGTTAAATTCGTCCATGTTCGCCTGGCGAGGCCCCGCAGCGAACCTTCGTTGGACCTTCGCCTGGCGAACCCTCTCAGTGAACACTCGCTAGGCCTTCGCCTGGCGAGACTCCCCATCGAGCCAAAGTCAGTAGCTACTGACTTTGTTCGCCACCATTCGCCAGCACCTTCGCTGGGCGAACCTTCGCTGGGCGAACCTTCGCTAACCAACCTTCGCCTGGCGAACTCGCCAGCGAAGTCCACTGGGACTTAATCATAATTATTCGCCAGCGTTCACTAGGCTTCATTCGGCGAAGCTTCGCCTTCGCTCGCCTGGCGAGAGCCAGCGAACCTGCGCAGAACAAAATTTTGTTATGTCTTCTCCTTCTCAAACCACCACCAACCAACTCCCAAACATCAAAACCAGCTCAAACAACATCACTACATGTTACCCGACTATTCTACGACATTATTACTCAATTCCAACCGATTAAATCACAGTTCTACCGATTATTCCACCTTTTGCCCTAAATGGAAAAGGATGGAAACTACACCAAAACCCCAACCCAACATATATATCATCATGCAATGATCAAATAGAAACATTTCTCACCCTTACCTCGATTAATCAGAGCTTTGATGTTGGTTCTTGATGATTTTCCACTTTCCTCTTCTTCTCCTCTCTTTCTCTTCTTCTTTCTTTCCAAATGTTTCTCTCTAACTTTCTTTTCTTTTCCTTCTCTATTATATATTTCCTTTATTTTCCTTCCTTCCAATTTCCTTCTCAATTCTCTACTAATTCCAATTAATAAAAATTAATTTCCAACATTAATAAAAATCTCACTAAATCAATTAATTACTATAATTAATTATTTAATAAAATTCGGGCTGCTACATATACTCCCGGAGAGGATCATGACTTTCTTTCCCGTTGGTGTTTAAGCGCGTTCATGGGGGGACTGACTAGGGTTTTCGTAGTAACAAATATCAAGTTTAACTAAAGAAGGACTTTGTTCTTATCCATGAGTGAGGTTGGATGATTACTTATTTCCTGTTGATCTCAAGCGAAAGAGTTCGGATTTTTTTCTTGTTGATCAGTTTATGATCAACATGCTTGAAAGTGTGATTCCTATTTCACCATGAAGAATTCACCATTTCAAGTGTCCAAATTCAAGATCAAGATCTGCAAAGCTTTTGCACAATAATAGGATTAAGTTACAAATTGCAAGCTAGAGCCGCTAACTCAAATCAATCTAAACGTTTTTCAAGATTTAATGGGTCTTTACAAGGTTCACGTGTTCGTTGCTCAAGATAATTTCAAGTGCATAAATCACACGTTCATTATGAGTTTAAGACACATATTCATACTCAAATTCAGGCTATCAAGATTAGCTCATCGCAAGACTTTATCTTAATTCTTTATTTGCAATCAATTGGGCCAAGTTACACACATGGTGTTAGCTTTGCAACATTAGCTTCCACTGTACTTATACTTTTTTCCCCTAACAATACCACTAAGGCGGGTGAAAATATTCAAAGTTAAGGTTCATGATTATAATAAAAGAAGTCCTTTGAAACCATCTGGTTACGATTCATGAATTTACAATAAGTTACAAGCCTGGAATTGATAGTATGCAGATATTACAAAACTTTACCAAGCTACATGGAAAGCAGCACATCCGTCCAAATACCAAGTGAACCACTCCTACTACAATTATCATAAATATAAAGTAACAGAGTTCCTGGTATGCTATTACATGTGCATTAAGAAAGAGATATCAAGAAAGAAATCGTTTGGTTCATACACAAGCGGGTGCCGACCGTTAACCATTATAATTTGCCTCATTACATCATACTAAGACTAGAAAAACCAAACTGACGGTTGTCCTCGCATACGTAACGCATCTTCCAAAGTCCAGTCGAGCATGTTGAGGCTGAAAAGAGGAAAAGTCCATCATTTGAAATCCGACATTTGACAGCGTTAACCGACCTTGATTTGGGGAAGAGCATAATCAAATTTTACCCCAGGCAGTCTCACTTCCTCATCAACTCAGCTTCCGTCGGCAACACCTTTAGAATCACCTGCTAACTAGAGTATGCCCAATCTGAAAACTGCCGTTTATCGCAAAGAATTCGCTTCAACTCCTACAACAGCAACAACACGCCAAATTCGTCCCTCTAATTAAAGCAATGCAAAATCATGAGAATCCATACATAATTCCAATGCTATAACTTTTTACAAAGAAAGATCCTAAGTAGTTCAACATGGAAAGCTCTGGTCCAATACTAAAAGTTCTGCTATTCGCTCCATGCTAAAAACGAAAACCACTTCAGACAAAGACAATGATGAGAGATACTAAACCAAATACCATGTTCTGGTCGAATTAATACATACCGGAACATCGGGGCAACCTGAATAAGATTGGAAGAAAGAAATTGGTGAGATTATTTCCATTGGAAGTTTGCAAGACATCAATCAAGATAGTTAAGTTCATGATCACAACCTGTTTTGCTCATAAATTCTTTAGTTAACATGTTAAAACGCGAACTCGGAGGAAAGCTCACTTACGATTCAATCATACGGAGCAACAAGATCGTGGACTCTACGATGCATTCCTCTTTCTTTCAGTAGGAGTGTGGTGCCATTTACCATGTGTGAGATATTGCCCAGTACAGTTCTTCGCAGTTGGGAGAATCCAAAACCCAAAGAACTCCACCATAAAGGATTTCCATGAAGCCATCAATCTAAAGCTCTTGGAGCTTGAGTATGTTGTGCCCTGTACAAAGAAATTATGAGAAAGTCTAAACCTTCTCCATCCTCATGGCTAAATATCACGTTGCCAACACTCCGTCGCACGTATCCGACACCGCTGAAATTAAAGACATTAGAACCATAAGTAAGGGAAGTGGATACATGTGGATTAAGTATAAGAATTATAAATATTATCGACTACCATGGATAACGTCATTCGACTGAGGAGTGGAATGCTTATTTAATCTGTAAGAAAAAACCAGACAATCCGTTATTTAACTATTGCAAGTTGAATTATACAAAAGCTAAAATGGAATTGAAGATAAACCGAAACTCAGAAGAAGTCGTGCTCCACAGCCACGACTTCATGTTGACTCAAACCAAGTTTCCTTCTCGGCAAAACTATTTCAAACATCTTAACCTACAAAGACCAAAACAGAAATTAATCAGGGGCCATCAAACTTGAAAAGGGGGACGAAATTGTGGTAACAGAATAGGTTTTGGTTTCATTGTAACAAGTAAATCGTGAAATCTGGAAAAGGGAAGCAACCAAACTCGCCCATCATGACGGTATCAGCAAACCAAATTGAAAAGGAAAGTTATGAACATGAAAAGTTCCTTCCCCGAAAAAGAGGTCAACACAATCAAAACCTGCTGAACAAGAACAAGAAGACATTCATTAGATTTTGAAGACAAAATCAGACAACAATTAACTTTCCAAATTAAAGTTGAAAGGTCTTAAATTGGTTTCCATAGCAGGATAAACGTGTTCATACTGATATGGGAAGAATTTTTCTCGTGACAGTTGTATCCTTCCAAAACCAACTTCCACAAATCCATAACATTCATTTTAAATCAATGTCTTTGATTCCTTCTGAGCCTATAAAAGGGATAACGGGGGATACACAAAAAGGGACGAACAATCACGAAGCAAATCCCTAAATCGGAACCCTATAAATCAAAGAGAAGAGGAACTTATCTTTTCGGAGATCCCGTTGCAAATCACTGGAAAAATTCACTCCACCACGAAACCACTTCAAATTTCGTCGCGAGCATCATCAGCCACCCATCGCTGATCCTATAAGAGAGAAATCGACTTTTGGTAAGGATTACTAATGTTGATCTACAATTTTGATGTCCTTTTCTATTTGTCTTTCAGAACTTTGAAGTGGAGAAAAAGAGAAATGAAAGAACGGAGTTAGAGAAGAGAAGAAGGAAGGACGAGGTGGGAGAAGGAAGTCGCGGGCAGAGAAATAGAAATGGGAAGTGGAGAAAAGAGAAAAGTGATGGACGAAGAAGTAGAAGAGAGAGCGATCAGAGGCGAGAAGAAGGAGGGGAAATCAGAAGGGGGATTAGGGTTCTTTCGTTTGATCTTTTTTTTTTATTTTGGTTTTTTTATTTTTTGTAATCAAACATACACACACACACACACACCATATCACAATGCACCATCATGACACACACCACACGATCTGTCCTCAGATCAGATCGTACGCCCCAGACCGTACCACACGATACTCCCTCGCTACCATATCACACTGAATAATCCGCCCCACTAATCATCCATTATCTCCATTAACCTCATTTAAAAACATTAACCTGCCATTTAACTTAACTAATCGTTTACTCTTTATTTAATTAATTAATTAACTTTTCTTAAAAATCAATTTTTTTAAATATAAAAGACTAAATAATGACCTGTTATTTAATATTTTCTTTTTCCTAGTTAATTAACCTATTTTAATAATTAAACTTCCTTTAACCAATTAATTTGTCATTTTCATATTTTATTCACTTCATATTTTTTTTAACTTGCTATTAACAATTAATTAATTCAAAAACTATTTGATAATAACTAATAACCCTTTTTTTTTTAATAAACCTGTTATAAAAAATTCTTTTAGGTGAATTAATAAAACAAATGAATTAAATAAATTACAACCTTTCATAATTTAACCAAGATCTATCCGTTAATAATAATAACTGTCTTTTTAAAAATAATATCAAAACTTATTTTTATAATAATCTAATTAATTTGTAACAACAACTTTTATTAAAATTGAACCATTTCACTTGTTTTTTTCCCAATAAGATAAGGTAAACCTTTTTAGATTCCTTCTAGTTAAAATTTCTGTTTAGCACTTAATTCACCTGAAAGAAAAACCTTTTTATTAAAACTAATAAAATTAAATTAATTTTTCTCTCCAAATCAATCTCATCAAATCAATTCAACCTCTCCCTTCAAATCAATTCGACTAAAAAATAATCTCCCATCAATCATCCATCGTGCACGTATACACTTCCGCTCACATATGCACCATTCACACACTTTAGCGCTTTCATGCGTTTATGTATGGATTTACTTTACTGTCTTTACTTTCCGCAATTTATCATTACCGCAATTTATATTATCGCATTGCATAATGTCCAAAGGAAGAACCTGCGCATGACCTAAACAATTGTGCGTACACATATCATTTGCATCATATTCCCCTATGATCCTTGATCCCATTCAAGTTGATCTTCTAAGTTTAGATCCTACCCCATTGGAAGGACCTTTTCTCTTTTCTTTACAACTTAGACAAACACAAAACAATTCAACTCAATCAAACATTATTCAAATATATTAGAGAATAAGATGTTAATCATCTTAAGCGAGATAAAACTCCTACCCCATAACAATTCAATTAATACGTATGGACTTTGCCTTAGGAGAGATAGAGGCGTACTTGTTAACAATCCGAGTACTTGAGCCCTTCTCTTAAGACGATGCAAAGACTATTTTCCTACAAAGTTGTGGTGGTTAAAACAAGTAATCTCCCTTAAAATGACAACTCATCTTTTCTCCTAAAATCAATCAATCAACTACCTTATCCTGTAGGAACTTTGACCATAGTCAAAGAACTCCTCAAACCCTTTAGGGGAACTACAGATACTCTGATTCCACTCCCGTAAGGATATGTAGGCATAAGATGCGATATCTTATCGAGTATACTTAGAAATAAACCCCTAGGTCTCTTATACTTAAGCAGATAACCTTAGCAATAAACAATATTAAAACAAGAGGTTCTTGTAAAGTACTACAGAAACTTAGGATACTAGCACCTTCCCTAAGTTTAACCAACCCCTGAACCTATAACTCTCTAGCTTGAATTTGCATTGCATTGTGGGTATTTCGATCTTTTTCCCTTCCTTTGGACAAATCAAAGTTCGGTTGCAAATGAATTAAGATTCAAGCTCATCAATAGCTTGGTATCCAAATTTCACCGCGACACATGGTTTAACTCAAAGACCCCAACTCGATGTTACACTATCAGAGCAAAACCCTCTACGTTAACCAAAAGGCCAACAAATCAAAAACTTCAAAAGTCCTCAACGGCATCCACGGCTAAGCCTGATCATCTGCACGTTACCCACGAGGAGGCAACATTCAAACATGCAGAGTGAGTAAAACGATTCATAATAATAAATATAGGAAATCAACATATCAAATGGCGTCACCTTCATATTCAACATCATCATATTCATCAATGGACATTAAAGGCAAAAACATCATAATTTACTCAAAATCATCTCATAAATGCAGATGCAACAAGACTCAATGCGTGTGGTACCAATCATCATAGCTCGATAGACACTGGGCCATCAACCCTCCGTAGATCCCCATCAATAGGATCGATTCTACTCGAGAACCGGAGCACATCAAAATACCTCACATCCACACAATGAGATTGAAACCAAAGTAATCAAGGTCCTGAACCGAAGTCCGGATGCACATGAATGTATAATGCACACGTCAATAATCATCCACATAATAACATCATAGGTGCATCATCATTCATCATAATCATCATCATCAAAAATCATATCATCATAGAATCATCAAAACTCATGGAAATATCATCATAGTTCATCAATCATTACATCATAGAACACATCATATAATCATGTACAAATCACATAGAAATCACAGTCATACTCATATTAATTCGTCAAAGAAATCACAACATCAGAACATCAAGGCATCACTATATAAAATTAGAATTCGCGAAACTCTGCTACGTTCGCTAGCAAGTTCGTTGTGCGAGTCTGGGGAAAGTTTCTTCGCTGTGTGAAGGATTCTTCGCAGTGCGAGTCTGGGACGAAATCGTTCACTGTGCGAAGAAGTCTTCGCTGTGTGAACAACGCAATGACAGCAAAACGTTGTTACGCACCAAAACCTAAAATCAGCCCAAAAGCCCCACGATTCACTTCCCCAATGCCCCTAAAACATCCCTAAATCATCCCTAAGGTCTTACGGAGATAAAGGCACAAAACCTACGGTTTATTAGGTCAATCCCGTATCATATTCACGCTCTAAATCTCACAAACCCTTACCACTACACCACAATCATCAGAGTTTCTCACTATCAAATTTCCCTACAGGGTTAGACAAATGTCAAATTAGAGTTTTGGCCACGAAGGCCTAATTTCCCTTAACCCAAATAAATCCCCACGGTTAAAATCTTAATAATAGATTTAGGCCACGAAGGCCAAATTCCCTGTTTTCTCATAATCAGCCCCAAAACCTTTAAACCCTTAAATCGGCCTTAAATACATTGAAATTACACATTGAAAACAATGAAGGCAATACTCCCCACACCTTATTTGCTGACTCTAAGCCTTCTCAAATCTTTCAGAAAACCTTTCGAAGCTTTTGCCTCAAACCTCCTCCTCAGAGCTCTGGCCTCAATTCTTTTCATGGTCTAACAAAATGAATCCTAATCCCATCACAATATCCTTTTTGTTAAACCTAACCTTGGGCCTATAATTTGGGCTTTTCCAATATTACCCTCACTAACTCCTCCTTAATTGTCCAATTTGCCCTTAGTTTAACTTATATTATTTAAATTAATAATAATACCAATATATTTATATTATATACTATTATTTAAATAAATAACCCAAATTCCATAATTCTCAATATTCCACAACAACCCCCGAAAATTACCAAAAATGTGAATATTCTTATTTAAATAAATTAAATAAATATTCCAATAAAATTTAGGGTGTTACAACTCTCCCCCACTTAAAAGAATTTCCGCCCTCGAAAATTACCACAAGGAAACAGAGTCGGATACGACTCCCTCATTTGATCTTCCCGCTCCCAAGTCCAACTTTCTCTAGCTGGTCCCCCCCAAACTACCTTTACCAAGGCAATCTCTTTACCTCGCAGTTGCTTCACTTCTCGCTCATCAATCCGAACTGGTAATGCCTCAACAGTCAAGTCATCTCTCACTTGTACATCATCCATCTGAATCACATGCTACGGATTTGGAATGTACTTCCTCAACTAAGACACATGAAACACATCATGTAAATTCACAAGCGACAGCGGTAGAGCAATCTGATATGCTACTTCCCCCACCCTTTGCGAAATTTGATACGGACCAATAAAACGCGATGTGATCTTTCGAGACTTCAAAGCTCGTCCAAGACCAGTTATCAACGTAACTCTCAAAAACACGTGATCTCCCTCTTGGAATTCAAGTGCTTTCCTCCTCCCATCATGGTAACTTTTCTGACGACTCTGAGGCGCTTTCATCTTTTCTTGGATCACCTTGATCTTTTCAGTCGTCTCTTGTGTTAGTTCTTGATTGGCAGCTGTTGCACCCCAAAATTTGCCCAACCTTCTTTTAACTTGGTTTATGTTTCATTTCATTTCTTTCTAGCATTTGCATTATATAACATTTTTCATTGAGCAGGGGATTAAGAGGCTGTGCATAGAAAGAGGAGTCTACTTAGAGTGTTGAGCCTAAGCAAGGGTTGTTACTCAAGTTTGAATGGTCATCAAGTTATCTAGAAGTGGGCAGTAGTCTTGTGAAAAGATTGATGGATGTATGTGGGTCAACTCCTAACTTGGAGGCCAGTTCAAGATCACCAGAGGATTGTGAATGTATTATTATGACCATGGGATGTTGAGAGAGCTCATTGAGTGCTTTGAGAGCCATGTTGGAGTTTATTCAAGTTGTTGTGTAAGGTGGAAGAAGCCACAATCAAGAATGTTGCATCTAGGGTTTTCATCTGGTTAATCCTCAGTCAATTGTGAAATCAAAGGAGATTAAGACTCAATTCCAAGTCTTTGTGGTCATGGGATGTTGTTCTAAGATACATAATATATCATTTCAAGATCAATTCATCAAGGATCAAGTGTGTGAGAAGTTACTAAATTAGGGTTCTTAGTGTAAAATCCCATGTTTAGTCCCCAACTTCAAGACCACCTATCTCAAGATACAAATTTCATCTCAACTTTTGACGAAAATGAAACTTGTTGAGCATGTTCTTAGATTTTTTTGAGTACTAGAAGTCATTCATCTGATTTCTAGAACTCAAGTTATGATGCAGACAAGTTACAAGTCATCAGATGAATGTGATTTTGGTCAACAAAAGTTAACCAACTTCCAAGCCATTTTTGACCTAGAAGGATGTTTCTCCTCAACTTTTGATGAACATGAAAGTTATAGGTAATGGTCTTATCTTTCCAGAGAGTACTAGACGTCTTTCATCTGATTTGTAGAACTCAAGTTATGAGCTTTGCAAGTCAGGGGTATTTTGGGAAAGTGAGATTATAGGTCATAAAATTATAGGTCCATTTCACCAACTTGCACACTTCAAATGGAGTTTTTTCTAACATCAAATGTGCTCCAAATGGTGTCAATTGTTCGACCAAGCATTGAGAAGTCATGAACTTGGCTTGGAATGTTGATTTCCTAAATTGATTTTCATGGAAAAGGACTTAAAATGAGAAAATTGGATTTAATTCACTTTGGATCATTTTTGTGCAAATGAATACATATTTTGAGTGCAAACTATATTTCAAATACAATGGCAATATTAGAATTTGAATTTGGTGTGTTTTGATGAGCCATTTTCAAGCTTTCTTCAAGCTTAAGTCACACTTGTAATATCAACCATTGAGATCAAACAAGGACTAAATCCCAACCATTCACACTCCTCATGTTACCAGCAAGTGATTCGCATCATTTTGGAGCCAAATTAGAAGGATTTTTGTGCACATGGCAAAGTGAAAAAACTCAAATTCCATGGATATGCAATTGGGCTCTAGAGACGGCCATTGGGCTTCATTGCTTTCCAAATCCATTGCATATAAGCTTTCCATCATTCACAAATCATCAAAGCTCGTTTTGGAAGCAGAATTGAAGGAGTAGCATTTGAAAAAAGTGATGAACAAATGAAATACGATTTTTGAGATTTAGCCAAATTCAAGCAAAATTAAAGGTTGCAAAGGATTCATTGAAGATCACTGAACATTTCTGGATACTTTTCCTCAAGCTTAAGCATCAATTGAAGGCTCAGTGGAAGTTCTCCACTAGGTATTTTCAAATCAACCTTACTCTCTGAATATGCCATGATTCTCTGCCATTTTTGCATACTTGAGACCTAGGAAACATGTAGATCATTATACACTAAAACGAACTGGCATTTGTGATGATTGTTAGATGAAGCTCCAAACTGTTTTGATCTAGTATGGCTTGTTCTTGTGATATTTTGCTTAATTCTTGCTTGATATGTGATCTCCATAACATGTAGATGATGTTTGCACAAAATTGAGTGAGTTTGGTGAACCTTTGTTCTTGATGAACAAATCTGTTTCTCTTTGATTTGAATTATTTGTGAGGAATTAATGGAAAATAGCCACGGATTCATGATCCTCGTGAGTTGTAGATGAATTTTCATATAAGTTTTGTTCAATTTGGTGAAATATTCATGCCTGCGTGTTGTTATGTAAGTCACGGTGGCCGGAGCTGCGAAGAAGATGACCGGAGTTGCAGTCCGGCCACCACCTGGTTCCCTCCAAGTTTGAGTGAGGAAGATGACATACGTATCATGATGTTGTTCACATGATTGGTGTACTTTTCACATACACGGTCCAGATTAAGAAACACGTTATACCTCTTTTGACTTATCATACGTGATTGCATTTAAATTTTCATTAATTGAGTTGGCGTGTTCTGAGCCTCATGATTTGCATACTTTCTGATCATGCGCTTTGTATTGCTTTCCACTATGTACCATGTTTGACTCTTGCATACACAATCACCAGAATTTTTTGGTTTTTGTTTTATTTGTTTTGGGCTTGGATTCTCGTTTGCTATCAGCGCCCCCTACTGGGCCCATTTGCAGTTTGCACTTCTTTTCTTTGCTATTTACACCAATGTCTTTATCATTTTCTTTTTTTATTTTTCTTTTATTCTGTTTTCAATTTAAATCATATAAAATAGCTCCATTATTCTAAAAATTCAACAAAAATATTTTTCATGAACTTTAAGATGTCCTTTGTTTTTAGGATATTTTTATTTTATTTTTTGATTTTATTTTCAATTTAAAAAGGAATTAAATATTGGAGTTGTTTTAAATGGATTAAATTGTGACATGGTTTGTTCTTTGTTTTGTTTCTCTCATTCCTTTTTGATCCAATGAATAAAAATTGATCCTCATATCCATGATGAGTTGAACAATTTTTTAGGACCATTTTGCCCCTGGTTGGTTGACTTTTGGTGCTTTTCTTTTGACCCTCGATTCTCCCATTTCAAAGTGGTACATCTAAATGAATTTTTTCTTTTGATGGTGCTTTGAGGGAATATTTGCCTTATGCTTGTGGCCTCTGTTTGCCAATATGTTTAGCTTTCTTGTGCATTTTATTTGATTATTTTTGAACCATTTTCCTAATTTTGAGGTAACTTGCAAGTCAAGTTACCTCCAAGGAAGGTTCATACAAGTGCATGACCTAGTTTGAATTGGAAATGACCTTTGTGGATCCATTGAGCTCTCAACTCTTCTTGTTTCACATATTAGGCATGTTGAGCTTGTTGTATGTTCATTTTGAGGTCAAAATTATGTTCATTGCTTGTTCATTTGTGTGTTTATTTCTAGGGTTTCCATGTGTGACATGTTTGTTTTGTTTGTGTGATTTCTCTCTTTGTGTGATCGCCTCTTGTGCATTTCTTCTTCTTCTTCTTTCTTCTTTTCATTTCTCATATGCGTGCTTGGTTGAGATGAGCTTGTGGAGGCTACTGCCCCACACTATTTTCCTCCCACTTTCATTCTACTTGTGCATTCAATGTGTGCATTATTTCATTTGCATGTTTCCTTTGTTGTTTCTTTTTCTTCTTTTGTCATTCTTCCCTTAGGATTTCTAACCTCTCTTGTTCAAGAGAGGTTATGATAGATATTAGGGTTCTAAACATGCATGATAACATTAGGTAGTTCCCTTTTGTATCTCAACTTTAAGTCCACCTTGCATGATAACTTTTAGAATTGATTAGTCTCCCATTAGTGGTCCTTTCTTCTCTTCTCATCCTCAAACAATCTTAACATACTTAATAAGGATAATGAATGTTGTGCCATGAGCCTTATACTTGGGAAATGGTGATTGAGGGGCCACCTCTCAATTGCCTAGAGTGTTTAGTATACGTCCTTAGGACGATATGCGACGCATTCGATCCTAGGTTTTAGACTTTAGTACAACATACATTATGAACACTCAAATTCAAAACACTTATTCTCTAAAAAAAACACAAAAAACACTTCAAATCTTTTTCATCCTTCGGGATCTTAATCGAGGAAATTTTTTTCACAAAAAGAGTGTCGTTAACTCTTAGTTCTATCGCAAACGGTAACGCCTAAGTCTCTAATGGTCGAGCTGCATACACCAACTGCTAGGACTACTTGTTAACCCTACTCGGGCCTAAAAAATTTTGAACCAACCTGTGGTCCTTTTAGCCCGAACTACGTTTGCTCTGATCTCTCATACCAGATGAAAGTACGTAGGCACAAGACGCGATGTCTTGGCGAGCAACTTTTCCCCCTTCTTTAGCCGTAGTTAGTCGAACTACGTTGACTCTGACTTTCCCATTGCACGAGGGAGTACGTAGGCACAGAGCGGCGACATTCTGCCGAGTCACTTCTCTTTTCTTTTTCTTTTGTCCCTAAGCCTTTAGCGTAGATAGTTTTAACACACCCTTTTAGATAGACAACAATGCATGGATCCCGTCGAGTACGACAGACGTGAGGGGTGCTAATACCTTCCCCTTGCGTAACCGACTCCCGAATCCAGACATGGTTGTGATGACCTTGTCTTTTCCTTTTTTCGTTAGGTTTTTCCGATTGTTTCTTTTCCCTCTCTTTGGGATAAATAACGAAAGTGGCGACTCTTCTGTTTTTTCTGCCAGTTGTTTTTTGCAGTTGCGACAGCTGGTGACTCTGCTGGGGACTCTGGTTCCCTATGCGAGTCAATCCTAGCGCTTGTCTGTTTATCTTTGGGTGTTGTCCATATGTACTTTATCTTTATTTACTTTCCCGTATTTATTTTCCGCATCATATATCATTACTGCTGTGCTGTGGGGAGGGAAGTTCCATTGAGCGATAAGCCGGACCCGGGCTTGAGTACAAGCCTAGCATTAGTAGTGGAGACTAGTGGGGGGCCTGTTAGCTTAGCAGATACAGTTCCACATGAAATTCACACTCCGACGAGATTCTCTTTGACGATTTTCCTTCAGATCCTTAGGATCGGTTGGGATTTTGGATTTGAGAATTGTCGACTCTGGGAATCGATCATTTTTGAGTCATCTAAGTGAGGCCTCTTCAGGAGATAATGATGCCAAACCAGAAATGGTGAACGTATCATCCTTTCCAGAAAGTCTGTGACGCTGATGAACGCATAGGATGCCGAACCTTGTCAGTGGATAGGTCCACACCTGTGAGGGGGATTGGACTGTGCAGGAAACCTTGGCTTTCAGATTACCCGGTTCTTTGCAAGTGTGAATCTGTATTCCTGATATTAGTGGGTCCTACTGTCGGTACTTTGTTCTTGTTAAGGCGAAGCTCTGGTTTTTCTCGACCAACAGCATAACAGTCTTGATCCCTTGTTTGCATTTGCATTTGCATTTTCATATGCATTTTATTGAAATGTATTTATGTTGCAGGTGTATGTTTCCCTCCTGATTCTAGTGATCTTGCTATGGAGTTCTTGAAGAGTACAATGGCCTACAGGTTTCCAGTTCCAGACGTTAGTACTTTGTTGAGTTTGACTGCCTTGGGTGAAAAAGTAGTAATGGAAGATTTCAGGAAGTCTTATGGGAGATTGTTGAGATACGTCCGTAAGCCCTCTAAATATGAGATTAGTGGTGTCTATGCTCTCCTACAGTTCTATGATTCTCAGTTGAGATGCTTCGTTTTTCCTGACTATGTCCTGGCTCCTACACTAGAGGAATATTCTGAGCTGTTAAGGGTACACGTTCAGAATCAGATGCCGTTTGTCCATGTTGATATTAAGTCTTACCTGGCTGAGCTCGCCGTTATTTTGCACCTTGGGGCTTCAGAATTGGATAGGAAGATGATCCGGAAACTGGGGATGTATGGTTTTCCTTTGCCTTGCTTGATTGAGAAAGCTCAGCAGTGCGCTAAGGATGGATGTTGGGTTGTGTTTAGCGCCATCCTGGCTCTTTGTATATATGGCATTGTTTTGTTTCCTAATCTTCCCGACTTCGTGGATATGGATGCATTCTATATTTTAGCTTCAGGCAACCCAGTGCCCACCCTTCTTGGAGATGTTTATCATTCTGTGCACTACAAGAATGAGAAACGAAGGGGAAAGAATGCAGCTTGTTGTGTTCCTTTGTTATATGCATGGTTTATTAGTCATCTGCCCAAGACGGGTCCGTTTGTTGCCACTGCCAGTACTTCCGAATGGTCGGAAAGGTTGATGGGTTTATCTACAGAGAATATTATTTGGTTTGATCGGGACTTTCTTGGTAAAGATATTGTTTATAGTTGTGGTGGTTTTCCTAATGTCCCTTTGGTTGGAAGGAAAGGTTGCATCAACTATAACCCTTCTTTATTGGTGAGACAGTTTGGGTATGCATTAAGGGAGCCTCCTAGAGAAGAGGAGATACAGGAATCTCTGTATCTTACTGGTTTATTGGAGGATGAGGCTTTGGTCAGACTTGAGCATGCATGGAATAACATTCATCGAAAAGGGAAGTTAACTTTGGGTAAGAGTAACAGCCGAGCATATGACCCTTACCTGACTTGGATTCGTGCTAGAGCTGTGAAGTTTCTGATGCCATATCCTTCAGTTGCACCTCTGTATCCTCTCATGATAGAGGAACCCACTACTGTAGATATCCAAAAATACAATCAGGTATTGTCAGAGAAGGAAAAGCAGAGAAGAACAAATGAAGAATTGGAGAAAGAGATCATCCAGCTGCGAAGTGAGAAGATCGATGCAGTTCATTCCTTCAAGAAACAAACCGAGCTTGTCAACAAACTGGGTACGGACCTGACTAAGGAGACTAGTGACATAGAGCGCACATGCCGAGATTTGAACGTTGTCCACAGTATTCTTGTCACCAAGAAGGAAGAGTTGGATAGGGCTTACTTGAGGATCTCCAAGTTTGAGTCAATTTGGAATGCCACACTCACTAACAACAAGGAGCGCGAAGACAAGTTAAAGCTTCAGATCAACAAGTTGAAGGCGCAGCTTAATGCCAAAGATGGGGAGATTGCAGCAGAAGCATCACTTAGACGAGACAGTGAGTACAGGTTGAATGAAGCGATCACAAACTTAAAAGATCTCAGGTTGAGAGCTGACTCCAAGAGACGCAGGCTTGAGGCATGTTTCGGGGAAGAAGCTTTGGAGGATCACGTTGATAGCCTACAACATATTGTTAGCCAGCAGGATTTGCTTATTTAGGGACTACTTTCTAGGCCGGATCATCCTGAGACGCTGAGGCTGTTAGAGGATTTCCGATCACGTCATCCTGCTTGACCGTCTTGTTTATTTCTGTTGTAGTCTTTGCTGTTTATTTGTTGTATGGACCATCGCCAGGCTTGTTGGTTGAGGTCTTTTCCTTATTGTACTCAGTTGTAGCTTGTACATTGCCTGATGGCCTTTGATTTATATACGAGGAGTTGGTATTTTATGCTTGTCTGTAGGGTTCTCCATTGTTGTTTTTCTGGAAACTAGAATCAAGGGGGAAATGTCCCTGTTGCATAAATACATGTCTGCATTTTAGCATTTTTCTCGCATTTGCAAGTGCACCAAAACTGTTAACCTTATTTCTCCTGTGGTTTACTAGTGTTTCAGGATTGCTGACTTGACAACTCACCGGTACGGTACCAGAAGAAACCAGAAAAGACTAATGAATCAGATGCAGGCAGAAATGCAAGAGATGAGAGATCGGATGGCACAGCTGATGGAGGTCATGCAAGGGGTTGCTAGTGGCTAGGCGCAACTTCAGACTTTAGTGCAAACTTTGATTGCACAAGTTGATAGTGATGGTGTGTTACACGGTGGGATTGCTGCTAACCCTCCTCACATTGAAACTCCTCGGGCAGACAATTCTTTGCCAACCTTAGTCATCCCTACTGCTGGAGGGGGTGGCCACGCTGCTGGTGCTGGAAACGGTGGTAATTTTGGTTTTGCTAATGGGGGTAATGGTAATGGAAACGGCTATGGTCTCGACACCACGTGCACCATACACGGCAATATGGACCATATTTGGAATGAGGATAGGCAGGAGGATGTGTTCTCACCAAGAGTTGTAGCTGTTGAATTACCTTCTGAGGTTGATAGGAGGATTAACATGATCGAAGAGAAGATGAGGTCTCTCGAATGCCAAAACTCTATGGGGCTGGATATGTCTAACCTAAGACTGGTCCTAGGCTTGAGAGTGCCACCCAAGTTCAAAGTCCCAGACTTTGATAAGTACAAGGGTACCACTTGCCCTAGGGTTCATCTGAGGTCTTATTATCGCAAGATGTCTGCGCATTCCGATGACGAGAAATTACTTATGCACTTCTTCCAGGATAGTTTATCCGGTCCCTCGCTGGAATAGTATATGAGCTTAGAGCCCGCAAATGTCTGTAGTTTGAGGGATCTGGCCGAAGCATTTGTAAGGCACTATCAGTACAACAGTGACCTTGCTCCAAATAGAGTCCAGCTGCAAAATCTTTCCCAAAAGAATAATGAATGCTTTAAAGAATACGCCTAGAGGTGGTGAGAGCTTGCTGCTAGAGTGCAGCCTTCCATGGTAGAGCGCGAGCTCGTTGACATGTTTATTGCTACTTTACCGGGGGTGTATTATGAAAAGCTCATAAGCAGCATGTCAGGCAAAGTTTCTGACATAATAATCACCGGGGAGAGGGTGGATAATGGAATTAAGTTAGGAAAGATCAATGCTGGTGAGATGCCCTCAGCTGGAGGGAACAAGAAGGTGTTTGGAAACAAAAGGCGAGAGGGAGATACTAACGCTGTATCCAGTTCACGGGGAAGAAATAAAGGTCAAAATCGGCAGCAACAACAGATTGTTAGCATTACCATTCCAATAATTCAACAACCGCAACAACAACAACAACAACAACAACAACGACTGCAACAAAATCAACAAGGGAACAGAAGATACCAAGATAGAGGTCGGGCGGCAGTGAACAGACATTTTGATGCCCTTCCCATGCCATATTCCCAGTTGTTGCAAGCTTTGCTACAACTACAATTGATTCAAAAGAAGACTATGGCTCCTTTGACTAGACCACCTCCACCTGGGTATGATGCAAATGCCCACTGTGAATTTCATTAGGGTGCTCCAGGACATAACATTGATAATTGTAAAGCCTTTAAACATAAAGTGCAAGACATGATTGAAAGTAAGGCGATTAATTTTTCTAATGATGTTCCCAATGTGGTGCAAAATCCCATGCCGAATCATGGGCAGGCTGGGGTTAATGCCATTATTAAGGAGGAGGTGTTGAATTTGGTGACAGATGTTGATGAACTGAAGACACCCTTAAGCTTTGTGAAAGCCAGGTTACTAAAGGGGGGGTGTCTTCCCGGGTTGTGCTGAGGACTGTGTTGAATGTTCTGCTGATCCTGAGGGAGGATGTGGATTATTAAGAAGATGTATTCAGGAGATGATGGATAACGGAGTTTTACAATTTGACCGTTCTATTGGAAGAGAGTCCGAGGATTTGGGGGCTGAAGAAAAGGATGAGATTGCGATAATCTCCATCCCGTATAAGACTGTTACTATTTATGCACCGAAGCCACCAACGATAACTATCACAAAAGCAGGTCCTGTGTCATTTGAGAGCACTAAGGCTATTCCGTGGAACTACGGAGCCGAAGTGTATTGCAATGGACAAAAGGTAAACTTGAATGATCCCCCTGTAAGTTCAGTTGACAATCTCGTGGGAGCAGGAGGTATTACTCGCAGTGGCCGAGTCTTTTCATTGCCTGAAGTGGCTGTTGATAAGATGGACAAGGGGAAAATACTGGTAGTGGAGGAGACTTCTCAATCTGGGGAGAGAGAATATTTGTTGAAAGACGTGGAGGAATTTATGAGGCTGATTCGGAAAAGCGACTATAAGATAGTCGATCATTTGCAGCAAACTCCCTCCAAAATATCCATCCTGTCGTTGCTCCTCTGCTCTGAGGCGCATAGGAATGCATTGCTGAGAATATTAAACACTGCTTACGTGCCGCAGGAAAGTTCGGTCAATCAACTCGAGGGAGTTGTGGCGCACGTAAACGCAGGAAATGGCTTAGGCTTTACAGACTTGGATTTGACGCCAAGAGGCAACAATCATAATTGTGTGATGCACATATATTTATAATGTCGAGGGGCTGTCATGTCTCACGTGCTTGTGGACACGGGATCGTCTTTAAACGTGCTTTCGAAGAAGGCCCTAATGAAGTTAGATATGAAGGGGTTGATTTGCACACTAAGTGATTTGGTGGTGTGTGCGTTTGACGTAACCCAAAGATCTGTGTTTGGGGAGGTAACTTTTCCTATTCAGGTGGGACCTGAAGTCTTTGATGCAGTCTTTTACATCATGGATATCAAGCCGGCCTACAGTTTTTTACTAGGACGCCCATGGATTCATTCAGCGGGAGCTGTAACCTCCACGCTGCATCAAAACCTGAAATACATGGTTGGTGGTAGCGTTGTTACGGTATGCAGGGAGGAGGATATCATGGTCAGCCATTTATCATCCTTTAAATATGTTGAAGTGGATAGAGAGATCCATGAAACTCTCTGTCAGGCCTTCGAAGCGGTCGAGATTAAAGACAAGTCTCCTGTTGTGAGTAAAGAGCCTGGAGTGGCTATGTCCTCGTTTAAAGAAGCTCAAGCAGTGGTACAAACTAGGGCAGTGCAGGGATGAGGCCAAGTGTTGGAGATTCCCCACAAGTAAGACAAATTTGGTTTAGGGTATCGACCGTCATTCTCCTCTCCTTCAGCCTTGCAGAGCGTTGTTGCACCCCAAAATTTGTCTAACCTTTTTCTTACTTGGCTTTTGTTTCATTGCATTAGCATATCATTGGTATAGCATTTACATAGCATAACATTATTCATTTAGAAGGGGATCAAGTGTGGTTTATATCAAAAGGAGCCTATCTAGAGGTCTTATTCAAGCTTGAGAGGTGACCAAAGTCATCAGAAAGTGGGTTGTGTCCTTGAGAAGTTTGGATGTTGGTATGTGGTTCATCTCCAAACTTGGGGAGCCAATTGAAGACCATCAGTGGGTTGTGAAGCCTTTATCATGGATAGGATATATGGATAGAGCTCATGGAGTACCTTGAGGGTCATGGTGGAGCTCAGTCAAGTCATTATGCTAAGTGTGAAGAGCCACAGTTGAGGGTGTGGCAATTAGGGTTCTCATCTGGTCAACCTTGAGTCAACTGTGCTATGAAAGGAGATTAAGACTCAATTATAAGTCTTTGTGATCATGGAAGGTTGTGTTGAGATACATGAGGTGTTATTCCAAGATCAATTCAAGAAGGATCCAGAGTGTGAGGAGTTGCTAAGTCAGGGTTCTCAAGGTAAAATCCCCTGTTTAGTGCCTAAATTCAAGACCACTTATCTCAAGATACAAGTTTCATCTTAATTTTTGGCTAACATGGAACTTGTAGAGAATGTTCTTAGCTTTAATTTGAGTACTAGAAGTCCTCCATTGGATTTATAGAACTCAAGTAATGATCCAGACAAGTTATAGGTCATCAGATGAATGTGAAATTTGTCTGCAAAGGTCAACCAACTTCCAAGGAACTTTTGACCTAGAAGGATGTTTCTCCTCAACTTTTGTCCAACATGAAAGTTGTAGGTCTTGGTCTTAGCTTTCCAAATTGTACTATAAGTATTCCATCTGATTTGGAGAACTCAAGTTATGAGGTTTACAAGTCAGGGGTATTTTGGGAAAGTAAGATTATAGGTTATTTTGGATTATGGGTCATTTTCACTATCTT
This sequence comes from Lathyrus sativus, assembly GCA_963859935.3. Taxonomy (NCBI): domain Eukaryota; kingdom Viridiplantae; phylum Streptophyta; class Magnoliopsida; order Fabales; family Fabaceae; genus Lathyrus; species Lathyrus sativus. The sequence goes on from OZ012735.1 coordinate 511,512,512, forward strand.
GTGAGCCTCAAATGAAGTTTTGTCCAACACAAAACTTTCTCAAAATGGGATTTTTAGGTCAACCATGTATCCATGAGACATTTATTAGGCTTAGGGAAAGACTTGGTTTGAAGAAACTTGACAAAGGGGAAATTAAAAGGCATTCAAGTGAAAAAATTCAAATTTAATCATATGTGTTCAAACAAGACCAAATAGGTGCTTATTTTGATCAGAAAAATCATTTGGAACACTTTGGAATTAATGGAATTTCAATTTGAGGCTTGCATCATGGCATTTTAACTTGTAACTTCATGGGTAAGTAACACATTCAACCTTGGCCCTTAGATGGAATTAAGCTTTCAATCCTGTCCGTTCATTCTCACCAGGCCACAAGCAAGTCATGTGAAGGATTTTGAAGGCTGAAACAGAGCTAGTTCGTGCATTCCATAGTTGAGATTTTGAAGGAAAAGTGGAAATTGGATATCATAGTTTGGGCCTCCAATGGGCCTCCAAAGCACTCAAACAAGTTGTATATAAGCCTAAGGTCCAATTCAGATCAGTTTTGGTGATCATTTGGTGCAAGAATCAGTTGGAGCAGTTGGAGCAAGAAGCTTGGAAGTTGAAAATCGTGTTTGGAGTTTCAGAGTAATTCAAGGAAAATTGAGGTTTCTAATAGCTTTATCATTGATCATTGAAGAAATCTGCACAAGATTGGAGCAAGAATCACACCATAACTGCCTCGATTTCAAGCTATATTCCAGGTTTCTGTCTCTCACAATTACTCTAGTTTTATGATGATCTTGCATGATTTACATTGTGGTTAAGGTTTAGGAAGATGACTAGATCGTTTTAGGCTAACAATTTGGAAGTTTCGTGATGATCCAAGGTGTGGTGCACTTTCTGTTTGAGGTTATATATGGATGTTTAGGGAGAGATAGTGAAAACTGAACCGATCATTGAGATCCTTGAGAGATGAGGAGAAGATCCACGGCTTTAGAGTGAAGTTTGGTGATGATAAAGAAGTTGGTGTGTTTTCTGTTTGCTTTCGAATCTCACAATCCATGAAGAATCAAGACCAATGGATGGCAGATTTGAACTCAGCATGACAAAACAGAGAGAGTGGTATAGGGTTTGATTTGAATTGATCACTTGTAATTGCACCTTCGCCGGAGAAGACGGTGGCTCAGCCACCGGAACCACCGTCCCAGCCTTCCCTCCCTTTCAGGATTTAAATGAAGAAGATGAGCGATAGCCCTTGAATTAGCCTGGAAGATTGACTTTGTAAGCTGATCTAACGAACCACAATGACGTGACCAAAACGTGGCCGTTTCATTAAATGGCGTGTCCCCCCTGTGCGCGTTGGATCTGTTGACTTGTATACCAATCCTGTGGTCACGTTTTATTCTGAAGCTTAATTGTTTTTATAATTCATTTTAATTCATTTCTTTTTTTCTTTAATTCATTTTCATTGCAAAAATCATAATAAATTCAATTTTGATCAGAAAAATATAACAAAAATATGTGGAGGCTCCTGATTTTATTTCTGATTTTTTGGCATGCTTGGATGTTATTTTTGTGCAATTTTCCATTTATTTGGTATTTTTCTATTTTTGTTAATTCTTTAATTTTGGCATAATTCCTCATGTTTTTGCTGATTTTTGTATGATTAATTGGTATAGAATTTAGGCTTGAGACTTGGCTGGTTGTTAGTATAGATGTGCATGATCCCCTAGGATTTATTTCATAATTGTTAGATGACTTTAGGTTCTGTTTTGGATTAGGGTCCCATGACCTTCCATTTTAGGGTTTCCCTTTGATAACTTTAGGTTTAGAAATTCTTAGGTGACATCCCCTTTAGATTCAATCCTTGGATTTTATACCATAAGTCCCTAACCCTCTTAGGATCCCTTAGAAAATTCCCTAGAATTTTAGGACTTGATTTAATATTTTTCTTAGAATTAACAATTGGACTAGTTTTAGGATGCTTCTAACACGACCTTTCCTTTAGAATGACCTCAATGGTGACCCATAGCATGAAATAAATTTCCCATTCTTTTTGGATAGTGTTAGAGCTTCTGTGTGCTTAATTGTAAGGCTTGGTTTTGGTGTTTTGGTTCCCTTTGAGTAGCTTTCTTTAAGCTTGTAGAATTAGGGTTTTTTAGAGCCTTAGAAGTTGTCTTCTTCTTTCACAAACATGGTTTGCCTTGTGTGCCTTCCATTCTCATCCTATGATGCAAGGTCCCTATGTGGAAGCCTCATCCCTCCTTTGGAAGGATGTGTGGCATACCACAAAAGGTAGAACCTTTGAGGATGCCTATCTTAGATGTATAGTTGAGTGCCATGATGGATTCCATTGGTTTCCATCATGCTTCCCATCATCATGCAATCATCTTAATGTTGATTATCATATCTCTTGGTGGATCATTTGAAGCTTGAAGATGAAGCTTTCTCTTGAAGATAGCTTGGGCATGGAGGTCAAACTACATACTGTTAGATTGTTTTGCTATTAGAAGACTGCTTTGCTGTTGAGCTGCTTGTTTGATGTTTTGTTTGCTGTATTTTCTGATTGCTTTGCTGTACTTGTGTGCTTGTTTGGTGTGTTGCATTAGACTAGGCTTTCATATAGTTTGTTTAGGCCTAAGTGCATTTAGAGGTTAAACCTGGATCCCTTTGCTTGTCTGCATTAGAGGTTGAGTCTGTCTCCCTCTGCTTGTCTGTTACTGTTTGGCTATGCTTGCTGGCTTAAGGTTGAGTGTAGTCTCCCTTGCCTGTGCTTTGTATGGCTTGTGCTTGCTTTCTCTAGAAGTTGAGTTTTTCTCCTTCTCCTTGTATTGTTGCATCACATGCATTTTACTTACAATTATTTCTTTTCAGTTTATTTCTGTTGCTGTTGCTTTCCTTTGCCATGTTCCCCTAGGAACTCTGGCTTCTCTTGTTCAAGAGAAGTTATGATAGACATTAGGGTTCTAACCATGCATGATAACATTAGGTATCTCCCTCCTAACCTCAACCATAGGATCAACTTTGCATGACAACCTTAGGATTGGATTAGTCCCCTTTAGTGCGTCTTTTCTCTTCTCATCTTCAAACAAATCAAGATACAGTAATAAAGGTTAATTGATATTGTACGCTACGAGCCTTAAGCTACTTGAGAAAGGGTTGTTGGAGAGTTTCTTTTCAACAGCTTGGATGTTTAGTATGGTACCCTTTGGGTGACATGCGACGCATTCACTCTCAGGTCATAGTCTCTAGTGCGATATTAGTTGCAAACATCCATAAAAGATACTTCTTCCGTAAAAGACAGAAAACAAAGATCGAACATCTTTTTATCCTCCAGGACCTTTAATCCTTGGAAACCATTTTCATAAGGAGAGTTTTGTTAACTCTCGGTTCTACCGCAAACGGTAAACGCCTAAGTCTTCGTCGAGCGAGCTGCATACACCAACTGCTAGAACTGTCTATTAACCCTACTCGGATAAAAAAGCCAAACCTGTGGTCTTGTTAGCCCGAACTACGTTTGCTCTGATCTTTCACGCCGTGTGAAAGTACGTAGGCACGAGATACGATATCTCGGCGAGCAACCTTCCCCCCTTTTTTCACCCGTAGTTAGGCGAACTACGTAGACTCTGATTTCTCGTTCCAGACGGGAATACGTAGGCATATAACTGTTGTGTTCTGCCGAGTCGTTTTCTTTTCTTTTCAGACCAGACCTTTAGCGTAGATAGTTAAACCAACCCATCAGATAAACACAACAAGCGTAGATCCCATCGAGTACGATGGACGTGAGGGGTGCTAATACCTTCCCTTTGCATAACCGACTCTCGAATCCAGACATTGGTTGCGATGACCTTGTCTTATACCTTTTTGTCAAGTTTTTCCGATCGTTTCCTTTCCCTTTCTGAGGGATAAATAACGAAAGGTGGCGACTCTTCTGCTTTTTCGGCACCTTATTTTCGCGGTAGCGACAAACGCGCCACGCTATAAAGGGCCGTGCAGTTCACCAAGGGGGGAGTCATCTTCGAGAGAATCAATGTTGTATCTGACGAATACGGAGACAGTGACTATGATATGGATGCCTGGATCAAGACATGTATTCCGGGACAGAGCCTGCGCAACTGGTCAATTGAAGAGTTCATTCAAGTGACGACAGAACAGTAATGCTTTGTTTTTCCAGTTATTCTACTACCCTATGTCCTACCGGGGGCATAGTGGTATTTTATTTCAGGGCCTTATTTGTTTATGTCTGAACATGGTTTATCAATTAATCAAAGGGCGTTTTCTCATGCAAATTTTGTGATCTCTGTTTTTCTTATTTTTATTCTTCACAATGAAATGGCAATGTGGTTTATACTTGTTTGCAAATTGTTTGAAACATTTAACCATTTTCATTGCAGGATTCCTATTGCAGATGACACCGATTCAGAACCTCCTATGACTCGCTTCGACTTCGATCAACCGATATATCAAGCTGAAGAAGAGATTGATGAGGATGAAGACCTGCCTGAAGAACTAGCCAGACTCTTGAAACAAGAAGAGAAGATCATTCTGCCTCATCAGGAGGAAATTGAGGTTGTTAATCTGGGTTCTGAAGAAGTTGTCAGAAATGTTCGGATAGGGGCCGCGCTACAGAGTGACATCAAGCAAAGACTGATCGAGATGCTTCGAGCGTATAGTGACATCTTTGCTTGGTCGTACAAAGATATGTCTGGGCTTGATACCGACATAGTGGTTCATCACTTACCGTTGTGTGAGGAATGTCTGCCGGTTAAGCAGAAGCTTAGAAGGACAAGACCAGATATGGCGGTAAAAATCAAAGAAGAGGTCCAAAAATAATGGGACGCTGGATTTTTAGCCGTAACCACTTACCCTCCGTGGGTCGCTAACATCGTACCTGTACCTAAGAAAGATGGTAAGGTGCGAATGTGTGTTGATTATCGGGATTTGAACAAGGCGAGCCCTAAAGATGATTTCCCGCTCCCTCACATTGACATATTGGTCGACAATACGGCTCAATTTTCGGTGTTTTCCTTCATGGATGGTTTCTTGGGTTATAATCAGATAAAGATGGCACCGGAGAACATGGAGAAAACAACATTCATTACACCGTGGGGAACATTTTGCTACAAGGTGATTCCTTTTGGCTTGAAGAACACCGAAGCAACATATCAGCGCGCTATGACAACGCTCTTTCATGACATGATGCATAAAGAGATTGAAGTTTATGTTGACTGTCGCTTCCGCGAAAATAAGGTGCCGGCAAAACAGAAGAGTCGCCACCTTTTGTTATTTATCCCTCAGAACAGGAAAGGAAATGATCGGAAAAACCTGACGAAAAAGGTATAAGACAAGGTCATCGCAACCATTGTCTGGGTTCGGGAGTCGGTTACGCAAGGGGAAGGTATTAGCACCCCTCACGTCCGTCGTACTCGACGGGATCCACGCTTGTTGTGTTTACTGGACGAGTTGGTTTTATCTATCTACCTATCAAGGCTGGTTTGAAAAGAAAAAGAAATGACTCGGCAAAGTGTCGCGCTTTATGCCTACGTATTCTCATCAGAGAATGAGAAATCAGAGTCAACATAGTTCGACCTACGACGGGTTACGGGGAAGGTGGCTCGCCAATACATCAGTATTGTGCCTACGTACTCTCAACAGGTATGAGAGATCAGAGCTTACGTAGTTCGGGATAATACGGATTACGGGGATTCAGATTCATCTGTTTTATCGAGTAGGGTTAAACAGCAGTTCCAGCAGTTAGGGACAAAGCCTGTTTGCGGTGGCGCTGAAGTTTAACGACACTCTTTTATTCAGAAAAGCTTCCTTTGAATTACGGGCCTACGGGGCAAAAAGGTTTGAAGTTTGTTTGCTGCCTTTTACGAAAGAACTATTTTTTATTGTGTTTGCAATTTCAATCGCACTAAAGACTATGACCTAAGAGTGAATGTGTCGCATGTCACCCAAAGGGTGCCATACTAGACATCCGGAATGTTGAAAAGAAACTCTCTTAAATTCCTTTCTCAGATAGCTTAAGGCTCGTAACGTACGAAAGAAATCATTCATGATTACTGTTGTCTTAAGCTGTTTTGAGATGAGAAGAGAACAAGCTCAACTACGGGGAGACTATCAAGTCCTACTGTTGTCATGCCAAGGATTCATCCTATGGTTGAGGTTTGAAACAGGGAACTCCTAGAAGTTGTCATGCATAGGTTTCAACCTAAAATTCTATCATCACTTCCTTATCAAAGGAAATGAGAGTCCTAGGGGATCATGTCAATGATAAATAGATAAAGACAAAGCATCAGCTTAACCAGTAAACAGTAAACAGTAAACGACTGTAAAATGCATGCAATGCAAGTGAGGGAGGAAATGTGTGTGGGGCAGCAGCCTCCACAAGCTCATCTCAACCTCAAGCCAGATATGAATAACTGCAATCATACAGGAGAAGTAACATGCTATCAAGCAAAATAAAATAACAACTGCAATCATACAAGATAAATAACCTGCTATCAAGCAAACACAAACCACATGGGCAAGGGAGCTGGGCTCTACCGAATACCCGCAAGCAAAGCCATACAGTAAAAATACAAGCAGGGGGAGCAACTCAACCTCTAGTGCAATCATGCCCCTAGTTTAAAGTCAGTCTAGATATGGACTTATTCTAATGTATCAAGCAAATCAAACAAGGCACATCAATACAGAAAATAAAACAGACAAGAAAGCAGATCAACAACTCCCCCTGTCAATTCCAAGCTTCAGCTCTTCTAACAGCAATCCAGTCTTCAGACTTTAACAGCTCTTCAGGGCTATCATCTTCCATTAACAAGTATCAACTTGCTTCTAAGGTTTCAATCCATCAACATAAGTATCAACTTATTCTCTCTTCTTCAATCTTCAGCTCCTTAGTCAATTCCACCTTCAGGCTTCACTCCTAACCACAAGTATCAACTTGATTCCTTCAGGCTCTCAATGCATCAGTGCCAACTTGGTCTTCAACATCTATAAGCTTCAGCTTCTCAGAGTAATATCCAATCACTTGGAAGTGTCAACTTCATCCTTCAATTCTTTTTCAAGCCTCAGCTCTTCACTCAATCTTCATTGGGTCTTCAAGTATCAACTTGTTCTTCTTGCTCTTCAGGCCCCAGCTGCAATGGCAATGCTCAAGGAATCATCCTCTTCCACACTCTTCAGTGAAGTCCTCATCTTCAAACTCAAGTCCAACATCTTTCCAGATACTCAAACCAGAAGAAAATTGATTTAACAGGATGCGTGGAAATGATAAACAGCTTACTGACAACCAAAGGAAGCCTGTAAGGGTTCATCATTATGAGAGATTGGTTCCCTCAAAGTTCTACTTCCCAGATAAAGCCACTCATCCCTCCAAAGGAGGGATGTGAATATCTTGGAAGGACTTTTAGTCATTGGGAGGAATGGAAGCACAAGATGCTTTCCATATTTGTGAAAGAAATCATTCTAACTATAAGGCTCTCCCTATGGCTCCTATTTCCTAAATCTTCATCAGACACCTTCAGGCACAAGCAAATCCAAGCTCCAAGCAACTTCAAGCATCTTCAAGCATCCTCACCTTGTCTTCAACTTGTCTTCAATCTCAACCAAAGGCAAATAAAGCAAAACCCTAATCTAAAGGGACTAAGGAAGTTAAACTAGTTGAAATAATGCTTTAGAATCATCTAAAACCTAGTACTAAAGTTAGTCCTAACTAAAATACTAAAACCAATTATAAAATCCTACAAAAATGACTATGGAAACCTAGGTCAATCATGACTCTACCATATTAATTTCAGAGATCAAATCATCAAATTAGACCTAGAAATAAATTCTACATCATGAGGTACTAAACCTAAACCCTAAAAGGAAGCACCTAAATATCAATCTAGAAAGCACACCTATCTTCATCACAAAAATGTGATGAAAATGCTATGGGAGCATACATGTCTAACCTAATCACACACAAAAAATCAGGATCAAAGTCATCAACACATGATCACACAAAATTCCACAAAACTAGGTATCAAACATAACCATTTTAATATTAATTAAAATATAAAATTCCCATAAAATCAGAAAATGCATGAAATGAAAATATTTTTTCTCTAAAAAATACTAAACTCAATCATGAGTAAAATGCAAAAAGAATGGGATTAATTGGATTAATTTGCAGTTTATTATGAATTTAACAAGAACCATGTATAAAATGAAAATTAAAAGAAAATCAATGGAAATTAATCACACGCGCGGTGCAAATAGAAATGAAAATCAGTTCAAACTTTGGGTTGGGCCATCATGGGGGTGTGAATAGCACTCTTTCCACTAAGCCCAGAACCACTGATTAAATGAAACGGTGCGTTTCATTTCTTCAGATCCTTCACAAACTGAGTTTAAAACGTGGTCGTTGGATGAGCTTCTAGTCAAAGGTCCAACCAAGATCTGATGGTCCCAGAGTCATCTCCTACCTTTCAAACCTCTGCAACTTCGTGCGCAGCTTCGGCCACCACCGGTGGTGCTCCAGTCATCTTCCTCAACCCTAATTCTCTCTAGGATCCTCCATTGCAAATGGTCAATACATGAAACTCATCCCAAATTCCCTCACGAACTCATTCATGCCCTTAATTCGACCTAAATCCTCAAGATTTACCATATCCAATTCTCAACCGAAAATGGTAACACACCTATTTTGTCATTAATTCTCCAATTAACTATCTGAAATCATTCCTACACCATTCTACAATGAATCTAACACCTTAATTCACCTTGATTCTACCTAATTCATGCTAGAGGAAGAAAGTTACCAACCTGAAAATCTTGGATGAACAGATGCACTAAACCTCCAATTCAAGCTCTCCAATCTTTCAGACACGATCAATGAACCTTTTCCTTGCTTCTGTATGCAAAAGAACCGGTTGAAAGCTCCTAAATCTTGAAACCCGATGGTGAGTTGCAGGTGGGAAATTCTGAGTTCAAGAACACCAATTAGCCACGAATTCTTCTTGATTATGATTTGGATTCACTCCCTAGCATCCATGGAAGAAGTTTCAATCAAGAATATGGATGGAAAGTGAAGAATTTTGTGAAAACCGAATTCAATTGGAATCCAAGAAATCTCACTCTCAATCTATGCTCTCTCCTTCAATCATCACCAACCCCTGCGTTGGATCACCTCTACTCAATATATAGATGATGTATGAGTGATCTAGAACCCTCTAGATCCTTCTAATGAGAGTTTCCACTTCTCATGTCATGAGATTTTCAAACACATCTCATGATATGCATAATTCTGTTTGCAGCTTGGAATCAATCCCATTCTCTTCCAATTTCTCCCCTAGTGACATTTTGAAAGTGATTAACTTGCAAAGGACCTTGCTCATGCCTTGATTCTATGCTTTGCACATGTTACTTAATATGCAAGCAAGTACTTTTCAAAGCAAGTCCACAAATTGAATCTCAAATAAAAAATGTGGCTAAACCAATGTTCTTAAAATGTTTTCTAGAGTCAAAATGATATATTACATGCCATGGTTTGAATGTGTAGATTGAAAATATCAATTTCCAACTTTGGTTTATTTAACTTATGCCCTTATTTTAGGTCATTTTTGCAACTTTGAGCTACAAGCATTTCCAACATCTCATGACCTCCTTACTAGCCTTAAAACATCATTTTGAACAAGTTTGATATTGAAGATTTTTCCATTTGAAGCTTGGAAATAGGAGTTATGGCCTTATGGTTGAAATGACTTGTAATCTCCAAATGACCAAAATGCCCTTGACTTGTCAAAGCCATAACTTGAGTTCTACAAATCCTATCAAGGACTTCTAGTACTCTCTATAAAGCTAAGAGGATAAGGAAAAACATTCATGTTGACCAAAAGTTCATAGGAATCATCCTTCTTGGGCAAACGTTTGAGGCAAGTTGGGTAACTTTCAAGCCCCCAAATTCACATACCTCAGATGACCTGTAACTTGTCAAAGTCATAACTTGAGTTATACAAATCCTATCAAGGACTTCTAGTACTCAAATTAAATCTAAGCTCATGATCTACAACATTCATGTTGGGGGCAAGATGAGATGACCATCACATCTTGAGCTAAACTGCCTTGAAGATAGGGGTCAAACTAGGGGATTTTACACTGTCAAGCCTTAGAAACCCTAGCTTGAAACTTCTCAAACTCTTCAATCATGATGAGTTTACCTTGGAATCATCCTTATAACATTTCAATGTGTAAATCCATGATCACATGGCCCTTGAATTAGGTCTCAACCTTGTTCAAATCATCAGTTGACCTAGGGTTGACCCAGTCAAACCCTAATTATACCACTCATGGCTAGGTCTTCTTAATCTTGTACAATGGCATGTCTAGGATTCATGATGGCTTTCAAGACATCTCATAAGCTCTCTCAAGGCTTCAAGTCCACATTCCTGGCTTCAGAATCATCTGAGGAGCTCCTACAACTCTCAAGTTAGGAGGCACACAACCTTGGTTTCAACCACTCACTCTGAGGATCTTTTGACTTCTCTGACAAGGATATCAACCCTTGAACACTTGAATAACCTTCTTGGCTAGCTTCATAGTCTTGCATAACCCTTGATTGGTAATCATACCTCTTGATCTCCTGCATACATGTCAATGAAATGCAAATGATAATGCTAATGTGAATGAAATAAAACATGAGCTAGGTAAAGAAATGTTGGTCAAATTTTGGGGTGCAACATTGACGATATGATTGCTAAGTCCAAAACAGAGGAGGAGCATCTAGTCAATTTGTTGAAGCTGTTTGAGAGGCTTAAGAAGTTCAGATTGAGGTTGAATCCAAATAAGTGCACTTTTGGAGTTCGGTCTGGAAAGTTATTGGGGTTTATTGTCATTGAAAAAGGAATCGAGGTCGATCCTGCAAAGATAAAAGCCATACAGGACATACCAGCGCCAAAAACAGAAAAGGAGGTTTGTGGTTTCTTGGGGAGATTGAATTACATTGCTCGGTTCATATCTCATCTCACAGCCACCTGTGAGCCAATGTTTAAATTGTTAAAAAAGGATCAGGCGGTCGTCTGGAATGAAAATTGTCAAAAAGCATTTGATAAAATAAAAGAATACTTGTAGGAGCCTTCGATATTAATACCCCTAGTAGCTGAAAGGCCTTTAATCATGTACTTAACGGTTCTTGAGAACAGTATGGGTTGTGTTCTCGGTCAACACGACGAGACTGGAAGAAAGGAGCACACGATTTATTACTTGAGTAAAAAGTTCACAGATTGTGAGTCTCGTTACTCAATGCTCGAGAAAACGTGTTGTGCACTTGCTTGGGCTGCCAAACGTTTGAGACAATATATGCTCAATCATACAACCATGATAATTTTGAAGATGGATCCGATTAAGTATGTCTTCAAGAAGAAAGCGCTCTCAGGAAGAATTTCCAGGTGGCAGATGGTACTGACAGAGTACGTTATACAATATGTTTCCCAGAAAGCCATCAAAGGAAGTGTTCTTTTAGAATACCTTGCTGAGCAGCCAATCGAAGATTATCAACCGATGAAGTTTGATTTTCCTGACGAGGATATCATGTTCCTCAAAGCGAAAGATTGTGAAAAACCATTACACGGTAAAGGTCCAGAGAAGGATTCTCAGTGGCAAATGATATTTGACGGTGCTGTCAACTCCTATGGTAGTGGAATTGGGGCAATAAGGTGCCGGCATGATAGAAGAGTCGCCACCTTTCGTTATTTATCCCTCAGAGCGGGAAAGGAAACGATCGGAAAAACCTGACGAAAAAGGGTAAGACAAGGTCATCGCAACCATTGTCTGGGTTCGGGAGTCGGTTACGCAAGGGGAAGGTATTAGCACCCCTCACGTCCGTCGTACTCGACGGGATCCACGCTTGTTTGTTTACTTGGACGGGTTGGTTTTATTCTATCTACCTATCAAGGCTGGCTGAAAAAGAAAAGAAAAATGACTCGGCAAAGCGTCGCACTTTATGCCTACGTATTCTCATCAGAGAATGAGAAATCAGAGTCCACGTAGTTCGGCCTACGAAGGGTTATGGGGGAAGGTAGCTCGCCAAGACTTCGCCATCTTGTGCCTACGTACTCTCAACAGGCTTGAGAGATCAGAGCTTACGTAGTTCGGGAAACTACGGTTTATTTCCTGTTTTGAAAGAAGTGTTTTTTATTGTGTTTGCGCTTTCAACCGCACTAGAGACTATGACCTGAGAGTGAACGCGTCGCATGTCACCCAAAGGGTACCATACTAAACATCCAGACCGTGGAAAAGAAACTTTCCCACAATCCTTTCTCAGATAGCTTAAGGCTCGTAACGTACGAAAGAAATCATTCATGATTACTGTATCTTAAACTGTTTTGAGATGAGAAGAGAACAGGCCCAACTAGGAGGGAGACTATCAAGTCCTACTGTTATCATGCCATGGATTCATCCTATGGTTGAGGTTTGAACAGGGAACTCCTAGATGTTGTCATGCATAGGTTTCAACCTAAAAGTCTATCATCAAATCCTTATCAAAGGAAATGAGAGTCCTAAGGGATCATGTCAATGATACACCAAAACAGACAAGGCATCAGCTTTAACAGTAAAATGCATGCAATGCAAGTGAGGGAGGAAATGTGTGTGGGGCTTCAGCCTCCACAAGCTCATCTCAACCTCAAGCCAGTCATGAAATAACAGTAATCATACTGAAAAATAAACAACATGCTATCAAGCAATAAACAGTAAACTGCAGTCATACAGATAAAAGAAATGAAATACCATCCATGTTTGAGAAAGAAATTATCTACATCTAAGCTCTCCCTAATCCTAACCCTAAAAACAAAACCCTAATCTACCTCTAAGCAAAGCCCTAAAGCAAAACCCTAATCAAAAGAAATCAATCCCAGTCTTCAAGCTTCAAAACAAGCTTACCAAAGAAAGGGAGCTAAGTAGGCAGACTCATAGTGCCTTCCTCAGGAAAGCACTAGGAGGCTTATACTTAGGACTCATATCCCATGTGGCTCAACAACTGTGATCGGTTTACGTTCCTCCTCAGGAGAAACTAAACTCACATGAAGGCTCCAACATCATTGGATACTTGAGAAATCCTACATGAACTAAGGGAACTAAGTGAACAGACCCATAGTGCCTTCCTCAGGAAAGTACTAGGGGGATTCCACTTAGGAATCATATCCCATGTGGCTCAACAACTGTGATAGGTTTACATTCCTCCTCAGGAGAAACTAAACTCACATGAAGGCTCCAACATCATTGGATACTTAAGAAATCCTATATGAACTAAGGGAACTAAGTGAACAGACTCATAGGACCTTCCTCAGGAAAATACTAGGAGGCTTCCACTTAGGAATCGTATCCCATGTGGCTCCACAACTGTGATCAGTTTACATTCCTCCTCAGGAGAAACTAAACTCACATGAAGGATCCAACATCATTGGATACTTAAGAAAGAGGTGAGAAGAAAGAATGAAAGACATCCATAGTGCCTTCCTCAGGAAAGTACCATGAATTTCCCTCAAACTTCAGGATCTCAAACCTCACAAACAGAGAACAAGCTCCAACTTCTCAACCTCTGGGTCTTGATCTTCAATCTTCTCCTTCATCATGCTCCTTCAACAAGGTCTTCAAGGCAAACCAAGCCCCACAACAATTCTCCAAAGATAAACCCCAAAGATAGACAATCAATCACAGAACAGTCAATACAATCAGTCAACTTCAGAAAATATCTAAAAGTACTAAAGCAAGGGGGAAAAATCTAACATTTACTCTTAAGGGTCTATTACACCTACCCATAATAGTCCTATAATCCCATACCCAAAAATCAAGCTAAAACTCCTAAAAGAAAATGATTCACTTCACCTATGCTCTCTAAAAAACCCTAATTTGGTGCCCTAATGCTAACCTAATTAAACTAATCAAATCTTAACCTAAAAATCATGAAATAAATCCATAGGGAACTAAGACTCCATATCTAACTATGCCAAAAAGAATGGCTCAAAAAGCCTAAGGTAAGATCCTAAAATAAATTCTACAAAATGAAGTACACACCTAAATCTCATTAAAAAGCTATTTAAAAGAATAATATTCTAAAAATACTAAACTAAAAATAAAATGGAATTTTTATTTTTATTAATTTTCTAGACAGGAATATAAACCTATAGGAAAAACAAGAAATGAAAAATATTAATTTTCTGATTTTATATGATTTATTGAAGATGCAAGAAAAATAAAAGAAATTAAAAATAAGAAGATAAAAGAAAATGGGGAGGGGGTGTCAAAATCAAAGGCGCCTAGTTCAATTCCCAGATGGGCCAGGTGTAATACCCTAATTTTTACCCCTAAGATCCCACATTGCATTTTCATTTTTGCATACACAAACAAGACCATACTTTTTGATTTTTCTTAGGTCCCTTGTTGTTTCATACTTGCTTTATGTTTGTTTCTGTTTACTAACATCTAACCAAAATACCAAAAATATTTTTCAATTTGTTTGTTTCTTCTTCTTCTCTGTGTGTTTAGGGTTTTGCAAGGAGATTAATGGCAAAGACATTCATTCAAGTTTAAATCAGATGGACGTTTGACCTCATCTTGGTCAAACCATCAAGAGTCTGCTTCAACTATAAGTTACCCGTGGTGGTAGGATATTTTCTCAGGAATTGTGATCGTTCATGGTCAATTTGTCTTGTGTTGAAATTCATTGGTTTATCAAGCAGTGTTCAATGAGAAGTTTGGTCCAAATTGAAGGTGCAAGTAATGTCCTGGTACATGAGTAGTTGTGTTCATTTTTATCAGAGGTATGTGGAAATAGTCAAGTTGGTGTTTCAACGAAATCAAGATCTCATGGTTGGTGCCGGTGGAATTGGATGCGAGCTTCTCAAGACTCTCGCTCTCTCTGGTTTCTCTGATATACACATAATTGACATGGACACTATAGAAGTCAGTAACCTGAACAGACAATTTTTGTTCCGACAATCCCATGTTGGACAGTCCAAGGCTAAAGTTGCTAGGAATGCTGTTTTAAAAATTTAGGCCTAAGATAAACATTACATCATATCATGCAAATGTCAAAGATCCTGATTTCGATGTGGACTTCTTTAAGGAATTTAATGTTGTTCTTAATGGACTCGACAATCTAGATGCACGTCGACATGTGAATCGCCTGTGTTTGGCAGCTGATGTTCCTTTAGTCGAAAGTGGAACTACTGGATTTCTTGGTCAGGTTACGGTGCATGTCAAGGGACGAACAGAGTGCTATGAGTGTCAGCCTAAACCAGTCCCCAAGACATATCCAGTCTGTACTATCACTAGTACTCCATCAAAGTTTGTTCACTGTATTGTGTGGGCAAAAGAGCTATTATTTTCCAAGTTATTTGGGGACAAGAATCAAGACAATGATTTAAATGTTCGCTCAAGTGATGCTGCCAGCTCATCAAAGAATGTTGATGATATATTCGAGCATAACAATGATGAAGATATTGCCGAATATGGAAGGAGAATATTTGATCATGTATTTGGTTATAACATTGAATTAGCTTTGTCCAATGAGGAGACGTGGAAAAATCGAAATAGACCTAAACCAATATACAGCAAGAATGTCCAGTCTGATGATTTGGCTAAACAGAATGGAAATCTAGACAACTATAATGCTTGTGGTGATGGATTATCAGTTTCTGCCATGTCATCTTTGGGCATGAAGAACCCACAAGATGTCTGGAGTCTTAGAGAAAATTCTAGAATACTTCTTGAAGCACTGAGACTATTCTTCATGAAAAGAAAAAAAAAGAGGTTGGCAATCTAAGCTTTGATAAAGATAATCAGTTGGCTGTAGAATTTGTTACTGTAGCTGCAAACATACGGGCTGCTTCATTTGGCATACCTCTACACAGTCTTTTTGAAGCTAAAGAAATTGTTGGTAACATTGTGCATGCTGTGGCAACAACAAATGCTGTTATTGCTGGTTTGATTGTCATTGAAGCATCTTAGTGCTCGCAATAAGCAGTTACATCAACTATGGTATCGATCAGTCACATTGCGACGCATAATCTCCTTATTGGATCAAATTGAAGACATTGCTAAGGTTCCAGCTCGTATTGAGAAACTCATTGCAGAGAAGCAATATTGTGCTGCAGTTCAATTGCATTTGCAATCCATCATGATGCTTGAGCGAGGTCTCCAAACTGTTGGGGCATTTCAAGATATCCGTTCTGAGTTATCAAACCGCGCGGTTGTTGGTGATGAGATGGAGATTACGGCTTTCGTAGAGCCTTTGGTGTTATTTCTGATATTGATTGTGAACACGATTGTTGGGGTTTGGCAGGAGAGTAACGCGGAGAAGGCGTTAGAGGCTTTGAAGGAGATTCAATCGGAGCATGCTTCGGTGATTCAGAATAATGAAAGTGTTCCTAGCTTGCCGGCGAAGGAGCTTGTGCCTGCGGATATGAGGGTTGTGGAATTGGTAAGTTCCACTTTGAGATTGGAGCAGGGTTCCTTGACTGGTGAGAGTGAAGCGGTGAATAAGACTAACAAGCCTGTTGGTGAGGATACTGATATTCAAGGCAAGAAGTGTATTGAATTGGCTGGGACAACGGTTGTCGTTGGTCATTGCTTTTGCTTGGTTACTCATGCTGGCATGAACACTGAAATCGGGAAGGTGCATAACCAGATGCAGGAGGCATCACAGAGTGAGGAAGATACTCCTTTGAAGAAGAAGCTCAATGAATTCGGAGAGAGGCTGACAATGATGATTGGACTCATTTGTATTTTGGTTTGGCTCATCAATGTCAAGTATTTTCTTACATGGGAGTATGTTAATGGATGACCGGCGAATTGCTACCCTTGAGTTTGACCGTGACAGGAAGTTAATGGGTGTTATTGTTGACACTGGTGCTGGTAAAAATCTCTGCTGCTGATTAATCATGGGCTATGTCGCAAATGTACTCGTGTGCAACAAAACCTCTGCACAAGTGATATCTGATCAAGTGGAAAGCAACTGTTTTGTTGATGCAGCCATTATTTTCTGCAAACTTCAGCATCATAGCCGGACCACACCTATCGAAACTCAAGTTGATTTAATTGTTGCAACACATGACATGCTTGCTGAATACGGGCTTTGCTGTGTCGGTGAAGGTGTCAAAGGTGAAGCAGGAGATTCTGCATGGTCTTGGAGAGATTTATGTTCAGGCTCAAGGATCGTTTGACGATGTCATATACACACAGATGCTAGCAATCATAGATTTGGCTGTGAAGCAAGCCATGATAACAAATGATAACTTTGAAATGGAATTCGGTAATGTCCCACCTGTGCTACGGACTGTATTGGAAATCTTACCGCTGTTAGGCCCAACTGAACACATTTCTTCCATGTGGCCTGTTTTTCTTCGGGAGTTTCCGCAGTATCTTCCTAGACAGGTTCCTATTGGTTTGGCAAATGTTATTACACTCAATTATCTCATGGATCTTCACATTTGATACACTGTCATGTCAACAAACTTTCTGGACAGATTCCTATTGGTTTGGCAAATGTTATTACACTCACTACATTTAATGTGTCTTTCAATAATTTATCTGGATACTTGCCATCAAATAGTACCTTGATCAAATGCAACAATGCTGTTGGAAATCCATTTCTAAGTTCCTGCCGTGGCGTTTCTCTAACTGTTCCATCAGCAAATCAACCAGGACAGTTTGGTGACAATTCTTCCAATACATCACAAACTCCAAGCAAAAATAGTGATAATGGTTTCAATGCTATTGAGATAGCGGCAATCACGTCTGCTTCAGCCATTGTTTCGATTCTTATAGCACTTATTGATTCTGTTTTTCTTCACGCGAAAGTGGAAGCCAAGGTCTCGGGTTGACGGTTCTGTCAAAAGAGAAATGGACCGAGTATAATGAACCAAAGAGACTTAGGAAATTAGTGTCGCTGTTTGTTTCACCTACGGCCAAGTACGTTGCTGTTGTTGCTGGAAATTGAATTATGATTCTGAGTAAAGAGAATGATTATCAGCAATCGTATGCAATTTTCACCGGTTCTGATTTTGGTACATTTAGTGTGGGAGCTTGGTCTGAAGATGATGAAATTCTTGGCATTGCTGATGACTATGATACTCAGTATTTTATCAAATTTAATGATGAAGTTGTGGCAGAAATTACAAAGAAGCATTTGAAAATCTCTTCACCTATTGTTGGTTTATTTTCTGACAATGACTCTGATATGCATGAGTCTTACTTGTTCACTGCCATTACGTCAGATGGTTCACTTCAACAAAATGTCCATTGATGGATCGTGGAGTCAGAATGCTATTCAAATAACAAATGCATGGCTCAGAAATGGATTAGAGCAGACAGCTGCATAGTTACCTGGAGATTGGGTTTCATTTGGACACAGTAGTCAATGGTTGTGGAATTCTGTCTATGCAAGCAAGCGAGTCAGCTGGCGCACTCTGGGCATGCTGAGGTCAAGGTTTCTGTCAATTCCTGGTGTATTCAACACATGCTTGGTTCCTTCTAATAAGAAAAAGGAAGATTCTCATTCTCAAAACAATTTTCTAAGAATTCTGCAAGCAGAAGAAATGAAGCTGCCAAATTTGCCCAGTTATGGAATGAAATTATTTGCAGTTTTCGTGAGGAAGATCTCATAAGTGATAGGGAGATGGATCTTTTGCTGGTTCCTTACACATTGGGTCCTGATCTCAAAATAATTCAGTGATCACCATTTTTGCTTGCAAGCAAGATTCCTGTGGCGCTGGATATGGCAACTCAATTTCGAGGGAGGGACTCTGATCTTTGGAGGCGCATATGTGCAGATGAATATATGAAATGTGCTGTGATTGAATGCTATGAATCTTTTAAACAAATTCTACATGATTTAGTGGTAGGAGAAACTGAAAAAAAGATAATCTCCATCATTGTTAAAGAAGTTGAGAGCAACATGTCAAAGAATACACTTACCATAAATTTCCGGATGGGCTTTTTACCCTCACTTTGCAAGAAGTTTGTAGAGCTTGTGGAACTCTTAAAAGATGCAGATCCATCCAAAGGCAAAAGATAGAGTAGTATAAGCATATTCTTTCTGTTGTGATTTCATCAAATGATATCGGTCAAGCTAGAAAGTTCATAGATCACATTTTATCAGATGATGTTCCTCTAGTAGTGTCACGGCAGCTTCTGCAGAGTTTTGCTGAAGAGTTGGGAAGATTGACGCCGGAAATGCAGAAAGAGATTGCTCATTTCATACTTGCCCAGATTCAGCCTCGAGTTGTGTCGTTTGAAGAACAGGTTTTGGTTATTAGAGAGAAATTGGCTGAACTTTATGAATCTGAGGAGCAATGATCAAAAGCTGCTCAGATGCTCAGTGGTATTGACCTAGATTCAGGAATGAGGGTAATTGATGATACGTTCAGGTTATCAAAGTGTGTCCAAATTTCCTGTTTATATCTTGAGGATGACGATGCTGTCAATGCTGAAGCTTTCATTAATAAAGCATCATTCTTGGTTAGCAATAGCCAGCATGAAGTGCTGAATTTGGAGTACAAGGTTTGCTATGCAAGGATCTTAGATCTGAAGAGGAAGTTCTTGGAGGCTGCCTTACGATATTATGATATTTCTCAAAGCCCTGAAAATGCAAAATAGAGACACTGTCGAAAAACTCAAGACAGAAGCAGTTAAAGTGGCCACAGACCAAGATTGCAGTACTAATATTTACTGTCCTACTCCTGTCTGCATGGAGGATTTGAACACATCAGTGGCTTCAACTTCTTTTGCGGTTCAGCTTGGGAGAAATGGCGACATCAAGAAGCGGCAGAAAATAGAATTCTGTGGTAGCAGAGCTTTGTTTTTATCCAGACCATTTTCACTTATCCAAGCCATATTGCAAGCCATATAATCCCAGCCATGTAGCTGACCCCACAAGCTTTCCACGTCACTTAAGTGAGCTGAAAGAAGAAAAAGTTCAAAACGACATGAAAAAATATCACAACAGGTCACACATAACTTGCATCCCAAAACGCTGAAAAAAATCTCACAAACGGCAAATCATTTTCACTCATTCTCATCTATAAATAGAACACCTTATTCACTCTTTTCTTCAAGCTTTTCAAGCCAAAAAATCTCTGCTGATTTTCTTCCTCAATTCCTCATTACAAAACCTTTTGCTCAGATTCTCTTCTCATACTTTCTTCCATCAAATTAACTTCAAATCAACCTCGAACACAGATCAATTCAACCAGAGATTCGTTCAGAAGAGGAAGAGAAGCAAGAAGAAGTTTGGATTGATTTCTTACCTGAGTTTGAAGGTAGATTGAGCTTCACCGTCATTTTCGATCCGTTATCTTTTGTCGTGATTCTTTGAATTGTTGGTACCATTGTGAAGAGCTCTTGATTTCGATTGCAACCGCGTATTTTTCGCGTCCCGCCGTTGTGATTTAAGCAAGCATCCATGGCCCTAAATGTTTTCGCGTGTGAGAGCTAGAAGAAGAAGATAACTCTGTTTCGTTTTCTCTTTCTACTTTTCAATTATACTTTTCTTTTATTTGTTTATTTTTATTTTCTTTTTTCATTTCTTTCAGAACTTAACTATGTGGATTTTTCCACATTTTTCTTTTATTATTAAATTTGTATTTTAATTTCATTTTTGAAAAAGCTTTTAAAAAATTATTTAAAAATATTTTGATTAAGTGTTGATTGTTTTGGATCTTGATTTTGATAAGATTTCATCAATATCAATGGACTTTGGGTGTTGATTTTATCCACCAAGAGAGGTGATTGATATTGACGATAATTTAATCGATTCGAGATTCAAATTGTGATTTCATTTTCTTTTTTCTTCTTTTTATTTTTGATCGATGAAATCTATGGATCATAGATTGTTGATTATCAAGGTTGATTAATCTTCATTATTTCAAAACTATGGACGAATAATCATTGAGATAATTCTCCTTACTTTGGAATAGTGATAGATTACCTTTGATTAATTGATGAAAAATCTTGATTATGATGAGATCACCACCTCTTTTCTTTTTGTGTGGCATGTTTTAGGAGAGTGATTTATATATCATTTCTCTAACATGTATTAACACTAACATTTTATTGACCGGCCTCAGATAGTCGTGGTTTCTACATAAACCCGATTACGATTGCTTAACATAGCGCTAAATTGTCCCTTAATCGGAAAATGATCATTCGTGGCTCAAACTTACGTTTAAAAGTCCAAGTATGATTAGTTGCTTGTCTTAACTCCAATACCTATGAAAATCATTGTTAGGAGACTTTGATTCTATCAATCCTCTAATGAATTTTCATTAATCTTGGTCTAAGTGCAAGAATTAATCATCATTGATCATATGTTCTAACCACTAACCACTAATTCACTAACAATATCTTTGTTTAATTTTGTTTATATTCTCTTCTTACTCTTTATTTTTTTTACTTTTATGCTTCCATTTTATCATTACATACCATATCTTTGTTTATGTTTATGTCATTTTTCTTTTGTCCACTTGGACCATACTTTGTTCAAAACACTAATAAAGGATAGAACATCTAAAAAATTTGGTGCTATTAATTTTGTGGTTATACTCTTGGACCATTCTTAGACTTTGGACTTCATGGACATTTTGGACTTAGGATTAGGACTTTCTTCCCTATGCTTGGAGTATTGTGGATCTTAGCCTTTATTTGGCTCGCTCATTAGCTTATGCTTTAAATCAGATGGAATTCTTTTTTTCGCTTGCTATGGAGTGTGCTACAAGTCGGTTAGATCTTTCTTACCTCTAGCTTTTATTTTGGTTTTTAGGATAGTCACTTCATCTCCTCCCCTTCTTAAATTTTCAAAACTTTCTCCCTCTTTCAAAACCTTCTTGGTTTCAAACTTCAAAACCGCTTTCGCAATAAAACCTTGACTTTCGTCAAGTGATTTTTAAACTTTGTTTTTCTTAATAAAAGTCAATCAATGTTAATCATGTTTTGACCAATTTCAAAAGACATAAAAAATACAAAAACTCATCAACTCTTTTTGTGCCTTTATGCACTTTTTCACTTTAAAACTTTTCATAAAGTTTAGACATGATTCATTTCTATAGTTGAGATGTAAATCTCCTATTCCCCATATTATTAAGACTTTGACATTTTCCACGTTGATGTTGAGTGATAGTCTTGTTGATAATCCAAGCAAATCCTCCATCTTTATGTGATGCAGATGTTGTCTTAATACTCGTGGGTGGATAGTCGCAGTTTTCTCCTTGAAATGACGACTTGTCTTTACATCTAAAATCAATCAAAACCAACAAATTTTTGTCATTTGTACCACGAACTACGGGGTTTTGATTCCATATTGCACTTTATGGGTACGTAGGCATGAGACGATAAGTCTCTCTAAACACAAAAATCTAAAAAATATTCTCTTCTCATCTCCCCAATCTCTTTTCAAACAAACCATTTTCAAACCAAAAAGCGTAAATATTTCAAAGGGCTCCTATAGAGTACTATAGACGTTTTGGGTGCTAACACCTTCCCATTGCGTAACCAACCCCCTTACCCCGATCTCTGTCTCGTGTTCTTATTTTAGAACTCTTTGGTTTTGTTCGCTCTTTTTCCTTTCCTTTATTTGGATAAAATAAAAGTGCGGTGGCGACTCTTGTTTTCTTTGAGTTAAGTTAGTCAATAACTTATACTCACGATTTTTACCGCTACAGAAAAGTGGCGACTCTGCTGGGGAGTCCAACGGTTCCTAGTGGGTTTCGCCTACTTTGATTTATTTATCGCTTTCTGTTTGACTTGTTTGTTATTGATTGTTCTGTTTTGGTGCCTGGTAATTTGTGTGGTGAGATAAGTCCTAACCCGGACTTGAGTGCACTTATGATAGGAGGGTGGTATAGTCTTGTTGGCTTACGTGGAGTAGTCCTTACTAAGCTGACTTGAGATCCCCCGCTCGGTGGAGGCCCCTTTGGAAATTACTGATGTCTTACGAGTAGTCGTAATTGATATTACTTTTTCCGACTGGGAGCCTGAGAAGCTGAGGACCTTAGAACCCCTTAACCCATCTTGGCCTTATTAGGACGTGGTGCGGTGGCTGTTCAGGTGTAGACTTGAATTGGTCGTTACGCGATACCACACTCAGATGAGTTTCTCTTGAGAATATTGTTGGCCGACGAGTAGTCGTTTAAGCCGATAATATCCAAAAGATGGAATTATGATTCTGGGAACTTTTTAGAACCTTGTTCTACAGGTGATGATATAACCATAGTACATACCATTGTGGGTTGGTTGATTCTTACCTTTGGCTCCATGCTCGTGCCGAACCATTGAACCTGTGTGCTTTGTATGTCTTGTTTGTGGGTGTTGCATCTTGCACTCATGCATTCATGAGCATTGTGTTTCAGCTGGTTTTTAAGGATCTCAGAGATTTTCTTTTGCAAACATCGCAGATATTGTTGATTATGGATATTGGAAGGAGAAACACTCAGAAGTACGGTTTTCGGGCTCCTGATCTTACAGAGTTGAGAAAGCTAGTGTCCTTGGTAGATGATCGTTCAGGCTTCTTATCTCGTTATGGGAGACTTTTATTTGTTCTTTCTACCAATATTGAAGACGGAATTCTGAATACCCTTATGCAGTTCTATGATCCTATTTACCGATGCTTCACATTTCCCGATTATCAGCTCATGCTGACCTTGGAAGAATATGCTTATTTGTTGGGTGTACCAGTTTCTGATAAGGTCCCGTATACTGGTTTGGAGGAAGCTCTTAAGCCTCAAGATATCGCTGAAGCTACCCATTTGACGAAGTCGGATATTGATGCAAATCTAAAGACTAAGGGAGGCCTCAAGGGTTTAACTGCTAAGTTCTTGATTGAGAAGGCTACTTTATTTGTTGACATTGGTCGCACATTGGCGTTTGAGGCTATACTTGCTTTACTCATCTATGGACTAGTCTTGTTTCCTAATATTGATAATTTTGTGGACATTAATGCTATTAGGATTTTCTCGATTGGGAACCCTGTTCCAACTTTGCTTGGTGATACTTATTTTTCCATCCATAGTAGGACTTCTAAGGGAAACGGTACCATTGTTTGCTGTATACCTCTGCTGTATAATTGGTTCGTTTCACACTTACCTCAGACATCTGCTTTTAGGAAAAACAAGGATTGCTTAAGGTGGTCTCAAAGGATTATGTCTCTTACGCATACTGATATCACTTGGTCTTCTTCGGTTTACGATAATGTCCAGATTATTGATAGTTGTGGAGAATTCGCTAATGTTCCTCTTCTTGGAATACAAGGCGGAATTAACTACAACCCGAGTCTAGCTCGCCGCCAGCTGGGTTATATGCTGAAGGATAGGCCTAAGAATATTTTATTAGAGGGCTTATTCTTTCAAGGAGGGGATGATTCTCTTGGTTTGAGAAGAAGAATGGCTCATGCCTGGACTAAGATTCACAGGTTGGGTAGAGGGGAGCTGGGAAGACAAGTTTGCATTGCTTTGGAACCTTACACGCTTTGGGTGAAGAAGAGGGCTATGGAGCTTAAGATGCCTTATCCTATTGAGAAACCTCTGACTACTGTGATCTCTACACCACTCCCTACGGCAATACCTGTTTCTTCTGATGATGTGAAGACACTTCAAGATGCTTTGGCTAAGATGAAGGAAGAGAAAGAGATGTGGGAAAGTAAGTTTCAAGCTTCTGACAAAGAGAAGATGGAATTGCAAAAACAGATGAAGGAGAAAGATGACTTGATAGAGTTACTTGAGCGGCGCGCTGTGAAGAGGCATGCAGAGGATTTATTTTCCTCTACTACTCCATCAGCACATCCTCCTACTTCTGGTGCTTGGAAGGGTATTGTGGATCAGCTTATGCTAGAGAAGATCACCATGAAGCACAACTATGAGAAAGAGATTAAGAGACTCCGAAGGAAGTATCAGCTTGGATCGTCATCAGATGTTCCTTAGGACCTAGCTTTTTCTTATTTTGATATTATTGTATTTTGTACTTCCAAGTGTAACTCTTTCCAATATTCAATGAAATGAGATGTTTATCAGTATTTCAAGGAGTGTTATTTTTCTTTATGATGTTTGTAATTGCTTTATATCTTAAAGATCCTTGAAAACTGGTTGAAACACCTGCATTTTTGCATTTGCATTCGCATCATCGTGCATTGTGTGTTGCCTTTTCCCAGTTGTCTTATTTGTTTCTTTTGGCCTTCCTTCAGCCAAGCTGTCGCATCACTACAACACCCGGGCTAACTCTAAGAAAAAGATGGATCAGTTGCAACAAGAGAACCGCGAGCTCCGTGAAGACGTATCAACTCTGAAAGATGGTTTGGAGAGACTGACTGCCGCGATGGAAGCTCTGGTGGCTGCTCAGAATCAGCCACCACTACCTCCTCCTTCTCCTGTCCAAGGAACTGTGATTTCTGAATTTGGATCAACGCCCATTTCTGTGGCCCCAATTAATGCTTCTCAATATCAGATGCTTGTTGGTTTCCCTTGGGGCATGCCTAACAATTATGTGCCAGAGGGATATCGACCTCCTGTTCCCGAAAGTTCTAGACTCCCTGCTGTCATGGCTGTACCACCTCCTGTGGTTAATGTTGTTCCTAATGCTGAAGTTCCGGTTGTTCCTACTGTCATACCTGTGCCACCACCTGTAACTCACGCTATGCCTTATACTGAAGAACAAATTTTCCATACTGCTCCGAGCGAGAGTTTGGATGTTATGGATCGAATAGATGACTTTCAAGATCAGTTTGCTGAAATGCAAAGAGAAATAAGGGCTTTAAGGGGAAAGGAGTTATTTGGAAAGAATGCTCATGAGCTTTGCCTTGTTCCAAATGTGAAGATTCCCGCCAAGTTTAAAGTTCCGGATTTTGAAAAATACAAAGGAAACACTTGTCTGCAAAGTCATTTGATTATGTATGCTAGAAAGATGTCTACCTATACTGACAACCATCAGTTGTTGATCCACTATTTTCAAGATAGTCTTACTGGTGCTGCGCTGAAATGGTATATGGGACTCGACAGTACACAAATCAAGACATTCAACGATCTTTGTGAAGCTTTTGTTCGTCATTATAAGTATAATCTCGATATGGCGCCAGACCGTGATCAGCTTCGCGCAATGTCTCAAAAAGAGAAAGAAACTTTTAAAGAATATGCGCAAAGATGGCGTGAGATTGCAGCTCAGATAAGCCCTCCGCTTGAAGAGAAAGAAATGACCAAGATTTTTCTGAAGACTCTGGATTCATTTTACTATGAAAGGATGGTTGCGAGCGCTCCTAGTGATTTCACGGAAATGGTTAATATGGGGATGAGATTAGAGGAAGCTGTCCGCGAGGGACGTCTGATAAAAGAAGGAAATTCTGGAAGTACAAAAAAGCCTGGTGTTGGGTTCCCTAAGAAAAAAGAGGGAGAAACTAATGCTATATCTCAGGAAAGGTCTAGAAGACGCAGAGTTGTGAACAACAATGGTAGTCGTCGTCAGCAACAAGTAGCATCTGTTATGCCTGTTGTCAGTAACACCCCTACCGCTCAAGGTACTGCAAGTTATCAACCACGTTTCCAAGAGAAGACGACTCAACAAGGTCGTACACAGAGGAAAACACAATTTGATCCCATTCCAATGACGTATACTGAGCTCTTTCCGGCTTTAATAAAGAATAATTTGGTTCAACCTCGTGATCCGCCGGCTGTTCCAACTGAAATTCCATGGTGGTATAAGCCAGATGCTCATTGCGCATTTCATCAAGGTGCCCCTGGACACGATATCGAAAATTGCTATCCTCTGAAGCATGAAGTTGCAAAGCTCGTAAAAAGCGGTATTCTGTCTTTTGAAGATACCAACCCTAATGTGCAATCAAATCCGTTTCCTAAACATGGTAATGCAACTGTTAATATGGTATATGGTTGTCCTGGTACATACCGTATTTTCGACATTCGCTGGATTCGGAGATCGCTTGTTGAAATGCATGCTACTTTGAGTGAGTTCCATGATATTGAGCATGATTATGCCGCCTGTTGTATTTGTTCTGTGAACCCTCGAGGGTGTGTGATTGTAAAAAGGGACTTACAAAAGATGATGGATGAGAATTTGATTCAGGTTACTGCAAACAGAAATGAAGTGGAGAACGAGGTGAATGTCATAGTCCCACGTTTCAATATTCCTGAGCGGGTTGTAATTTCTTACAATAGTCAGAAATCTGCTGTGACGCCTTTGGTTATCCGTTTGCCTGGCCCGACGCCGTATGAATCCGATAAAGCTGTTCCCTACAAATACAATGCTACTATGTTGGAGGATGGAAAAGAGGTTCCCATTCCTTCTCTTCCCTCAGTTGTGACTATTGCTGATGTCAGACGTGTAACCAGAAGTGGTCGAGTATTTGATAATGTGCCTTCAAAGACAAGTGAAGATACTGGGAGTAAGCAAATTCAGTTGAAGACTTCTGTAGAGTCTGGTCAATCAAGTGATGTAAATCAGAAGTCAGATAATGATGAGGTATTGAAATTGATCAAGAAGAGTGAATATAATGTGGTGGATCAATTGTTACATACACCGTCAAAAATATCTGTTCTATCTCTGTTAATGAGCTCTGAGGCTCATCGTGAATCGTTGCAGAAAGTATTGGAACAAGCTTATGTAGATCATGATGTGACTGTTAACCAGTTTGATAGCATTGTTGCCAATATCACTGCGTGTAATAATCTGAGTTTTTGTGATGAAGAGTTGACCGAACATGGAAGAAATCATAATTTGGCTCTCCATATTTCCATGAATTGCCAGGAAGACGCTCTATCCAATGTGCTGGTTGATACTGGGTCATCATTGAATGTGATGCCAAAATCTACTTTGTCCAGATTATCTTATCAAGGTACTCCTATGAGGTTCAGCGGAGTCATTGTGAAAGCCTTTGATGGATCGAGGAAAACCGTGATTGGAGAGGTTGATCTCCCTATCAAGATTGGTCCATGTTTTTTCCAGATCACTTTTCAAGTCATGGATATTCGTCCTGCTTACAGTTGTCTTTTAGGACGCCCATGGATCCATGAAGCTGGAGCTGTTACTTCGACACTGCATCAAAAGTTAAAATTCGTGCAGAATGGTAAACTTGTCGTTGTTGGTGGAGAACAAGCTATGTTGGTAAGCAGTTTGTCGTCTTTTTCTTATATCGATGCGGAAGAGGATATTGGAACTCCGTTTCAGGCTCTTTCTGTGGTTGATAAAGCTGTTAAGAAGGATGGGGTGTCCATGTCTTCTTTAAAAGATGCACAACGTGCAGTGGATAATGGCCAAGCTGATGGATGGGGCCAAATCATTGAAGTTGCTGAGAAAAAAGATAGAGCTGGTTTGGGTTTTACATCTGGTTCAACCCAAAAAGAACTGAAGAGTATTCATGAAGTCTTTCGAAGTGCTGGGTTCATCCATTGCAAAGATCATTCTACAGCTGCAATTCTCGAAGATGACCAAGAGGAAGAAATGCCCAACTTTGTGACACGTGGATTGATATGCCAGAATTGGATCGCTGTTGATGTTCCTACTGTTGTTCATGTTTCAAAGTAATTTGTTTTTGTTTCTTTCAAAAAATCCTTTCACTCTGCCCAAGGTGAAAGTGAATTTGTGAGGGCTTTGTTTCAACTTTTATCATCATCAATAAAATGTTTTTCTGTTTATCCATATGCTGTTTTCCTTTTTTGCTTTATTTCTGAAAAATGGTAACATAAAAAACCGAAAAAAGTATAATAATGTTATAATCACTCTTATCTGCATAATATTTTCATTTTTTTTGTTCATATTCTAAAATCAAACATAAAATCATTGTGCAGATTGATTGTTAAACCCATTGGAAACAATGACCATATGCCCCCTCCCAACTTTGAGTTCCCTGTGTTTGAAGCGGAAGAGGAGGATATTGAAGAAATTCCTGATGAGATTTCTCGATTGCTTGAGCACGAGGAGAAGGCCATTCAGCCTCATGAAGAGCCGGTGGAATTGGTTAATCTGGGTTCCGATGATGATAAAAAAGAAGTCAAGATTGGGGCACTGCTTCAGTCAGAAGTTAAGAAGAGGATGGTAGAGCTTCTTAGAGAATATGTTGACGTGTTTGCTTGGTCCTATCAAGACATGCCTGGTCTTGATACCGGTATTGTGGAGCACCATTTTCCATTAAAGCCTGAATGTTCACCCGTGAAGCAGAAATTGAGAAGAACTCATCCTGACATGGCAGTGAAGATTAAAGAAGAGGTTCAAAAGCAGATTGATGCTGGTTTTCTTGTGACCGTAGAATATCCTCAATGGGTGGCCAATATCGTGCCTGTTCCAAAGAAAGACGGAAAAGTCCGAATGTGCGTTGACTATAGAGATTTGAATAAAGCAAGTCCAAAAGATGATTTTCCACTACCACACATTGATTTGTTGGTAGATAATACTGCTAAGTTCAATATCTTTTCGTTTATGGATGGATTTTCCGGTTATAATCAAATAAAGATGGCACCTGAGGATATGGAAAAAACAACATTCATTACACCCTGGGGAACATTCTGTTACAGAGTGATGCCCTTCGGTTTAAAAAATGCTGGTGCAACGTACCAGAGAGCTATGACCACCCTGTTCCATGATATGATGCATAAAGAAATTGAGGTCTATGTGGATGATATGATTTGTAAGTCGAAGACTGAAGAGGATCATATTAAAAATTTATTGAAGTTGTTTCAACGTTTGAGAAAGTTTAAGCTCCGTCTGAATCCTAATAAATGCACTTTTGGTGTTCGTTCTGGAAAATTGTTAGGCTTTATTGTCAGTCAAAAAGGCATTGAAGTTGATCCTGGTAAAGTTAAAGCTATCCAGGAAATGCCTGCACCCAGAACAGAAGAACAAGTAAGAGGATTCTTGGGACGTTTGAACTATATCTCTCGATTTATATCCAATATGACTGCCACATGTGCACCGATTTTCAAACTTCTCCGCAAAGATCAGGGTTGTGTCTGGACAGAAGATTGTCAGAAAGCTTTCGAAAGAATTAAAGAGTATCTGCTTGAACCTCCTATTTTGTCTCCTCCCTTAGAAGGAAGACCTTTGATCATGTATTTGACCGTGCTAGAAGAGTCTATGGGTTGTGTTCTGGGTCAACAAGATGAATCCGGGAGAAAAGAATTTGCCATTTATTATTTGAGTAAGAAGTTCACTGATTGTGAGTCTCGGTACACAATGCTTGAAAAGACATGTTGTGCTCTAGCTTGGGCTGCCAAGCGCCTCCGTCAGTATATGTTGAATTGTACAACTTGGTTGATATCTAAAATGGATCCAATCAAGTATATCTTTGAAAAGCCTGCTTTAACTGGGAGGATTGCTCGTTGGCAAATGTTGTTATCAG
Organism: Lathyrus sativus; assembly: GCA_963859935.3. NCBI lineage: Eukaryota > Viridiplantae > Streptophyta > Magnoliopsida > Fabales > Fabaceae > Lathyrus > Lathyrus sativus. Next base: position 511,542,858 of record OZ012735.1, read on the forward strand.
AATATGATATCGAGTATCGAACTCAAAAGGCGATAAAAGGAAGTGTTTTGGCTGATCATTTGGCACACCAGCCAATTGATGATTATCAACCTATTCAGTTTGACTTTCCTGATGAGGATGTGATGTATCTAAAGGTTAAAGATTGTGAGGAACCATTACATGAAGAAGGACCTGAGCCTGGATCCCGTTGGGGTTTGATTTTTGATGGGGCGGTTAATGAATATGGCAGAGGTATTGGTGCAATTATTGTTACTCCTCATGGTTCTCATATTCCTTTCACTGCAAGGTTGGTTTTCAATTGCACAAATAATGCGGTTGAATATGAAGCGTGTATTATGGGCTTGGAAGAAGCTATTGATTTAAGAATCAAGATTCTTGATGTGTATGGAGATTCAGCTTTAGTGATTAATCAGATTAAAGGGAAATGGGAGACACGTCAACCTGATTTGATTCCTTATCGTGATTATGCAAGAAGGTTGTCAACTTTCTTCAATAAAGTTGAGTTTCACCATATACCAAGAGCAGAGAATCAAATGGCAGATGCTTTAGCGACTTTATCCTCCATGATTGTGGTAAATCATTGGAATGATGTGCCAAAGATTAGTGTGATGCGTCTTGATAGACCAGCTCATGTGTTTGTAGTTGAAGAGGTTGTTGATGATAAACCATGGTATTATGATATTAAATGCTTTCTTCAGAATCAAGAGTACCCACTTGGGGCATCCAAGAAGGATAGGAAAACTTTGAGAAGATTGGCTGGTAGTTTCTTCTTGAATGATGATGTGATGTATAAGAGAAATTATGACATGATCTTGCTCAGATGCGTGGATAGACACGAAGCAGATATGTTGATGAAAGAAATCCATGAAGGATCCTTTGGCACCCACGCCAATGGACACGCGATGGCTAAGAAGATGTTAAGGGCAGGTTACTATTGGTTGACAATGGAATCTGACTGTTGTAAATATGTGAAAAAGTGCCATAAATGCCAGATTTATGCTGACAAGATTCATGTGCCTCCAACTCCTCTCAATGTTATCTCTTCTCCATGGCCTTTTTCAATGTGGGGCATTGATATGATTGGAATGATTGAGCCTAAAGCGTCGAACGGACACCGTTTCATATTGGTGGCTATTGACTATTTTACCAAATGGGTTGAAGCGGCATCATATGCAAATGTGACCAAGCAAGTAGTGGTCAGGTTTATCAAGAATCAAATTATCTGTCGGTATGGTGTTCCGAGCAAGATCATCACTGATAATGGGTCGAATTTAAATAACAAGATGATGAAGGAATTATGCGATGAGTTTAAGATTGAGCATCATAATTCTTCTCCTTATAGACCCAAGATGAATGGGGCTGTTGAAGCTGCTAATAAGAACATTAAGAAGATTATTCAAAAGATGGTTGTTACATACAAGGATTGGCATGATATGCTTCCTTTCACCCTGCATGGGTATCGTACATCCGTTCGCACTTCAACAGGGGCAACCCCTTTTTCTCTTGTTTATGGCATGGAAGCAGTGCTCCCGATAGAGGTTGAAATCCCTTCTATGAGAGTTTTGATGGAAACTGAATTGGCTGAGGCTGAATGGTGTCAAAGTAGATACGACCAGTTGAATCTGATTGAAGAGAAAAGAATGACGGCTTTGTGTCATGGCCAATTATATCAACAAAGAATGAAGAAAGCATTTGATAAGAAGGTTCGACCCCGTGTGTTCAGAGAAGGTGACCTCGTGCTCAAAAAGATCTCGACCTTTACTACTGATTCTAGGGGCAAGTGGACTCCTAATTATGAAGGCCCATATGTTGTTAAGAGAGCCTTCTCTGGCGGTGCATTAATTCTTACAACTATGGATGGAGAAGAGTTCACTCGTCCTGTGAATGCCGATGCAGTCAAGAAATACTTCGCCTAAAAAAATAAAAGAACAGCTCGATAAGTTGAAAACCTGAAAGGGCAGCTTAGGCAAAAATGAGCGTCTCGGTGGATTGAAAACCCGAAAGGGCGGTCCAGGCAAAAATTAGAGACAAAACAGAAATAATCATCCCGGTAGATTGAAAACCCGAAAGGGCAATCTAGGCAAAAGTTAGGGATCATGGCAAGTAACTGCATCTGGCCAGTCTTGATCGTTTGAAGCAACATTTCCTATCAAAGGTTTTACTTCAGATATTCTCCGCTGAAGTCTCAAGCACAGTTGGAATTCAAAGTTGTTAGGGAGAATAATGGTCATTGTATTTCAATGTAGAACTTTCCATTGTACTTACCATTTTTCAAACTTTGTAATGATCCATGGAGTTACGCCATTTGCGGACTACCATTCTATTAATATAATTTGGGCCTTTGTCCCTTTGTTTGCAATTCTTATTTTGTTTCTGTTTATAGAATTTCATTTTATTTTTGATGATGATTTTGAAACAAATGTGAATAATTGATTTAAATTTTGAAAATTATAAAAACATTTTTCTTTGATTTGTGAAAATAAAAGAAAGGATGTCAACAGTAATCCCAAGAATGGTAGAATCTTGAAGCGAAAAGCGTAAGTGTTCTCTTCAGCAGGGTTCTTTCTTGCCTCTCTGATAGAATTTATTAGCAGCTCCCCAGTAGAGTTGTGTTGATGTTTCCCCATTTGAGCTATATTGAGGTCTCTTCAGTAGAGTTTGCTGATATTCCCTTAGCAGAGTTTTATTTCTTTGGATAAACCAGACGAGTGTTGAACGGTTTTCCACAACAAAGTCTTGATTTAAATGATGGATATGTTTTATTCATTCAACCAGATTATGATCGGACAGTTGAGAAATTTGAAGACCACTTCTCCTTGATGTTTTTGCCCAGGCGGAAATTTGTCTTTGATGATTCCTAGCGGAGGTTATGCACATTTGCTTTGGATTATTCCCCACGTAGAAGAGCAAGGTTGAGAAGTGTTGACATAGCAGTCACCTGTCGGGTTTTCTCTCACCTTGTGATTGGGTGTTGATTTAAAATCCCCCACAGTTTGACTTTTTGCTATGATGTTAATTTCTTATTCCCCTGGCAGGGTTGGAAGATTTGTGTTGCTATGTTTTCTCCAACAGTTTTTTCTCAAAGCGGAGTTCATATTGTTGTTCCCTTTTGTTGAATTATTGTTGGTTGAAGATTGATCTTTGGGGTCTCCTCCCCAAGCGGTATCTCCATTTCCTCAGCGAGGTTTGAGCCTTGTGGTAGGATTTATTTTCCTTTGATGGCTCTTGTGTATCTCTTGCAGGGTTTCTATTGCTGATCCCTAGCACGATCTCCAATGATATCTTTAACTCGCAGAGATTAGCCGAGTATTTCAGTGGTGTTGTGGTGTTTTGTTCACCATCTGTTTGCCCTTTTTGTCTGATTTATCAGCATATTCATACTCATTGCATGCGCGTTCATTTTGGTTGAGCATAGCATGTCTTGGTTGCATTGTGCATCCTGCATTTTTTGTTGGTATTTCCCTTTTCCCGATGTTGTTATCTCGCAGAATGCGTATGTCCTCTCTTCATTAGAATGTCGACCTCTAAGCAGAAAATACCTACCATTTTTAATTCCCCACTGAGTTTATGCCTCGTGGAAGATGTTTTGTTTAGCTTTCCTCCCCAGCTTTTATCTGGATGGAATTGTTCCCCAGTTGAGTTATTTCCTCATTGGGTCGAGTCTTGTTTGACCGTTTCTTTCCAGTTTGTTCCTGGATTGAACTTTGGTCTCTTGCAGCAGTTACTTCGGTTTTCCCTGGGCTGTGAAACCGGGATGACGAGAAGGTAGTTTTGAGGATTTATTTTCCTCAGCAGGAATCTGTTATTGATCCTCGTCAGAAGATGAAGATTTGATTTCCCTAGTAGTGTTTTGATAACACTCTCTTGGTAATTACTTATGCAACTTCATGTGGAAGCCTCTTTATTTGAGCAGCTTGTGTAATCTCCAGAAATTTACCTTCTCAATAAATAACATTTCTCTGGCTCATCCTCAACAGAGAAATTTATTGTGAAGTGATGGATCCTTATCTGATCAGCTTTTCTGTCAATTGGAATTTCTGTGGAATAACTCCCGATAAGAATTCTATTGCATGGTTCAACCTGCTTGTATCTCTTTTAAAAGATCCCCGACAGAGTTGTTAATATCTTTTTCCAACAAATGGTTGTCTCTTTATTTGAGAAGTTTGTTGTGTTTGGAGCTGCTCAGTAACAAGTAGCTAATGATATATCTCTTTCTCCTACCCAGTGACAGGTAGTCGAGTATGTTTGTCCTACCCAGTGTCAGGTAGTTGACCTTTTATCTTTTTCTCCTACCCAGTAACAGGTAGTCGAGTCCGTCCTACCCAGTAACAGGTAGTTGACATGTTGTTTACCCTATCCAGTAACCGATAGATGGTAACCCCTTTCATTCAAGTTTATTAATCTCGCTAAACTACTCAGTAACCAGTAGTTGGCATTGCTTCTTTTCCTACCCAGTAACAGGTAGTTGATTATATCTCAACGAGTGGATTACTTTTTATCCAGTAACTGGTAATAAGTAATACATTTCTTTGTTTTCTACCCAGTAACTGGTAGATAACAATTCTCTTGTGTTTATTTTCTACTCAGTAACAGGTAGAAAGTATTTTACCTATTCTCTTCGGTTCGAATATCTTCGCCCAGTAACTGGCAGTTGGTATCTCTTTCCCCATTGAGTCGTTTCCTTTCCCTTATCGGAATAGGATCTTGCTCTTTTGTTTTCTCATGTGGAGTCTCTCTTTTTCTCCCGAGCTTTTGTTTGTCTCCTGTGGCATTATTTCCCCACAGAAGTCTTATGTTCGCATATCATTAGCTTAATCATATCATTTTGTGGTCTCTTAGGGCTAAAAATTGGGTTAATTGTTATATTTAAGTCTCTTCTATCTAGTCGAGACAAAGATGTCAATCTTCATATCTCCGGATAGAAGAATCTTAAATAGGGGCAGCTGTAATACCCTAATTTTTACCCCTAAGATCCCACATTGCATTTTCATTTTTGCATACACAAACAAGACCATACTTTTTGATTTTTCTTAGGTCCCTTGTTGTTTCATACTTGCTTTATGTTTGTTTCTGTTTACTAACATCTAACCAAAATACCAAAAATATTTTTCAATTTGTTTGTTTCTTCTTCTTCTCTGTGTGTTTAGGGTTTTGCAAGGAGATTAATGACAAAGACATTCATTCAAGTTTAAATCAGATGGACGTTTGACCTCATCTTGGTCATACCATCAAGAGTCTGCTTCAACTATAAGTTACCCGTGGTGGTAGGATATTTTCTCAGGAATTGTGATCGTTCATGGTCAATTTGTCTTGTGTTGAAATTCATTGGTTTATCAAGCAGTGTTCAATGAGAAGTTTGGTCCAAATTGAAGGTGCAAGTAATGTCCTGGTACATGAGTAGTTGTGTTCATTTTTATCAGAGGTATGTGGAAATAGTCAAGTTGGTGTTTCAACGAAATCAAGATCTCATGGTTGGTGCCGGTGGAATTGGATGCGAGCTTCTCAAGACTCTCGCTCTCTCTGGTTTCTCTGATATACACATAATTGACATGGACACTATAGAAGTCAGTAACCTGAACAGACAATTTTTGTTCCGACAATCCCATGTTGGACAGTCCAAGGCTAAAGTTGCTAGGAATGCTGTTTTAAAAATTTAGGCCTAAGATAAACATTACATCATATCATGCAAATGTCAAAGATCCTGATTTCGATGTGGACTTCTTTAAGGAATTTAATGTTGTTCTTAATGGACTCGACAATCTAGATGCACGTCGACATGTGAATCGCCTGTGTTTGGAAGCTGATGTTCCTTTAGTCGAAAGTGGAACTACTGGATTTCTTGGTCAGGTTACGGTGCATGTCAAGGGACGAACAGAGTGCTATGAGTGTCAGCCTAAACCAGTCCCCAAGACATATCCAGTCTGTACTATCACTAGTACTCCATCAAAGTTTGTTCACTGTATTGTGTGGGCAAAAGAGCTATTATTTTCCAAGTTATTTGGGGACAAGAATCAAGACAATGATTTAAATGTTCGCTCAAGTGATGCTGCCAGCTCATCAAAGAATGTTGATGATATATTCGAGCATAACAATGATGAAGATATTGCCGAATATGGAAGGAGAATATTTGATCATGTATTTGGTTATAACATTGAATTAGCTTTGTCCAATGAGGAGACGTGGAAAAATCGAAATAGACCTAAACCAATATACAGCAAGAATGTCCTGTCTGATGATTTGGCTAAACAGAATGGAAATCTAGACAACTATAATGCTTGTGGTGATGGATTATCAGTTTCTGCCATGTCATCTTTGGGCATGAAGAACCCACAAGATGTATGGAGTCTTAGAGAAAATTCTAGAATACTTCTTGAAGCACTGAGACTATTCTTCATGAAAAGAAAAAAAAAGAGGTTGGCAATCTAAGCTTTGATAAAGATAATCAGTTGGCTGTAGAATTTGTTACTGTAGCTGCAAACATACGGGCTGCTTCATTTGGCATACCTCTACACAGTCTTTTTGAAGCTAAAGAAATTGTTGGTAACATTGTGCATGCTGTGGCAACAACAAATGCTGTTATTGCTGGTTTGATTGTCATTGAAGCATCTTAGTGCCCGCAATAAGCAGTTACATCAACTATGGTATCGATCAGTCACATTGCGACGCATAATCTCCTTATTGGATCAAATTGAAGACATTGCTAAGGTTCCAGCTCGTATTGAGAAACTCATTGCAGAGAAGCAATATTGTGCTGCAGTTCAATTGCATTTGCAATCCATCATGATGCTTAAGCGAGGTCTCCAAACTGTTGGGGCATTTCAAGATATCCGTTCTGAGTTATCAAACCGCGCGGTTGTTGGTGATGAGATGGAGATTACGGCTTTCGTAGAGCCTTTGGTGTTATTTCTGATATTGATTGTGAACACGATTGTTGGGGTTTGGCAGGAGAGTAACGCGGAGAAGGCGTTAGAGGCTTTGAAGGAGATTCAATCGGAGCATGCTTCGGTGATTCAGAATAATGAAAGTGTTCCTAGCTTGCCGGCGAAGGAGCTTGTGCCTGCAGATATGAGGGTTGTGGAATTGGTAAGTTCCACTTTGAGATTGGAGCAGGGTTCCTTGACTGGTGAGAGTGAAGCGGTGAATAAGACTAACAAGCCTGTTGGTGAGGATACTGATATTCAAGGCAAGAAGTGTATTGAATTGGCTGGGACAACGGTTGTCGTTGGTCATTGCTTTTGCTTGGTTACTCATGCTGGCATGAACACTGAAATCGGGAAGGTGCATAACCAGATGCAGGAGGCATCACAGAGTGAGGAAGATACTCCTTTGAAGAAGAAGCTCAATGAATTCGGAGAGAGGCTGACAATGATGATTGGACTCATTTGTATTTTGGTTTGGCTCATCAATGTCAAGTATTTTCTTACATGGGAGTATGTTAATGGATGACCGGCGAATTGCTACCCTTGAGTTTGACCGTGACAGGAAGTTAATGGGTGTTATTGTTGACACTGGTGCTGGTAAAAATCTCTGCTGCTGATTAATCATGGGCTATGTCGCAAATGTACTCGTGTGCAACAAAACCTCTGCACAAGTGATATCTGATCAAGTGGAAAGCAACTGTTTTGTTGATGCAGCCATTATTTTCTGCAAACTTCAGCATCATAGCCGGACCACACCTATCGAAACTCAAGTTGATTTAATTGTTGCAACACATGACATGCTTGCTGAATACGGGCTTTGCTGTGTCGGTGAAGGTGTCAAAGGTGAAGCAGGAGATTCTGCATGGTCTTGGAGAGATTTATGTTCAGGCTCAAGGATCGTTTGACGATGTCATATACACACAGATGCTAGCAATCATAGATTTGGCTGTGAAGCAAGCCATGATAACAAATGATAACTTTGAAATGGAATTCGGTAATGTCCCACCTGTGCTACGGACTGTATTGGAAATCTTACCGCTGTTAGGCCCAACTGAACACATTTCTTCCATGTGGCCTGTTTTTCTTCGGGAGTTTCCGCAGTATCTTCCTAGACAGGTTCCTATTGGTTTGGCAAATGTTATTACACTCAATTATCTCATGGATCTTCACATTTGATACACTGTCATGTCAACAAACTTTCTGGACAGATTCCTATTGGTTTGGCAAATGTTATTACACTCACTACATTTAATGTGTCTTTCAATAATTTATCTGGATACTTGCCATCAAATAGTACCTTGATCAAATGCAACAATGCTGTTGGAAATCCATTTCTAAGTTCCTGCCGTGGCGTTTCTCTAACTGTTCCATCAGCAAATCAACCAGGACAGTTTGGTGACAATTCTTCCAATACATCACAAACTCCAAGCAAAAATAGTGATAATGGTTTCAATGCTATTGAGATAGCGGCAATCACGTCTGCTTCAGCCATTGTTTCGATTCTTATAGCACTTATTGATTCTGTTTTTCTTCACGCGAAAGTGGAAGCCAAGGTCTCGGGTTGACGGTTCTGTCAAAAGAGAAATGGACCGAGTATAATGAACCAAAGAGACTTAGGAAATTAGTGTCGCTGTTTGTTTCACCTACGGCCAAGTACGTTGCTGTTGTTGTTGGAAATTGAATTATGATTCTGAGTAAAGAGAATGATTATCAGCAATCGTATGCAATTTTCACCGGTTCTGATTTTGGTACATTTAGTGTGGGAGCTTGGTCTGAAGATGATGAAATTCTTGGCATTGCTGATGACTATGATACTCAGTATTTTATCAAATTTAATGATGAAGTTGTGGCAGAAATTACAAAGAAGCATTTGAAAATCTCTTCACCTATTGTTGGTTTATTTTCTGACAATGACTCTGATATGCATGAGTCTTACTTGTTCACTGCCATTACGTCAGATGGTTCACTTCAACAAAATGTCCATTGATGGATCGTGGAGTCAGAATGCTATTCAAATAACAAATGCATGGCTCAGAAATGGATTAGAGCAGACAGCTGCATAGTTACCTGGAGATTGGGTTTCATTTGGACACAGTAGTCAATGGTTGTGGAATTCTGTCTATGCAAGCAAGCGAGTCAGCTGGCGCACTCTGGGCATGCTGAGGTCAAGGTTTCTGTCAATTCCTGGTGTATTCAACACATGCTTGGTTCCTTCTAATAAGAAAAAGGAAGATTCTCATTCTCAAAACAATTTTCTAAGAATTCTGCAAGCAGAAGAAATGAAGCTGCCAAATTTGCCCAGTTATGGAATGAAATTATTTGCAGTTTTCGTGAGGAAGATCTCATAAGTGATAGGGAGATGGATCTTTTGCTGGTTCCTTACACATTGGGTCCTGATCTCAAAATAATTCAGTGATCACCATTTTTGCTTGCAAGCAAGATTCCTGTGGCGCTGGATATGGCAACTCAATTTCGAGGGAGGGACTCTGATCTTTGGAGGCGCATATGTGCAGATGAATATATGAAATGTGCTGTGATTGAATGCTATGAATCTTTTAAACAAATTCTACATGATTTAGTGGTAGGAGAAACTGAAAAAAAGATAATCTCCATCATTGTTAAAGAAGTTGAGAGCAACATGTCAAAGAATACACTTACCATAAATTTCCGGATGGGCTTTTTACCCTCACTTTGCAAGAAGTTTGTAGAGCTTGTGGAACTCTTAAAAGATGCAGATCCATCCAAAGGCAAAAGATAGAGCAGTATAAGCATATTCTTTCTGTTGTGATTTCATCAAATGATATCGGTCAAGCTAGAAAGTTCATAGATCACATTTTATCAGATGATGTTCCTCTAGTAGTGTCACGGCAGCTTCTGCAGAGTTTTGCTGAAGAGTTGGGAAGATTGACGCCGGAAATGCAGAAAGAGATTGCTCATTTCATACTTGCCCAGATTCAGCCTCGAGTTGTGTCGTTTGAAGAACAGGTTTTGGTTATTAGAGAGAAATTGGCTGAACTTTATGAATCTGAGGAGCAATGATCAAAAGCTGCTCAAATGCTCAGTGGTATTGACCTAGATTCAGGAATGAGGGTAATTGATGATACGTTCAGGTTATCAAAGTGTGTCCAAATTGCCTATTTATATCTTGAGGATGACGATGCTGTCAATGCTGAAGCTTTCATTAATAAAGCATCATTCTTGGTTAGCAATAGCCAGCATGAAGTGTTGAATTTGGAGTACAAGGTTTGCTATGCAAGGATCTTAGATCTGAAGAGGAAGTTCTTGGAGGCTGCCTTACGATATTATGATATTTCTCAAAGCCCTGAAAATGCAAAATAGAGACACTGTCGAAAAACTCAAGACAGAAGCAGTTAAAGTGGCCACAGACCAAGATTGCAGTACTAATATTTATTGTCCTACTCCTGTCTGCATGGAGGATTTGAAAACATCAGTGGCTTCAACTTCTTTTGCGGTTCAGCTTGGGATAAATGGCGACATCAAGAAGCGGCAGAAAATAGAATTCTGTGGTAGCAGAGCTTTGTTTTTATCCAGACCATTTTCACTTATCCAAGCCATATTGCAAGCCATATAATCCCAGCCATGTAGCTGACCCCACAAGCTTTCCACGTCACTTAAGTGAGCTGAAAGAAGAAAAAGTTCAAAACGACATGAAAAAATATCACAACAGGTCACACATAACTTGCATCCCAAAACGCTGAAAAAAATCTCACAAACGGCAAATCATTTTCACTCATTCTCATCTATAAATAGAACACCTTATTCACTCTTTTCTTCAAGCTTTTCAAGCCAAAAAATCTCTGCTGATTTTCTTCCTCAATTCCTCATTACAAAACCTTTTGCTCAGATTCTCTTCTCATACTTTCTTCCATCAAATTAACTTCAAATCAACCTCAAACACAGATCAATTCAACCAGAGATTCGTTCAGAAGAGGAAGAGAAGCAAGAAGAAGTTTGGATTGATTTCTTACCTGAGTTTGAAGGTAGATTGAGCTTCACCGTCATTTTCGATCCGTTATCTTTTGTCGTGATTCTTTGAATTGTTGGTACCATTGTGAAGAGCTCTTGATTTCGATTGCAACCGCGTATTTTTCGCGTCCCGCCGTTGTGATTTAAGCAAGCATCCATGGCCGTAAATTTTTTCGCGTGTGAGAGCTAGAAGAAGAAGATAACTCTGTTTCGTTTTCTCTTTCTACTTTTCAATTATACTTTTCTTTTATTTGTTTATTTTTATTTTCTTTTTTCATTTCTTTCAGAACTTAACTATGTGGATTTTTCCACATTTTTCTTTTATTATTAAATTTGTATTTTAATTTCATTTTTGAAAAAGCTTTTAAAAAATTATTTAAAAATATTTTGATTAAGTGTTGATTGTTTTGGATCTTGATTTTGATAAGATTTCATCAATATCAATGGACTTTGGGTGTTGATTTTATCCACCAAGAGAGGTGATTGATATTGACGATAATTTAATCGATTCGAGATTCAAATTGTGATTTCATTTTCTTTTTTCTTCTTTTTATTTTTGATCGATGAAATCTATGGATCATAGGTTGTTGATTATCAAGGTTGATTAATCTTCATTATTTCAAAACTATGGACGAATAATCATTGAGATAATTCTCCTTACTTTGGAATAGTGATAGATTACCTTTGATTAATTGATGAAAAATCTTGATTATGATGAGATCACCACCTCTTTTCTTTTTGTGTGGCATGTTTTAGGAGAGTGATTTATATATCATTTCTCTAACATGTATTAACACTAACATTTTATTGACCGGCCTCAGATAGTCGTGGTTTCTACATAAACCCGATTACGATTGCTTAACATAGCGCTAAATTGTCCCTTAATCGGAAAATGATCATTCGTGGCTCAAACTTACGTTTAAAAGTCCAAGTATGATTAGTTGCTTGTCTTAACTCCAATACCTATGAAAATCATTGTTAGGAGGCTTTGATTCTATCAATCCTCTAATGAATTTTCATTAATCTTGGTCTAAGTGCAAGAATTAATCATCATTGATCATATGTTCTAACCACTAACCACTAATTCACTAACAATATCTTTGTTTAATTTTGTTTATATTCTCTTCTTACTCTTTATTTTTTTTACTTTTATGCTTCCATTTTATCATTACATACCATATCTTTGTTTATGTTTATGTCATTTTTCTTTTGTCCACTTGGACCATACTTTGTTCAAAACACTAATAAAGGATAGAACATCTAAAAAATTTGGTGCTATTAATTTTGTGGTTATACTCTTGGACCATTCTTAGACTTTGGACTTCATGGACATTTTGGACTTAGGATTAGGACTTTCTTCCCTATGCTTGGAGTATTGTGGATCTTAGCCTTTATTTGGCTCGCTCATTAGCTTATGCTTTAAATCAGATGGAATTCTTTTTTTCGCTTGCTATGGAGTGTGCTACAAGTCGGTTAGATCTTTCTTACCTCTAGCTTTTATTTTGGTTTTTAGGATAGTCACTTCATCTCCTCCCCTTCTTAAATTTTCAAAACTTTCTCCCTCTTTCAAAACCTTCTTGGTTTCAAACTTCAAAACCGCTTTCGCAATAAAACCTTGACTTTCGTCAAGTGATTTTTAAAATTTGTTTTTCTTAATAAAAGTCAATCAATGTTAATCATGTTTTGACCAATTTCAAAAGACATAAAAAATACAAAAACTCATCAACTCTTTTTGTGCCTTTATGCACTTTTTCACTTTAAAACTTTTCATAAAGTTTAGACATGATTCATTTCTATAGTTGAGATGTAAATCTCCTATTCCCCATATTATTAATACTTTGACATTTTCCACGTTGATGTTGAGTGATAGTCTTGTTGATAATCCAAGCAAATCCTCCATCTTTATGTGATGCAGATGTTGTCTTAATACTCGTGGGTGGATAGTCGCAGTTTTCTCCTTGAAATGACGACTTGTCTTTACATCTAAAATCAATCAAAACCAACAAATTTTTGTCATTTGTACCACGAACTACGGGGTTTTGATTCCATATTGCACTTTATGGGTACGTAGGCATGAGACGATAAGTCTCTCCAAACACAAAAATCTAAAAAATATTCTCTTCTCATCTCCCCAATCTCTTTTCAAACAAACCATTTTCAAACCAAAAAGCGTAAATATTTCAAAGGGCTCCTATAGAGTACTATAGACGTTTTGGGTGCTAACACCTTCCCATTGCGTAACCAACCCCCTTACCCCGATCTCTGTCTCGTGTTCTTATTTTAGAACTCTTTGGTTTTGTTCGCTCTTTTTCCTTTCCTTTATTTGGATAAAATAAAAGTGCGGTGGCGAATCTTGTTTTCTTTGAGTTAAGTTAGTCAATAACTTATACTCACGATTTTTACCGCTACACCAGGGATGGGGGGTGTCATTAGCGAAGGCGCGCAGGCCCGTTTCATTCAGAAAAACAATTTAAAAAAACAAAAGAAAAAAAGAAAAGGTTGCGGTGTAGACAGTAAAGAATTGTAGTTCAAAATTGGTTTGGGCCGTGTGAGGGGGTGTGAAGATCAAAGATTTGCTGAGGCCCAGAGTCAGACTTTAATGAAACGACAGCGTTTGGCTTAAGGGTTTCCCTCCGTTTTCATTTTAAATCGGGGCCGTGCGATGAGCTTATTAAGTCAATGAAAAAGAATGATCTAACGGTCCCCGTATCGTCTTCTCCAACTCAACCTAGGGTTTTCAGTTTTGCAGAATCCATGCACACGACTTTAAGCTCTTCTTTCTCTCTGGTTTCTCAATGAAAATCAAAAATTCCAAAGCCAAAGTTGCTCTACTACTCACCAGGAACATGATCATACGCATAGTTTTCATTGAAACATCTTGTATCTCTCAAACAGAATGCATCAAAGTTAGGGTTCCACCATGTTTCTTTGGTATCAATCTTGATCAAACTTAACTCTAATGGTATAATCTTGTTCATGGAATTTCCCTAATCATTCTAAACCATAACATGCTAACTACAACCTACTAAACAGCTTATTCTTGATCTTTAAAGAAATGACACCCTGCCATGAAACCTCAAATAATCTTCTCTAACTCTCAGAAAACAATCATCTAACCTAACTTGTTAATTCTACACCTAGAAACCTGATAGAACACACATAAATAAAGAGATATGGTAAAAGATTCAAACCTGTCAAGTGGTAATGGTAGGTGTATGTAGGGCTTGATCTTTCTTCCAACTCCTCCTCCAATGGAGTACTCCTTTCTGTTTGCAATATCTTGGAAGAAGGAAGCTTGTAATGTGAAATTCGAAGCTTGCTTGCAATGGAATCCACACTTGAATACCTCTCTCTCTCTCTCCCTCACTCTCCTCCACTGAATTCACCAACCCCTCACTTCATTGTGAGCTCCTCAATATATAACAATCAATGGAAGATTCTAGATTCATCTAGAAAGTGCTAGAAAGTTATGGAAATTCTCTTTTGATGACATGTTGTATTATCTCATATCATGCATTAAGACCTTTAATTGTGTGTTAAAATATCCTTACATGAGATATGGAGATGGAATGTGTGAAAAAACAACTGATTCCTTGCCTTTGGTGAAGTTTTCCAAAGGTTCCTTATTATGCAAGTCACATGATTACAAAGCAAGTCCCATTTTTAGGCCTCAATTCAAAAATGTGCTTAAACCATTGTTTTTAAAATGATGTTTGGATTCAAAATGACATATTGGATGACCTATTTTGGATTTGTAGATCTCTCAAACCATTTTCCAACTTGGATCCATTTAAGTTATAAGCCATTTTTAGGTCATTTTCACCCATTCTTGTCAATCCTTGCTACAAGCTTTTCCAACAACTCATGACCACTTTTCTAGGCTTAAAATGCCATTTTGAAAAACTTTGATGTTTTGAGTTTTTTCATTTGAGGCTTGGAAATAGGAGATATGGCCTTTGCTTAAAATAACCTATAATCACCAAATGACCAAAATACCCTTGTCTTGTACAAACCATAAGTTGAGTTCTAAAAATCCTATCAAGGACTTATATTACTCTCTAGAAATCTAAGAAGATTCTCTTCAACATTCATGTTGACCAAGAGATCATAGGAATCATCCTACTAGGGCAAAAGTTGTCTGCAAGTTGGGTGACTTTCAAGGACCCAGATTCACATACCTCAGATGACCTGTAATTTGTCAAAACCATAACTTGAGCTCTGCAAATCCTATCAAGGACTTCTACCACTTAAATTAAAGCTAAGAACAATCTCTACAACATTCATTTTGTGGGGAAGATGAGATAACAATCACATCTTGAGCTAAAACTGCCTGGAAGATAGGGATCAAACTAGGGGATTTTACACTGCCAATCCTTAGAAACCCTAGCTTAAAACTTCTCAAACTCCTCAATCATGATGAGTTGGTCTAGGAATAATCTTTATAACATCTCCATACATCATTCCATGATCTCATGGACCTTGTATTAAGTCTCAACCTTCTCCAAAACATCAGCTGACCTAGGGTTGACCCAGTCAAAACCCTAATTCTACCATTCATGGTTGAATCTTCTGAATTCTTGCATAATGACCTCTCTGGGCTTCATGATGACTTTCAAGACATCTCATAAACTTTCTCAAAGCATCAAGTTTACTCTCATAGTCTCAGAATCATCTGGGGAGCACCCACAACTCTCAAGTTATGAGACACACAACCTTGGTTTCAACCAATTTCTCTGAGGATCTCTTGAACTTTCTGATGAAGGTATCAACCTTCAAACACCTTATGGATAAATAAATGTTGGTCAAATTTTGGGGTGCAACAGCTGCCCCTATTCAAACGGCTTGAACCTGACTGGGTGAGAAGCGAACGGCTCTCAGCCAATCAAGGTGCGAGACGGTTGAATACCGGTAAACCCGAAAATTTGCCAACTGCACGAGCACACGATACTCTGCGGGGAACAAATCTTCGAATACTGCAATACTATCTGCACGACAACTAGCTGGGGAAATACTGATCTGACATCGCCGTCAGTTATCCACGTTAACTTCTTCTGACATTGTCTTCAGGCAACCAAAACACCCAACATCACCGCTGGAAGACTAAACCACCTGACATCGCCGTCGGACTATCAAAATACCCCGCATCGCCGCTGGAGAACTAAATCTGACATCGCTGTCGGACAATCAAAATACCCCGCATCGCCGCTGGAGAACTACATCTGACATCGCCGTCGGACAATCAAAATACCCCGCATCGCCGCTGGAGAACTAAATCTGACATCGCCGTCGGACAATCAAAATACCCCGCATCGCCGCTGGAGAAAATACAACACTGAACAACTCTGACCTGGGGCTCACCCCTGGTAAATGAGACAAAAGGTACACTTGCGTATTTGAAACTACTCCGCTGGGAATGAGAGACTTAACCACGCACTCTCTGATCTGGGGTTCTCCCTCAAAACCATAACGAACATCCGAATACTACTGCATACTGAGCCCACCGTAGAATTTCAACATCAAAGCTATATGAAACCCTGGCCCCTGGCCACTTCCAGCTTCAGCTAGAAAAGATCTTCAAGTACTCCTGAAGATGGGATCTTTGGCCTCCAAGGATATAAACCTTGCCCGTCGGCGATTCCAACTTCAGCTAGAAAAGATCTTCAAGTACTTCTGAAGATAAGCATCCTTGGCCTTCAAGGATGTAAACTTTGCCCGTCGGCAACTCTGCAGGAGGTATCTTCGACTTCAGTCTGAAGAAAATGGTCCTTGGCCTCCAAGGATACATGGATCTGCCTTCAGGAAACTCCGCCTCTGCTATAGAGTATCCGTGACTTCAGTCAGGGATATACTTCGGCCTTCAGTCCGAAAAATGAATCCTAAGTCATTCATGACTTTGGGGATAACCTTGCCTTCAGGCACCTTCGCTTCAGCTTGGGAAATCTGTGACTTCAGTCAGAGAAGTGGTATCCTGAGCCATTCATGACTCTGCGGGGATTCAAACACTTTGCCTTCAGGCAAACTCCGCTTCAGCTGGAGAAACATCTTCGACTTTAGTCAGAAGAAACACTATTCACTTGATCGCAATCAATCATCACCTCAGAACAACTGACTTGGTCTTCAGGCCAACACGGATCACCTTGCCTACAAAAGTTGTATCTACAAACTTTTGAACCTTGTCTCCAGACAAACATTGATTCATCAACAAGGAAACCTGAATCCACAGGAACCTTCTGATATCGCCTTCAGGCGTTTACGAAGTCAATCTTCAGATTAGACATCACTGTTGGAGCAAACATATCACGCTGCTAAGGACTTCAAGAATCATCTTGAACAAACAACTCCGTCGGGCACCTTCAAGAATCATCCTGAACCGACAACCATTCTGGAGACTTTATTCTACTGGGGATTCCAGGAATCTTCTTGGACAACTCTTGCCGGGTACAAACCAATCACGGCTGGAGTAGCTTCCAAGGACTCGGCTCTCTTGGAGTTTCAGGAGTTGTCCTGGGCGATCTTCGCCGGGGACTCTAGGTATCAATTTGAGCAACCAACTCTAGAGACTGCGCTGGGGTCTTAAGAATCATCTTAAGCAAACGACCCTGCTGAGGGATTCGAGAATCATCTTGAACTGAAGACTTCGCTGGGGATCTCAAAAATCATCTTGAGCGAGCGATTTCGTTGGGGAGAATGTCAGGAATCATCCTGAGCAACTGATCCTTCGGCGGAACACCTGTAAAACAAGAATGGTAACAACCTAGATCATGTTTATGATGCATATGCTTCGGTGCCATGCTCCACATGGTGGAAATGCCATGCGTTTATGCTAAATGCTATGCAATCATGCACAATGATGCGATCCTGTCAGCAAAATAAATGTCGAGGGGGAAATCCTCCTGTCAAGGAGAAAAGAACTACTCCGATAGAGGAATCATCCGGCTGAGGAGAACATGGCCACGCCAACATCAATTGGACTCCGTCTGGGGAAATGATCTTCGGTTGACTGCTGCAGGGGAAACAACTTCAGCTGATTACTGCGGGGGACGAAGCTCTACGAGAACCCGAGCCTGCTGAAAGAAAGCGATGTCAATCGCGAGAATAAACTGCGTAGCCGTCTCGGCTACTCTTCTGGGGATAACAACTCTGTGGGGGACCAACTTCAGCTGCTCAACACTCCACTGGGGAAAAACCAATCACGATCTGATCAACTTCCAAGGATTCGGCTCTCTTGAACATCTGCAAACTCGGCTGAGGAAGGAGAAGTCATTCTGCTTCACTGGAGAGAGTGCGACTCTGGGGAAAATGCAGCACCAACTGTTCAATGCTCTGCTAGGGAAAATCCACTCATGGTACCGACTGCTCCTAAGGATTTGGCTCTCTTGGACATCTGCAAACTCAGCCGGGGAGAGAGAAATTATTCTACTTTGTTGGAGAGTACGACTCTGATGAGGAATTTCAATTTCGCTGGGGAAGAAAGAATCATCTGACTTCGAGGGAGAGTACAACTCTGCAGAGGAATACAGCCTCAGCTGTTCCAACGCTCTACTGGGGAAGAGGGAATCATCCGGCTTCAGGAGAGAGTATGACTCTGGTGGGGAATCTCAATTCCGCTGGAGACTTCAGTCTGGCACCATCAATTGCTGCATACTTCGGCGTACGAATAGCTCCCTATGAAACCTGCACTTGTGACCCGGTGCTGGGGGAGACACCTGCTTCGGCGACTTTACTGGGGAAACACGAGCTTCGGCACCCGAACATTCCTACGAAATCCGCACTTGTGACCCGGTGCTGGGGAATACGAGCTTCGGCGCGCGACTCAGCTGATGAGGTGACGTTCCTTCAGGATGCGTCTGCTTGGGGGAAGAGAATCATCTCTGCATGGGGAGACATATCAATGCTCACTATCTTGCGTTCAGATTCTGTGGAGGAGAGACTACTGAACACTGCTGGAGACGGAGGACTCGCCCTGCTTCGGGGATGCGCACGGCGCATCTTCTGGAAGGCGCTACACCTGCAACAACACAAACAAACAGACAAGATACCCTCCTCAAAGGGGCCTATCAAGGTTACTATCTCGTGACAACATTCAGGTAATTAATTGTTTCAACAATCAATGGGCCTAGGCCCGTAATTTTATGTATGCGCATTTTATCAAAAACATCGGCGTTTTCATTCGCAAACAAAACAGATAAATGCTAAACAGGCAAGCAGAATTGCTGAATAATATGCATTTTATTGATGATGAACCCCTGAATGGGTAAGAATGTTTTACAACAGAGGCAAACTACTGGAATGAGGAAGCCGCGCAAAAATAAAACATAAATATACATCATTATATACAAATGTCGGCAACGAGGCGTAGACGAACACCATGAGTTGATCCCTCTAAGACCCACTCGACTTCGATACTTCTCCGACGCTTCAGCTTCGGAAGATATTGATTTAGATAAACGGCCCTCCGGTCCTCCAAACCACTAAACAATGAAAGTCCAAACGCGGAACGCAGTCTTTTGCTTATTCAAATCCCTAACTTTTGCGTGAACCGCCCTGTACGGGTTTTCAGTTCACCGGGATACCCTTTTTTGCCGAAGCCGCCCAGTGTAGGTTTTCAACTTCGCGGGTGTACATTTTTTCAATATATCCCTAATTTTTGCCCGAACCTTTTATTCTGTTTTTGGTCCGCCGGGATGCCCCTTTTTTGCCTGGACTCTTTTCTTTTTTGTCCAGCGGGTCTCTTTCAAGCAAAGTATTTTTCAACTGCGTCCGCGTTCACCGGGGATGCGAAATCTTTACCATCCATCGTGGATAACAACAACGCTCCTCCCGAGAAGACCTTGCTGACGACATACGGCCCTTCGTAATTCGGAGTCCACTTGCCCCGGTGATCGGAGTGTGGCAGAAGAATCTTCTTCAGGACGAGATCACCCGTCTGAAAGCTTCTAGGACGCACCTTCTTATCATAAGCTTTCTTCATTCGGCTTTGGTACAGACGACCAAATGCAATCGATGCTAACCTCTTCTCGTCCATCAGGCTGAGTTGGTTCAAACGATTCGTAATCCATTCTGCCTCGTCGAGTTTCACATCAACCAAAACTCGCAAAGAAGGAATCTCCACTTCTAACGGTAGGACAACTTCCATACCATACACCAAGGAGAAAGGAGTTGCCCCGGTCGACGTACGCACCGTCGTACGGTAACCGTGCAAGGCAAATGGTAGCATCTCGTGCCAATCTTTATACGTCACAACCATCTTCTGAACAATCTTCTTTATGTTCTTGTTGGCAGCTTCGACGGCGCCATTCATCTTTGGCTGGTAAGGAGATGAGTTGTGGTGTTCAATCTTGAAGCTCTGGCACAGCTCCTTCATCATCTTGTTATTCAAATTCGAACCATTATCAGTAATGATCCGCTCGGGAACTCCATAACGACAGATGATGTCCTTCTTTATGAATTTAGCTACCACCTGCTTGGTCACATTAGTGTACGAGGCTGCCTCCACCCATTTGGTGAAGTAGTCGATAGCTACCAGAATGAAACGATGACCATTGGATGCAGTGGGCTCGATCTTGCCTATCATATCGATGCCCCACATGGAGAACGACCACGGGGAGGACATGACATTCAACGGGCACGGCGGCACATGAACTTTATCAGCATAAATTTGGCATTTATGACATTTCTTCGCGAATCTGAAGCAATCCGACTCCATAGTCAGCCAGTAATATCCTGCTCTCAGGATCTTTCTCGTCATGGCATGCCCACCGCCGTGCGTACCAAATGTGCCCTCATGGACTTCTTCCATGAGCATACTCGCCTCTTTCTCATCTACACATCTGAGCAGCACGAGATCGTGATTTCTCTTATACAACACTCCATCAGGATTGAGATAAAAGCTTCCAGACAGCCTCCTCAGAGTCTTCTTATCCTGGGTTGACGCACCCGCAGGATACTCCTTAGTCATAAGGAAGGTCTGGATGTCGTGGAACCATGGCTTGCCGTCGGCGGCATCCTCGATTGCAAAGACAAATGCCGGTCTATCAAGACGCGAAAGGACAATGCTTGGAGCTTCATTCCAAAGATTGACTTTATACATTGAAGCCAACGTGGCTAAGGCATCAGCCATCTGATTTTCAGCCCTGGGTACATGATGAAGTTCCACTCGGTCGAAGAACGGAAGCAGCCTCCTGGCATAATTCATGTACGGCACCAAATTAGCTTGACGAGTTTCCCACTCCTCTTTAATCTGATTGATTACAAGAGCTGAGTCACCATATACGTCTAGATTCTTGATTCTCAAATCAATTGCCTCTTCTAGACCCATAATACATGCTTCATACTCTGCCTCATTGTTGGTAACTGGAAACGTCAGTCTCGCAGTAAACAGGATGTGGGATCCGTGAGGAGTCGTGATGATAGCCCCGATGCCACTTCCATAGGAATTAACCGCTCCGTCGAATATCAACTTCCACTGAGACTTCCTATCTGGCCCCTCACCGGGCAATGGCTCATTGCAATCCTTCGCTTTGAGAAACATAATATCCTCGTCAGGGAATTCAAACTTCATCGGCTGGTAGTCCTCGATCGGCTGTTCGGCAAGGTAATCAGACAATACGCTCCCCTTAATGGCCTTCTGGGAGACGTACTGAATATCATATTCCGTTAACACCATTTGGCATCTGGCAATCCTGCCCGAAAGAGCCTGCTTCTCGAAGACGTACTTGATCGGATCCATCTTCGAAATTAGCATAGTGGTGTGATTGAGCATATACTGTCGTAGACGTTTGGCGGCCCAAGCTAATGCACAACACGTCTTCTCCAGCATCGAGTATCGAGATTCACACTCAGTGAACTTTTTACTCAAATAATAAATGGCATGCTCTTTTCTGCCCGTCTCGTCGTGCTGACGGAGAACACACCCCATACTATTCTCCAGAACCGTCAGGTACATGATTAATGGCCGTCCAGCCACTGGGGGTATCAAGATTGGAGGTTCTTGAAGATACTGCTTTATTTTGTCGAATGCCTTCTGGCAATCCTCATTCCAAGTAATCGCCTGATCTTTCTTTAAAAGTTTGAACATCGGTTCACAAGTTGCCGTGAGCTGAGAGATAAACCTTGCAATGTAGTTTATTCGGCCCAAGAAACCACGAACTTCTTTTTCTGTTTTCGGCACTGACATTTCCTGAATAGCTTTTATTTTCACAGGATCAACTTCGATACCTCGTTCACTAACGATAAACCCCAATAACTTTCCGGACCGCACTCCGAAAGTGCACTTGTTAGGATTCAGCCTCAGCCTGAACTTCCTAAGCCTCTCAAAAAGCTTCAATAAGTTGACCAGATGCTCTTCCTCCGTTTGGGACTTTGCAATCATGTCATCAACATAGACCTCGATCTCATGATGAATCATATCATGAAACAAAGTTACCATTGCTCGCTGGTAAGTGGCCCCTGCGTTCTTCAGACCGAAGGGCATTACCTTATAGCAAAATGTTCCCCAGGGGGTGATGAACGTCGTTTTCTCCATGTCCTCCGGTGCCATCTTAATCTGATTGTAACCGGAGAAGCCATCCATGAACGAAAACACGGAGAACTGGGCTGTGTTGTCGACCAACACATCGATATGAGGCAACGGGAAATCATCCTTAGGGCTCGCCCTATTCAAATCCCGATAATCGACGCACATGCGTACCTTACCGTCCTTCTTCGGTACAGGCACTATGTTGGCGACCCACGGAGGGTAAGTGGTAACGGCTAGAAACCCTGCGTCCAACTGCTTCTGGACTTCTTCCTTGATTTTTACAGCCATATCTGGTCTCGTCCTCCTAAGCTTCTGCTTGACTGGAGGGCACTCTTCTCGCAACAGCAAGCGATGAACCACGATGTCTATGTCAAGTCCGGGCATATCTTCGTATGACCAAGCAAAGACGTCACTATACTCTCGAAGCATATCGACCAGTCTATGCTTGACATCATTCTGCAGTGCAGCCCCTACTCTGACATTTCTGACGAGCTCTTCAGAACCCAGATTTACGATCTCAATATCTTCCTCATGAGGCAGAATAACCTTTTCCTCTTGTCTCAACAAGCGGGCCAACTCTTCCGGAAGGTCTTCTTCTTCATCAATCTCATCCTCGGCTTGATAAATCGGGCAATCGAAGTCGTAGTGAGCCGTAGAGGGTCCAGAGTCGATGTCGTCTGTTATGTGGATCCTGCAATAACATGGGTTAAGTTTAAAGCAAGAATATGCAGGTTAGCACAAACCTCGTTGCCATTTTACTGTTTTTTCAAAATAAACATAAAACAGGAACAACAGAGAACACAATATTTGAGTAAGAAGAAAACGCCTTTGATTTATTAACAAAATGCATGTACATAATCCAACAAGGCCCTGACAATAAAACCACTATGCCCTGGGCAGGACATAGGGTTGTACAAAGATTGTAAAAAGTAAATCATTACTCTTCACTTGTCAGCTGGATAATCTTCTTGATGGTCCAATTGTTGAGGCGCTCGCCCGGCTTGCTTGGCTGAATCCAGGCGTCCAGATCACAATCGCTATCCCCGCTGTCCTCAGATGCTGCGTTGATGCTTTCGAAAATCACTCCGCCCTTGGTAAATAGGATCGGCCCCTTCCCACGAGACGAGCTGTTAGACGAAGAAGATGAAGCTTCAGCTTCAGGAGAATACCCCAATCCAAACTTATCCTGCTTGATCGGTATCTCCAAAACATGCCCCTAGCCTAGGGTGGAGCCGGCTTCGACGACGCCCCGAGCTTCTTTGAACGAGGAGAGATTCATATCTTGCTTCTCTATGACGACAGGAGCTACCTCTTTCACCTTGACGGCTTCAAATGCTTGGCAGAGAGTTTCATGGATTTCGCCGTCCATTTCAACATATTTAAAGGATGACAAGTGGCTCACCATAATGTCCTCCTCACCACAGACGGTTACTATGCTTCCCCCGACAGCATATTTGAGCTTTTGATGCAGCGTGGACGTCACGGCCCCAGCAGCATGGATCCACGGCCGACCTAAGAGGCAACTGTAGGCAGGCATGATATCCATGATATAAAAAACCGTATCGAACGTCTCCGGACCAACTTGAATCGGCAGGGTCAACTCTCCGAAAACATGGCGCTTAGTTCTGTCAAATGCTTTCACCACCAGATCACTGGGCGTGCAAAGCAATCCACGAGTGTCCAACTTCATTAATGCCTTTTTCGGAAGCACATTAAGCGACGAACCCGTGTCCACCAGGACATGCGACATGATAGTGCCTCTGCACTCTATCGAGACGTGCAAGGCGCTGTTGTGATCTCTCCCTTTAGGAGTCAGCTCTAAATCTGTGAAACCTAGCCCATTGCCAGCATTAACATGGGCTACCACCTCTTCTAGCTGATTCACGGATATCTCTTGCGGTACGTAGGCAGCGTTCAATACCTTCAGTAACGCGTTGCGGTGCGATTCAGAACACAGCAACAAGTTGAGAATAGAAATCTTTGACGGAGTCTGATGAAGATGGTCTACAATCTTGTAGTCGCTCTTTTTGATTAACCGCATGAACTCCTCGGTATCTTTGACAAGCAAATCTTTCTCTGCCCCACAAGGGACCTCTTCGACGGCTTTGCCTTTACCCTTATCAGCAGCATCAGCTCTGACTACTTTCTCTGCCACAACCTCTGTCGGCGCAAACACTCTTCCGCTTCGAGTAATACCACTGACTCCGGCGAGATTCTGCACAGTCGACCCGTACGGCTCCAGCTCTAACTTCTGACCATTGCAATAGACTTCGGCACCATAATGCCACGGAACGGCGTTAGTGCTCTCGAATGGGATTGGCCCAGCTCTGGTAATAGTGATCGTAGGCGGTCGGGGCGCAGAAATGGTAATAGGTTGACGAGGAATGGTGATGGTAGCGACTTCATCTGCCTGCTTCAGCACAACCTCCCCTGATACGCTTTCAACTCCCCGGCTGAACTGCAAAATACCCTCAGACATCAGACTTTGGATACCTTCTACCAGCTGCTCACACCCATCAGGATGTGTAGCACAAGCCATGCATAACTCTCCGCATCCTGGAAAGAACCCCTTCTTCAACAACTTAGCTTTGACGAAACTAAGTGGCGTCTTTAAGTCTTTGACATCAGTCAACATATCTGCACTCTCCTCTGCGATAATGGCGTTCACTCCGCCTCCCCTATGATGAGGCATAGGGTTTTTGGTAACATTGGGCACATTATCAGAAAAGTTAATAACCTTGGCGTCTACCAGGTCCTGCACCTTGTGCTTAAAAGCTTTACAGTTCTCAATCGTATGGCCTGGTGCCCCAGTATGGAAATCGCAAGTGGCATTTGCGTCATACCCTGGTGGTGGTGCCCCTGTTAAGGGAGCCAACGTCCTCTTCTGTACTAACTGAAGCTGAAGCAAAGTTTGCAAGAGCTGCGCATACGACATAGGTGGTGCTTCGAAGTGCCGGTTTGCCAAAGGAGCCCGGTTCTGATATTTTCTATACCCCTGCTGATTCTGTTGCTGTGGTTGCTGCTGCTGCTGCTGCGGAGCTGCTGGGATATTTATGCTGGCTATCTGCTGCTGAGGGCCCTTGCCCTTTCTCCGAGCGTTGGTGACAGCACTCGCATCCCCTTCTCGACGCTTGCCAGCGTAAGGTTTCTTTCCACCCCCTCCAGCCGAGGATGATTCACCTTGAATTTTTCCAATCTTTATACCATTCTCGACGTGCTCGCCCATAGTGATGAGAGCCGAGAATGTCCCAGACATGCCACTGACTAGCTTTTCATAGTAGATTCCAGGAAGGGTAGCCACAAACATCTGTACGAGCTCGCGCTCAACCATCGACGGTTGAACTCGAGCAGCCAACTCACGCCACCGCTGGGCGTACTCTTTAAAGCCTTCATTATTCCGCTGCGAAAGGTTTTGGAGCTAAACTCGGTTGGGGGCCAAGTCGCTATTGTATTGATAGTGGAAGACAAACGCTTCAGCGAGATCTTTCCATGTGCGCACGGTAGTGGGCTCCAAGCCCATATACCACTCGAGGGATGGACCAGAAAGACTATCTTGGAAGAAGTGCATCAGCAACTTCTCATCGTCGGAATAGGCGGACATCTTTCTATAGTAAGATCGAAGGTGGACACGAGGGCAAGTAGTACCCTTATACTTCTCAAAGACAGGCACCTTGAACTTATGAGGAACCTTGAAATCAGCAATTAACCCCAGCTTGGACATATCAACGCCCAATGTATTCTGATTCTCAATGTCTCTCATTTTGTCTTCCAGCGCTTTGAACATGAGCCGCGCTTCAGCATTCAACTCTGCTTCCACACCTCTTTGAGAAAACACATCATCCTGATGATCCTCAAGCCACGGTTGAGGCACCAACAGATTTCCGACGCCAGCGTTTCCGTTGACCGGCCCTATGTTGACATTAGCTCCCAGACTACCATTGTCGACGCCCGTCGCATTGAGTCCGATATTGGTCATCATATTACCATTAGCACTGTCGTTGCCCCCGGCCACAGGAACAACATTCTGCGGAGCATCAACTGGAGGAGGAGTAGGCACAGCCCCGCCATGAAGTATGCCGTTACTATCAACCCTGGAGATCAAAGGTTGAACCAAAGTACGAAGCTGGTCCTGACCATTAGCGACTACCTGCATCAGTTCCATAAAACGATCCATCCGTTCACGGAGCTCTTGAACATCTGACTGCACCTGATCCATGATCCTTGTCTGATTAGCCCGAGTTGAGTAACGGTGAATGAGTCTCTGATCAATCCTGGAGACCGGAAGCAGCTCGGAACCTGTGAACCTGAAAAACCTGAAAACATTAAAGGTTAGGAAAAGCAACAAAATGTACGCCATACAAATGCTTCATGCAGATGCATGCGTGTGTCTGTGTGCTTGGGAGATTTCCCCCGATCCTAGTGCCTTAGTGCCAGTGCTGACAATAATAATAATAATAAGAAGAAGTCCGAGCCCAATCATGGAAATATCAATCTCATATATATATGGAAAGCCTATCAAGGCAGTACATAGCATCAGCGATAGTCAACTTCGACACATCAGGGGCCGGGAACTTGTACGCAACAGTCTTCCTGAGAGAGGCTATAACAATACAATAGGAGGCGAGAGATCCTGGATCGGGGAAACGGTACCTGCGACACAGACACACGTTAATGGAATGCAAATGAACATGCAAACTAATGCAAAATGCAGGCATGCAATAATATATCCAGGTAACTGCTGTGGAGATTCTGTGTCCATAATCACTAATGAGAAGAAAACTCCGGTGTAAGACCACTAATCTGATCTGCTAAGAACGACCTTCTGATAGGACCATATACATAAGATCAAAATTCTGCTCTGTCGAGAACAGATGTCTGATAATAAGGACCCCGGATGTATGATCAAGAAATATCTGCTGATGAAGTCTTCAGACCCCAAATCAAAAATCTGCCCTATCAAGAACAAACATACAACTGCTGATGAGATCTTCAGACCCCACTCAAAATCTACTCTATCAAGAACAAACAACATCTGCTGACGAGATCTTCAGACCCCAAAAATCTGCTCTATCAAGAACAAACCACTGATGACAATACTCTGATCAAAACCTGCTCTATCAAGAACAAACATACACCTGATGATAAGATCCTCTGACCAAAACCTGCTCTATCAAGAACAGATATACACCTGATGATAAGATCCTCTGATCAAAACCTGCTCTATCAAGAACAGACAAATCTGCAACTGAGAAACCTGGTACCAACATAACTGATCCACTGTCAAGAAAACCAGGTGGTCTGGAGGTCAAAGTTTCCTGCAATAAACCCAATCCCGCTCACAGGTATGGACCTAATCCACGGACAAAGGTATGGCATCCTATGCGGTCATCAGCGTCACAGACTTTCATGAGTGACGATACGATTCCCAGAAGGAGTGGCATCATCAAGTCATGAAGAGGCCTCACTTAGCTGACTTCCAAATGATCGGTCCCCAGAGTCGACAATCCTCACGTCTGGACTCCTCTCAGATCCTCAGGACCGGAAAGGAGCACCTCTGCGAGAACCTCGTCTGAGCGCAGATTTCGTAGGGAACTGTGCCTGCCCAGCAGACAGGTCCGTCTACTACTCTCCGCAACTATGTCTAGGTGCATACTCAAGCCCAGGTCCGGCTTCTCACTCATAGTAACATCCCTCTCCCACAGCAGCACAGATAATCATATCAAACTGGAAATAAAATGCGGGAAATAAAGTGCGAGAAGTAAAAATGCGATAAATAAATGCAACCCAACAAGCAAACATACAAGCGCTAGGATTGACTCTCATAGGGAACCGAAGAACCAGAGATTCTGGGTTCGATCCCCAGCAGAGTCGCCAGCTGGTGCTTGCGCGAAAATAAGGTGCCGGCATGACAGAAGAGTCGCCACCTTTCGTTATTTATCCCTCAGAGCGGGAAAGGAAACGATCGGAAAAACCTGACGAAAAAGGGTAAGACAAGGTCATCGCAACCATTGTCTGGGTTCGGGAGTCGGTTACGCAAGGGGAAGGTATTAGCACCCCTCACGTCCGTCGTACTCGACGGGATCCACGCTTGTTTGTTTACTTGGACGGGTTGGTTTTATTCTATCTACCTATCAAGGCTGGCTGAAAAAGAAAAGAAAAATGACTCGGCAAAGCGTCGCACTTTATGCCTACGTATTCTCATCAGAGAATGAGAAATCAGAGTCCACGTAGTTCGGCCTACGAAGGGTTATGGGGGAAGGTAGCTCGCCAAGACTTCGCCATCTTGTGCCTACGTACTCTCAACAGGCTTGAGAGATCAGAGCTTACGTAGTTCGGGAAACTACGGTTTATTTCCTGTTTTGAAAGAAGTGTTTTTTATTGTGTTTGCGCTTTCAACCGCACTAGAGACTATGACCTGAGAGTGAACGCGTCGCATGTCACCCAAAGGGTACCATACTAAACATTCATACCGTGGAAAAGAAACTTTCCCATAATCCTTTCTCAGATAGCTTAAGGCTCGTAACGTACGAAAGAAATCATTCATGATTACTGTATCTTAAACTGTTTTGAGATGAGAAGAGAACAAGCCCAACTAGGAGGGAGACTATCAAGTCCTACTGTTATCATGCCATGGATTCATCCTATGGTTGAGGTTTGAACAGGGAACTCCTAGATGTTGTCATGCATAGGTTTCAACCTAAAAGTCTATCATCAAATCCTTATTAAAGGAAATGAGAGTCCTAAGGGATCATGTCAATGATACACCAAAACAGACAAAGCATCAACTTTAACAGTAAAATGCATGCAATGCAAGTGAGGGAGGAAATGTGTGTGGGGCTTCAGCCTCCACAAGCTCATCTCAACCTCAAGCCAGTCATGAAATAACAGTAATCATACTGAAAAATAAACAACATGCTATCAAGCAATAAACAGTAAACTGCAGTCATACAGATAAAAGAAATGAAATACCATCCATGTTTGAGAAAAAAATTATCTACATCTAAGCTCTCCCTAATCCTAACCCTAAAAACAAAACCCTAATCTACCTCTAAGCAAATACCTAAAGCAAAACCCTAATCAAAAGAAATCAATCCCAGTCTTCAAGCTTCAAAACAAGCTTACCAAAGAAAGGGAGCTAAGTAGGCAGACTCATAGTGCCTTCCTCAGGAAAGCACTAGGAGGCTTATACTTAGGACTCATATCCCATGTGGCTCAACAACTGTGATCGGTTTACGTTCCTCCTCAGGATAAACTAAACTCACATGAAGGCTCCAACATCATTGGATACTTGAGAAATCCTACATGAACTAAGGGAACTAAGTGAACAGACCCATAGTGCCTTCCTCAGGAAAGTACTAGGGGGCTTCCACTTAGGAATCATATCCCATGTGGCTCAACAACTGTGATAGGTTTACATTCCTCCTCAGGAGAAACTAAACTCACATGAAGGCTCCAACATCATTGGATACTTAAGAAATCCTATATGAACTAAGGGAACTAAGTGAACAGACCCATAGGACCTTCCTCAGGAAAATACTAGGAGGCTTCCACTTAGGAATCGTATCCCATGTGGCTCCACAACTGTGATCAGTTTACATTCCTCCTCAGGAGAAACTAAACTCACATGAAGGCTCCAACATCATTGGATACTTAAGAAAGAGGTGAGAAGAAAGAATGAAAGACATCCATAGTGCCTTCCTCAGGAAAGTACCATGAATTTCCCTCAAACTTCAGGATCTCAAACCTCACAACCTATGGGTCTTGATCTTCAATCTTCTCCTTCATCATGCTCCTTCAACAAGGTCTTCAAGGCAAACCAAGCCCCACAACAATTCTCCAAAGATAAACCCCAAAGATAGACAATCAATCACAGAACAGTCAATACAATCAGTCAACTTCAGAAAATATCTAAAAGTACTAAAGCAAGGGGGAAAAATCTAACATTTACTCTCAAGGGTCTATTACACCTACCCATAATAGCCCTATAATCCCATACCCAAAAATCAAGCTAAAACTCCTAAAAGAAAATGATTCACTTCACCTATGCTCTCTAAAAACCCTAATTTGGTACCCTAATGCTAACCTAATTAAACTAATCAAATCTTAACCTAAAATCATGAAATAAATCCATAGGGAACTAAGACTCAATATCTAACTATGCCAAAAAGAATGGATCAAAAAGCCTAAGGGAAGGTCCTAAAATAAATTCTACAAAATGAAGTACACACCTAAATCTCATTAAAAAGCTATTTAAAAGAATAATATTCTAAAAATACTAAACTAAAAATAAAATGGAATTTTTATTTTTATTAATTTTCTAGACAGGAATATAAACCTATAGGAAAAACAAGAAATGAAAAATATTAATTTTCTGATTTTATATGATTTATTGAAGATGCAAGAAAAATAAAAGAAATTAAAAATAAGAAGATAAAAGAAAATGGGGAGGGGGTGTCAAAATCAAAGGCGCCTAGTTCAATTCCCAAATGGGCCAGGGATGGGGGGTGTCATTAGCGAAGGCGCGCAGGCCCATTTCATTCAGAAAAACAATTTAAAAAAACAAAAGAAAAAACAAAAGGCTGCGGTGTAGACAGTAAAGAATTGTAGTTCAAAATTGGTTTGGGCCGTGTGAGGGGGTGTGAAGATCAAAGATTTGCTGAGGCCCAGAGTCAGACTTTAATGAAACGGCAGCGTTTGGCTTAAGGGTTTCCCTCCGTTTTCATTTTAAATCGGGGCCGTGTGATGAGCTTATTAAGTCAATGAAAAAGAATGATCTAACGGTCCTCGTATCGTCTTCTCCAACTCAACCTAGGGTTTTCAGTTTTGCAGAATCCATGCACACGACTTCAAGCTCTTCTTTCTCTCTGGTTTCTCAATGAAAATCAAAAATTCCAAAGCCAAAGTTGCTCTACTACTCACCAGGAACATGATCATACGCATAGTTTTCATTGAAACATCTTGTATCTCTCAAACAGAATGCATCAAAGTTAGGGTTCCACCATGTTTCTCTGGTATCAATCTTGATCAAACTTAACTCTAATGGTATAATCTTGTTCATGGCATTGCCCTAATCATTCTAAACCATAACATGCTAACTACAACCTACTAAACAGCTTATTCTTGATCTTTAAAGAAATGACACCCTGCCATGAAACCTCAAATAATCTTCTCTAACTCTCAAAAAACAATCATCTAACCTAACTTGTTAATTCTACACCTAGAAACCTGATAGAACACACATAAATAAAGAGATATGGTAAAAGATTCAAACCTGTCAAGTGGTAATGGTAGGTGTATGTAGGGCTTGATTCAGGGCTTGATCTTTCTTCCAACTACTCCTCCAATGGAGTACTCCTTTCTGTTTGCAATATCTTGGAAGAAGGAAGCTTGTAATGTGAAATTCGAAGCTTGCTTGCAATGGAATCCACACTTGAATACCTCTCTCTCCCTCACTCTCCTCCACTGAATTCACCAACCCCTCACTTCATTGTGAGCTCCTCAATATATAACAATCAATGGAAGATTCTAGATTCATCTAGAAAGTGCTAGAAAGTTATGGAAATTCTCTTTTGATGACATGTTGTATTATCTCACATCATGCATTAAGACCTTTAATTGTGTGTTAAAATATCCTTACATGAGATATGGAGATGGAATGTGTGAAAAAACAACTGATTCCTTGCCTTTGGTGAAGTTTTCCAAAGGTTCCTTATTATGCAAGTCACATGATTACAAAGCAAGTCCCATTTTTAGGCCTCAATTCAAAAATGTGCTTAAACCATTGTTTTTAAAATGATGTTTGGATTCAAAATGACATATTGGATGACCTATTTTGGATTTTTAGATCTCTCAAACCATTTTCCAACTTGGATCCATTTAAGTTATAAGCCATTTTTAGGTCATTTTCACCCATTCTTGTCAATCCTTGCTACAAGCTTTTCCAATAACTCATGACCACTTTTCTAGGCTTAAAATGCCATTTTGAACAACTTTTATGTTTTGAGTTTTTTCATTTGAGGCTTGGAAATAGGAGATATGGCCTTTGCTTAAAATGACCTATAATCACCAAATGACCAAAATACCCTTGTCTTGTACAAACCATAAGTTGAGTTCTACAAATCCTATCAAGGACTTATAGTACTCTCTAGAAATATAAGAAGATGCTCTTCAACATTCATGTTGACCAAGAGATCATAGGAATCATCCTACTAGGGCAAAAGTTGTCTGCAAGTTGGGTGACTTTCAAGGACCCAGATTCACATACCTCAGATGACCTGTAATTTGTCAAAACCATAACTTGAGCTCTGGAAATCCTATCAAGGACTTCTACCACTCAAATTAAAGCTAAGAACAAGCTATACAACATTAATGTTGTGGGGAAGATGAGATAACAATCACATCTTGAGCTAAAACTGCCTGGAAGATAGGGATCAAACTAGGGGATTTTACACTGCCAATCCTTAGAAACCCTAGCTTAAAACTTCTCAAACTCCTCAATCATGATGAGTTGGTCTAGGAATCATCTTTATAACATCTCCATACATCATTCCATGATCTCATGGTCCTTGGATTAGGTCTCAACCTTCTCCAAAACATCAGCTGACCTAGGGTTGACCCAGTCAAAACCCTAATTCTACCATTCATGGTTGAATCTTCTGAATTCTTGCATAATGACCTCTCTGGGCTTCATGATGACTTTCAAGACATCTCATAAACTTTCTCAAAGCATCAAGTTCACTCTCATAGTCTCAGAATCATCTGGGGAGCACCCACAACTCTCAAGTTATGAGACACACAACCTTGGTTTCAACCAATTTCTCTGAGGATCTCTTGAACTTTCTGATGAAGGTATCAACCTTCAAACACCTTATGGATAAATAAATGTTGGTCAAATTTTGGGGTGCAACATCTGTTAGAATACCTTGCTAAGCAGCCAATCGAAGATTATCAACCGATGAAGTTTGATTTTCCTGACGAGGATATCATGTTCCTCAAAGCGAAAGATTGTGAAGAACCATTACACGGTAAAGGTCCAGAGAAGGATTCTCAGTGGCAAATGATATTTGACGGTGCTGTCAACTCCTATGGTAGTGGAATTGGGGAAATTATTACAACTCCTCATGACACTCATATCCCATTCACTGTCAGGTTGACGTTCCCTTGCACTAACAATGAAGCTGAGTACGAAGCATGTATCATGGGTCTGGAAGAGGCTATTGATTTGAGAATCAAGAATTTGGATGTATATGGAGATTCAGCGCTAGTGGTTAATTAAATCATGGGAGAATGGGAAACTCGTCAACCGAATCTAATTCCTTACAGAGATTATGCAAGGAGATTGTTACCCTTCTTCGATGGGTAGATTTTCACCATGTACGACGAGCGAAGAATCAGATGGCCGATGCTTTGGCAACGCTATCTTTAATGTATAAAGTGAATTTCTGGAATGATGCTCCCAAAATAGTCATTTCTTGCTTGGACAGACCCGCTTTCGTATTCGCCATTGAAGAAGCTGCTGATGGCAAGCCATGGTTTTACGACATATAGAACTTCCTCAAGAAGCAAGAGTATCCACCAGGGGCTTCGGCTCAGGATAAGAAGACGCTAAGGAGGTTGTCTGACAACTTTTATCTAAACCCAGATGGTGTGCTTTACATAAGGAACCATGATTTGGTGTTGTTGAGGTGTGTGGACGAAAAAGAAGCAAGCTTGCTTATGGAAGAGGTCCACGAGGGTACTTTTGGCACGCATGCTGGCGGACATGCCATGACTCAGAAGATACTACGAGCTGGGTATTTTTGGCTAACAATGGAGTCCGATTGTTTCAAATTCGCAAAGAGATGCCATAAATGCCAGATTTATGCAGATAAGATACATGTACCGCCATGCCCATTGAATGTTATGGCGTCCCCGTGGCCTTTCTCCATGTGGGGCATCGATATGATTGGCAAGATTGAGCCAACCGCATTTAATGGACACCGTTTCATCTTAGTAGCCATCGACTACTTCACCAAATGGGTTGAAGCAGCCTCGTATGCCAATGTCACAAAGCAAATCATAGCCCGGTTTATAAAGAAGGACATCATTTGCAGATATGGAATTCCCGAGCGAATCATTACTGACAATGGTTCGAATCTGAACAACAAAGTGATGAAGGAGTTATGCAAGAACTTCAAGATTGAACATCACAACTCATCACTCTATCGGCCGAAGATGAATGGCGCTGTTGAAGCGGCCGACAAGAATATCAAAAAGATGGTTGTTACCTACAAAGATTGGAATGAGATGTTGCCTTTTGCCTTGCACGGTTATCGTACGACGATACTCACATCAACCAGGGCAACTCCTTTCTCGCTGGTATATGGTATGGAAGTTGTCCTGCCATTGGAGGTTGAGATTCCTTCTTTAAGAGTTCTGGTTGACGTCAAGTTTGATGAGGCAGAATGGATAAAGAACCGTTTGAATCAGCTTAATCTGATGGATGAAAAGAGGCTAGCATCAATTGCATATGGTCGTTTGTACCAGAGTCGAATGAAGAAAGCTTACGATAAGAAGGTGCGCCCTCGAAGCTTTCAGACGGGCGATCTTGTGCTGAAAAAAATTCTCCCACCACAATCAGATCACAGGGGCAAATGGACTCCCAATTATGAAGGTCCATATGTCATTCGAAAAGTTTTCTCTGGAGGAGCCTTGTTGTTAGCCACCATGGATGGTGAGGATTTCACATCTCCTATGAACGCAGACGCAGTTAAAAATACTTTGCTTAAAAGAGACCCGCTGGACACAATAAGAAAGGTCCAGGCAAAAATGGGGCATCCCGGCGAACCATAAAAAAGGAAAATAGGTCCGGGCAAAAATTAGGGATAAAAATGAAAAGATATAAACCCGCAAAGTCGAAAACCTGAAAAGGCGACTTTGGCAAAAATGGGTATCCCGGTGAATTGAAAACCCGAAAGGGCGGTTCAGGCAAAAGTTAGGGATTGAAAAAGCAAATGACTGCGGTCTGCATTGGAACTTCATTGCTTAGTGGATTGGGGGAACCTGAGGGCCGTGTTTATCCAAATCAATCTCTTCTGAAGACAAAGCGTCGGGGAAGCATCAGAGTCAGGCGAGTCATAGAGGGATCAGCTCATGGTGTTTGTCTGTGCCACATTGCCGACATTTTTGTACACTTTTGTATATTTCTGTGCATATCTGTATTTGTTTTTGTGCAGCTTCCTCTTTTCAGGAGTTGCATCTGTTGTAAAACTTTGCCTATTTACAGGCCATTTATCAATAAACATATACTATTCAGTACTTGATCTGTGTGCTTTGTTTTAACTTTTACTGTTTTTTTTGTGAAAACGCCCAATGTTTTGATGAACTTGCACTTACATAAACTTGCAGGCCTTGGTCAATAATTGTTAAAACTTTGAATTAATTGAACAATGTCACGAATGATGACTGAGATAGTTCCGTTTGCGTAGGATACCTTGTCTGTTTGTTCAGTTTTGTAGGGTCGTTACCCTTGGGGCAAAGAGATGTGAATGAAGTTCGTCTTATTCCCAGCCTGAATTTATTTCCCCAGTCAGTGAAATTCGTACCTCTATCCCCTGTAGAGTTGTATGCAGTCTGAATGAGCAGCCTGGTTAGGTTCATTCCCTGACGGAGCAATCCCCAGCAAATTGAAAAGAGTGGTTTCCCCATCAGATTTGTTCTCTTTTCCTTAGCAGGATAGAAGAATGTTGTCACATTGGTATTTTCTTTGCAGGAGGCCAGCAAAGGCCCGCTTCTCGGCATAAGTCCAACTGGTATTGGCATGAGCAAGTTTGCGCTCTATCCCCAGCAGAATCGTTGATTCCCCTAACAGGGTTATTTTCTTTCCCCGGCAGGGTGGTCTCCGTATCTCTAGCTTTTGTTTTGCTGATTCAGTTCCATTGCATCTGCATGCGAGCATAGCATCTATCCAAACGCGTAGCATTTCCATTCCGTATGGAGCATTATGCCATTTTCAAACATATGCATGTGAAACATAAGCCAGGTTGTTATCTCTTTATTTCGGGTGAATCTCGCAGACGATGGGTCTTTGCCCGTATGGTGGCTAAACCCCGACTCATGTTATTTCCCCAGCGGAGTTTCTCTATGATTATTATCAGCGAGTGATCTTAACTTCATGTGGATTTTGTTGCTCGCTTTTATTTAGCGAAGGTCTGGCAGCGATGTCAGAAGTTTCTCAGAAATATGGTTATCTGACAGCGATGTTGGATGCTTATCAGATTTGTGTTTGTCTGGCAGCGATGTCAGATGTTTATTAGCACCGTGGTTGTCTGGAAGCGATGTCAGAGTTCTTTATCCCCACAGGTACTTGACGACAATGTCAGGTGTTTCTCAGAATTAGAGTTAGCTGGCGGCGATGTCAGATGTTTATTGGATTTATGGTTGCTGACGGCGACGTCAGGTTCTCTTACTAGATTTGTGTTTTGTCTGGTGACGATGTCAGGTGTTTCTTAACTATGTGGATACTGGCGGCGATGTCAGGTGATTTTGATTTTTCCAGTGGCGATGTTGGATGTTTGGTTCTGCCGGCGATGTCAGGTTATATGGTTTCCAAGCGGCGATGTTGGATGTTTGTTTCTGGCGGCGATGTCAGATATGTTGGTTTCTGGCGGTGATGTCAGATGTTTTTGTTATTGACGGTGATGTCAATGGTTTAATCAACTTTGTGATTGTTCAATGGCAATGTCAGACGCCTTATTTAGACTGACGATGATGTCAGGTGTGACTTACCAATTGGATTTTTTGAATGACTGGCGGCGATGTTAGAGAATCGTGTCTTTGGATTCGATACCTATTTTATCTAACAGAGGT
This sequence comes from Lathyrus sativus, assembly GCA_963859935.3. Lineage (NCBI taxonomy): Eukaryota > Viridiplantae > Streptophyta > Magnoliopsida > Fabales > Fabaceae > Lathyrus > Lathyrus sativus. Next base: position 511,580,130 of record OZ012735.1, read on the forward strand.
CTAACGGCGATGTTAGCTATCCTACCAACTTGAAGTAGAAGATTGACGGCGATGTCAATTGTTATTATAGACGAAATGTCTATGATTGGTGGCGAGGTCATATGTCTGACGGTGATGTCAGAGGAATTTAATGCGGATAATTGACGGCGAGGTCAGACGTCTGACTGTGCGTCATTAATGTTTTTCGGATTCAGTTTTCTAGAGATTTCACCCTCAGTCGGGGTCTGCAGTTTTATTTATGCGGTTGGCAAATTTCTGGGTTCTTTGGTATTCAACCGTCTTTTACCTTGATTGCGTGAAAGCCATTTGTGTTCCACTCATTCAGGTCCAAGTCGTTTGAATAGGAACAGCTGTTGCACCCCAAAATTTGCCCAACCTTTTCTTAACTTGGTTTATGTTTCATTTCATTTCTTTCTAGCATTTGCATTGCATAGCATTTTTCATTGAGCAGGGGATCAAGAGGTTGTGCATAGCAAGAGGAGTCTACTCAGAGTGTTGAGCCTAAGCAAGGGTTGTTACTCAAGTTTGAATGGTCATCAGGTTATCTAGAAGTGGGCAATAGTCTTATGAAAAGATTGATGGATGTATGTGGGTCAGCTCCTAACTTGGAGGCCAGTTCAAGATCACCAGAGGATTGTGAATGTATGATTATGACCATGGGATGTTGAGAGAGCTCATTGAGTTCTTTGAGAGCCATGTTGGAGTTTATTCAAGTTGTTGTGTGAGGTTGAAGAAGCCACAGTCAAGAATGTTGCATCTAGGGTTTTCATCTGGTTAATCCTCAGTCAATTGTGAAATCAAAGGAGATTAAGACTCAATTCCAAGTCTTTGTGGTAATGGGATGTTGTGTTAAGATACATAATATATCATTTCAAGATCAATTCATCAAGGATCAAGTGTGTGAGAAGTTACTAAATTAGGGTTCTCAGTGTAAAATCCCCTGTTTAGTCCCCAACTTCAAGACCACCTATCTAAAGATACAAGTTTCATATTAGATTTTGACCAACATGAAACTTGTAGAGCATGTTCTTAGCTTTATTTTGAGTACTAGAAGTTATTCATCTGATTTCTAGAACACAAGTTATGATGCAGACAAGTTACAAGTCATTAGATGAATGTGATTTTGGTCAACAAAAGTCAACCAACTTCCAAGCCATTTTTGACCTAGAAGGATGCTTCTACTCAACTTTTGATGAACATGAAAGTTATAGGTCATGGTCTTAGATTTCCAAAGAGTACTAGAAGTCTTTCATCTAATTTGTAGAACTCAGGTTATGAGCTTTGCAAGTCAGGGGTATTTTGGGAAAGTGAGATTATAGGTCATAAAATTATAGGTCCATTTCACCAACTTGCACACTTCAAATGGAGTTTTTTCCAACATCAAATGTGCTCCAAATGGTGTCAATTATTTTACCAAGCATTGAGAAGTCATGAATTTGGCTTGGAATGGTGATTTCCTAAGTTGATTTTCATGGAAAAGGACTTAAAATGAGAAAATTGGATTTAATTCACTTTGGATCATTTTTGTGCAAATGAATACATATTTTGAGTGCAAACTATATTTCAAATAGAATGGCAATATTAGAATTTGAATTTGGTGTGTTTTGATGAGCCATTTTCAAGCTTTCTTCAAGCTTAAGTCACACTTGTAATATCAACCATTGAGATCAAACAAGGACTAAATCTCAGCCATTCACACTCCTTATGTTACCAGCAAGTGATTTGCATCATTTTGGAGCCAAATTGGAAGGATTTTCGTGCACATGGCAAAGTGAAAAAACTCAAATTCCATGGATATGCAATTAGGCTCTAGGGACTGCCATTGGGCTTCATTCCTTTCCAAATCCATTGCATATAAGCTTTCCATCATTCACAAATCATCAGAGCTCGTTTTGGAAGCAGAATTGAAGGAGTAGCATTTGAAAAAAGTGAAGAACAAGTGAAATACGATTTTTGAGATTTAGCCAGATTCAAGCAAAATTAAAGGTTGCAAAGGCTTCATTAAAGATCACTGAACGTTTCTGGATACTTTTCCTCATGCTTAAGCATCAATTGAAGGCTCAGTGGAAGTTCTCTACTAGGTATTTTCAAATCAACCTTACTCTCTGAATATGCCATGATTCTCTGCCATTTTTGCATACTTGAGACCTAGGAAACATGTAGATCATTAATCACTAAAACAAACTGGCATTTGTGATGATTGTTGGATGAAGCTCCAAACTGTTTTGATCTGGTATGGCTTGTTCTTGTGATGTTTTGCTTAATTCTTGCTTGATATGTGATCTCCATAACATGTAGATGATGTTTGCACAAAATTGAGTGAGTTTGGTGAACCTTTGTTCTTGATGCACAAATCTGTTTGTGTTTGATTTGAATTATTTGTGAGGAATTAATGGAAAATAGCCACGGATTCATGATCCTCGTGAGTTGTAGATGAATTTTCATATAAGTTTTGTTCAATTTGGTGAAATATTCATGCCTGCGTGTTGTTGTGTAAGTCACGGTGGCCGGAGCTGCGAAGAAGATGACCAGAGTTACAGTTCGGCCACCACCTGGTTCTCTCCAAGTTTGAGTGAGGAAGATGACATACGTGTCATGATGCTGTTTACATGATTGGTGTACTTTTCACATACACGGTCCAGATTAAGAAACACGCTATACCTCCTTTGACTTATCACACATGATTGCATTTAAATTTTCATTAATTGAGCTGGCGTGTTCTGAGCCTCATGATTTACATACTTTCTGATCATGCGCTTTGTATTGCTTTCCACTGTGTACCATGTTTGACTCTTGCACACACAATCACCAGAATGGTTTGGTTTTTGTTTTATTTGTTTTGGGCTTGGATTCTCGTTTGCTATCAGCGCCCCCCTGCTGGGCCCATTCTCAGTTTGCATTTCTTTTCTTTGCTATTTACACCAATGTCTTTATCATTTTCTTTTTTTGATTTTTCTTTTATTCTGTTTTCAATTTAAATCATATAAAATAGCTCCATTATTCTAAAAATTCAACAAAAATATTTTTCATGAACTTTAAGATGTCCTTTATTTTTAGGATATTTTTATTTTACTTTTTGATTTTATTTTCAATTTAAAAAGGAATTAAATATTGGAGTTGTTTTAAATGGATTAAATTGTGACATGGTTTGTTCTTTATTTTGTTTCTCTCATTCCTTTTTGATCCAATGAATGAAAATTGATCCTCATATCCATGATGAATTGAACAATTTTTGAGGACCATTTTGCCCCTGGTTGGTTGACTTTAGGGTTGACTTTTGGTACTTTTCTTTTGACCCTCGATTCTCCCATTTCAAAGTGGTACATCTAAATGAATTTTTTCTTTTGATGGTGCTTTGAGGGAATATTTGCCTTGTGCTTGTGGCCTCTATTTTCCAATATGTTTAGCTTTCTTGTGCATTTTATTTAATTATTTTTGAACCATTTTCCTAATTTTGAGGTAACTTGCAAGTCAAGTTACCTCCAAGGAAGGTTCATACAAGTGCATGACCTAGTTTGAATTGGAAATGACCTTTGTGGATCCATTAAGCTCTCAACTCTTCTTGTTTCACACATTAGGCATGTTGAGCTTGTTGTATGTTCATTTTGAGGTCAAAATTATGTTCATTGCTTGTTCATTTGTGTGTTTCTTTCTAGGGTTTCCATGTGTGACATGTTTGTTTTGTTTGTGTGATTTCTCTCTTTGTGTGATTGCCTCTTGTGCATTTCTTATTCTTATTTCTTCTTTGCATTTCTCATATTCATGCTTGGTTGAGATGAGCTTGTGGAGGCTACTGCCCCACACTATTTTCCTCCCACTTTCATTCTACTTGTGCATTCAATGTGTGCATTCTTTCATTTGCATGTTTCCTTTGTTGTTTCTTTTTCTTCTTTTGTCTTTCTTCCCTTAGGATTTCTAACCTCTCTTGTTCAAGAGAGGTTATGATAGAAATTAGAGTTCTAAACATGCATGATAACATTAGGTAGTTCCCTTTTGTATCTCAACTTTAAGTCCACCTTGCATGATAACTTTTAGAATTGATTAGTCTCCCATTAGTGGTCCTTTCTTCTCTTCTGATCTTCAAACAATCTTAACATACTTAATAAGGATAATGAATGTTGTGCCATGAGACTTATACTTGGGAAATGGTGATTGAGGGGCCACCTCTCAATTACCTAGAGTGTTTAGTATACGTCCTTAGGACGATATGCGACGCATTCGATCCTAGGTTTTAGACTTTAGTACAACATACATTATGAACACTCAAATTCAAAACACTTCTTCTCTAAAAAAAATACAAAAAACACTTCAAATCGTTTTCATCCTTTGGGATCTTAATCGAGGAAAATCTTTTCACAAAAAGAGTGTCGTTAACTCTTAGTTCTATCGCAAACGGTAACGCCTAAGTCTCCAATGGTCGAGTTGCATACACCAACTGCTAGGACTACTTGTTAACCCTACTTGGGCCTAAAAACTTTTGAACCAACCTGTGGTCCTTTTAGCCTGAACTACGTTTGCTCTGATCTTTCATACCAGATGAAAGTACGTAGGCACAAGACGCGATGTCTTGGCGAGCAACCTTCCCCCCATCTTTAGCCGTAGTTAGTCGAACTACGTTGACTCTGACTTTCCCATTGCACGAGGGAGTACGTAGGCACAGAGCGGCGACGTTCTGCCAAGTCACTTCTCTTTTCTTTTTCTTTTGTCCCTAAGCCTTTAGCGTAGATAGTTTTAACACACCCTTTTAGATAGACAACAATGCGTGGATCCCGTCGAGTACAACGGACGTGAGGGGTGCTAATACCTTCCCCTTGCGTAACCGACTCCCGAATCCAGACATGGTTGCGATGACCTTGTATTTTCCTTTTTTCGTTAGGTTTTACCGATTGTTTCCTTTCCCTCTCTTTGGGATAAATAACGAAAGTGGCGACTCTTCTGTTTTTTCCGCCGGTTGTTTTTTGCAGTTGCGACAACAGAAATTTTGGTAAAACTAAGTGTAATCACAAGATGTCCTACAGGATGTCGTGACATCCGTCTGTCAAGAACAACAGGTTGTTTTGTGCTCTGTATCAGGTCTTTTCTCTATGATGTCAAACAAGATGTCTTGAAAATCATGGAGTAAGCATTCAGTATGAATGGTTTTATGTGCCCATATCTTTTTGTGCAAGCTGGCTGCATTTTTTCAAGACAGAATCTGCGAGTTTCTTGTGACTTACTGTAGGCGTTTCTGTTCATTTATTATGGATCAGATTGGATTTGATTTGAATATTTTTTTCAGAAGATTGTTTGAAGATTGGGAGATTGATTTGATTGGATCTGATTGATCAAATCAAATCTAGATGATTGTTGTTATTAACGTAGATTGGAATCTTCTCAAATCCTGTTGTTATTGTTGCCAATACCCAAGCCCATTCAGCATTACTATTTAAGGAGGTGAAACCCTAGCTTGAAGATCAGCGAAGCAAGGATTAAAAAGTGTGTGCATCTATTTAAGGTTTAGGCTTCGTGTGTGTATTAGTTTTGTGAGCCATTCACTCATTGTTTAATGTGTGAACAGGACTAGGTTGTTAATTGTAAATTGTTCACTCAAAGCTTTTAAGCAAGAGTGTATTGTACTTGATTAAATATTTTAAGCAAGATCAAGTTGTGACTTTGAAGAGTGTCTTTTAAAGTCTTCTTTTTGTATTGACTATTACCACTGCTGTGATTAAGGGGGAGTGTGAGGTGTCTCTTGTCTAGTGGGTTCTAGGCAGAAATTGCATGGGTAAAGATTAAGTGAGGAGTTGTAAACTGGGAGTTTAGCTCTGAATTAATTCTACTGTTAGTGGATTTCCTCCCTGGCTTGGTAGCCCCCAGCTGTAGGTGTGTTTTCACCGAACTGGGTTAACAATTGCTGTGTCTCTTTTAATTGTTATTTGTGTAGCTGTGTTCTTTGTTCTTGACAAACATATATTTGTGTCTTGAACATCTCCTTCGACATCTAATATCTGATACCAGAATTTCAATTGGTATTAGAGCAGACATCCTGCTCTGGTTCTGGGTGAGATCTTGGGACTATACTTTCTGGTACCATGGACAAAGAAGGAGGATTTGTGAACAGGCCACCTGTTCTGTATGGGAATAATTATGACTACTGGAAACCTAGGATGGTTGCTTTCTTAAAATCTCTGGACAGCAAAGCATGGAAAGCTGTTATAAAGGGACGGGAACATCCTATGATTATTGATAAAGATGAAATGGCTACATCTGATTTAAAACCTGAGGAAGAATGGACAAAGGAAGAAGATGATATGGCTCTAGGAAACTCCAAGGCCTTGAATGCCTTGTTCAATGGAATTGATAGGAAAATATTCAGGTTGGTCAACAATTGTGTTATTGCTAAGGAAGCATGGGAGATTCTAAAGACTACTCATGAAGGCACATCCAAGGTAAAAATGTCTAGACTTCAACTCCTTACAACTAAGTTTGAAAACCTGAGAATGAAGGATGACGAAAGCATACATGAATTTCATATGAATATCCTTGAAATTGCTAATACTTCAAGTGCTTTAGGTGAAAAAATATCTGAAGAAAAATTAGTAAGAAAAATCCTCAGATCTCTTCCCAAGAGATTTGACATGAAAGTAACTGCTATAGAAGAAGCTCAAGAAATTTGTAAAATGAGAGTTGATGAACTCATTGGGTCCCTTTTAACATTTGAAGTTGGAATAGGTAACAAAACTGACAAGAAAAAAAGGCATAACGTTTGTTTCAAATACTAAACGAAGAGAGGGGGAATCTGATGAGGATACAGACATCTCAAATGCCATAGGTATGCTGGGGAGACAATTCAGCAAGTTAATGAAAAGGATGGATACTAGACCAAATGCCAAGAACATCCCTCTTGACATCAGTGAGTCAAATGATGCAGGAAGAAGAACTAGAACTGAAGAAAAACCTACGAACAACAAAAGGATAAAATGTCATGGGTGTGAAGGCTTTGGCCACATCAGATCTGAATGTCCAACCTACCTCGAGAAACAAAAGAAAGGTCTAGTTGTTTCATGGACGGATGAAGACTCTGACAGTGATATAGAAGAAGAATCTGCCAAACATATAACTGCACTAACTGGAAGATACTATTCTGATGAGGATTCCAATGAAGATGAATTAACTCTTGAAGAACTGGCAGCTTCCTACAGAGAACTGTGCCTCAGAAGTCTGCTTACAAAGTGAAAAACAGAAGAAACACATCATAAAGCTAAAGACTGAAAGAGAGGAACACATGACAACTATCAAGGATTTGAGAGATGAAGTTGCTCTCCTAACCTCTCAACTTGACCAACTAGGAAAATCCGTTAAAATGATGAACAATGGTACTAAAACTTTGGAAGAGATCCTTCTATCTGGCAAAAGATCAGGAGACAAGACTGGGTTAGGATTCCATGAAGACAACAACTCTGCCTCACACCACAAAACTTCTGAATCAAGGCAAGTGATGTTCCAGCATATGTCTCAACATCACGATAATAAACAAACCATCCAACCAAGGAAGTTCCAAAGATGGAGATGTCATCACTGTGGACGCTTTGGTCACATAAAGAAATTATGTTTCAAACTGCATGGATATCCAAACTCTACAACTCAGACAAAGCCTAACCACAACTTTCTCCCCTCCAAGAAGAATTGGATTCCCAACGGTTCTGCTACTAAACAATGGGTACCTAAAACTGCTATTACTTGCCTCATTGCTCATATGTCCCTAAAGGTTTCTGCTAAGGAAGATTGGTACTTTGACAGTGGGTGCTCAAGACACATGACTGGAATTGAAAATCTGCTTGTTAACATTAGACCTCACTCAACCAGCTATGTTACCTTTGGAGATGGGGCCAAAGGTGAAATTAAGGGTGTTGGTAAGTTAAACTACTCAGGAACACCTGACCTGGACAATGTTCTGTTAGTCAAAGGGTTAACTGCAAATCTGATCAGCATTAGTCAACTATGTGATCAAGATCTAAGTGTCAACTTCACTAAACTTGAGTGTTTGGAAAAAGGAGAACTAATCATGAAAGAAGTCAGATCCAAGGACAATTGTTACCTATGGGCCTCTCAGGACTTGAAGTGCGCCCTTGCTAAAGAAGATGAAGTAAGACTGTGGCACCAGAAACTTGGACATTTGCATCTAAAAGGAATGAAGAAGATCATATATATGGAAGCTGTCAGAGGTATGCCTAAGCTAAAAATTGAAGAAGGAAAAATCTGTGGTGAATGCCAAATAGGGAAACAAACAAGGATGTCTCATCAAAAGATCTAACATCTCACCACTTCTAAGGCGCTGGAACTTCTTCACATGGACTTAATGAGACCTATGCAGGTGGAAAGTCTTGGTGGAAAGAAGTATGCTTATGTGGTTGTGGATGACTTTTCAAGATACACCTGGGTGAAGTTTATAAGAGAAAAATCTGAAGTATTTGATGTTTTTCAAGAACTGTATCAGAAACTTCAAAGAGAAAAAGAAAGTAAAATTGTCAGAATCATGGGAAGGAATTTGAAAATCACAAGTTTGCTGAACTTTGCTCCACTGAAGGAATTAACCAAGAATTCTCTTCTCCTATTACCCCTCAACAAAATGGAGTTGTGGGAAAAAAGAATAGAACTATCCAAGAATCAGCCAGAGCAATGATCCATGCTAAGAAACTTCCTTATCATTTCTGGGCTGAAGCCATGAACACTGCCTGCTATGTTCATAATAGAGTGACCTTAAGAACAGGAACTATGACCACTCTGTATGAAATTTGGAAAGGAATAAAACCTACTGTTAAATACTTTCATGTGTTTGGAAGCAAGTGCTACATTCTCTCTGATCGTGACCATAGAAGAAAGATGGATCCTAAGAGTGATGAATGGATATTCTTGGGTTATTCTACCAACAACAGAGCCTATAGAGTATTTAACTACAGGACTAATACAACGATGGAATCTATCAATGTTGTCATAGATGACATGCATAAGGAAATCGATGTCCCAGAAGATGCTGGAACATCATTTGATATCTCAACTGAATCTGACGACAACAATAATGACTCTAATTCCACCATTATTGAGGCTGAACCCGTTAATAAAGGACCTTCCATAAGAATTCAGAAAGACCACACTATTGATCTTATCACAGGTGATCCAAACAAAGGGGTAACCACTAGATCTAGAGAAATTGTCTCAAGCTCCTGTTTTGTGTCAAAGATTGAACCTAAGAACATCAAGGAAGCTTTAACTGATGAATTCTGGATAAATTCCATGCAAGAGGAATTGGGGGAATTTAAAAGGAATGAAGTTTGGGATCTTATGCCAAGGTCTGAAGGAACAAATGTGATTGGAACCAAATGGGTTTACAAGAATAAAACTGATAAAAAGGGAGTGGTCACTAGGAACAAATCCAGGTTGGTTGCTCAAGGATATACTCAGATTGAAGGGATTGATTTTGATGAAACCTTTGCTCCTATAGCTAGACTTGAATCCATCAGACTTCTTCTGGGAGTTGCGTGCATTCTGAAAATCAAGCTGCTTCAAATGGATGTCAAAAGTGCCTTTTTAAATGGATACCTAAGTGAAGAAGTCTATGTGGGACAGCCTAAAGAATTTGTTGATCCAACCTTTCCTAATCATGTCTTCAAGTTGAAAAAGGCCTTGTATGGCCTAAAGCAAGCCCCTAGAGCATGGTATGAAAGACTAACAGAGTTTCTTGTTGAGAAGGGATATAGAAAAGGTGGGATAGATAAGACCTTGTTTATCAAGGAAGAAGAGGGAAAACTCATGATTGCTCAAATCTATGTTGATGACATTGTCTTTGGTGGGATGTCAGAAGAGATGGTTCAACATTTTGTGCAGCAAATGCAATCTGAATTCGAAATGAGCCTTGTTGGGGAATTAACTTACTTTCTTGGTCTTTAAGTCAAACAAATGGAAGAATCCATATTTCTATCTCAGATTAAGTATACCAAGAACATTGTTAAGAAGTTTGGAATGGAAAATGCCAGCCACAAAAGAACTCCTGCACCTACCCATCTAAAATTGTCCAAAGATGAAAAGGGAGTTAATGTGGATCAAAGTCTATACAGAAGCATGATAGGGTGCCTGTTGTATCTTATAGTAAGCATACCTGACATTGCTTTTGATGTGGGTGTTTGTGCCAGATATCAAGCTGAAGCCCAAGATTAGCCACATAAATCAAGTCAAGAGAATTTTTAAGTATACCAATGGGACAAGTGAGTATGGGATGTTGTACACTCATGGATCTGGATGTGTGCTGTCTGGATATTGTGATGCTGATTGGGCTGGAAGTGCTGATGATAGGAAGAGCACATCTGGAGGCTGCTTCTTTTTGGGAAACAACCTCATCTCTTGGTTTAGCAAGAAACAAAATTGTGTATCCCTGTCTACTGCAGAAGCAGAATACATAGTTGTTGGGAGTAGCTGTACCAAACTTGTATAGATGAAGCAGATGCTTACAGAATATAATGTCACACAAGATGTCATGACATTATACTGTGATAATCTAAGTGCTATAAATATTTCCAAGAATCCTATTCAACATAGCAGAACTAAGCATATTGATATCAAACACCATTTTATTAGGGAACTTGTTGAAAGTAAAATCGTTACTCTTGAGCATATCACTACAGCCAATCAGTTGGCTGATATTTTTACCGAAGCATTGGATTATAATCAGTTTGAGACTTTGAGAGGAAAGTTAGGAATTTGTATTTATGAGGACTTATAGCAATTACTGCCAAGAGAGAGTTTTGAGTTTAAAAGAAGTTTTTTTTAATATAAACATGTTCCAACATCCTTCTTTAATGCATTGCACACCTTTGACTACTTAAATCTTTTCCTCTAACTGCACTTACAATTCCCACACCCCCTCTACTTTTCAGAATACATATCATCCCATAAATGTTTTCTTTCTCAACATCAAGATGTCTCCCAAACATGATGCTTTCCAAACTGATGGCCACCTCACCCCCTTCGAAGATGCTCTTGAAGTGACGCCCCCTCATGTAGACAAATCCCAACAACATTCCAAAGGTAAATCTTCTGATTCCTCTGCTGACAACATTACTAAAATGAAAAACAAGGAGGGCTCTGCATATGTTGACAGATCCATTAGGGAACTTGTCACTAAGATTCTCCAGAAAGGGTGTGTTGTGCATGGAATTTCCACCCTAATTTCTCGCATAGATCCAAACCCTAGTTCTGATAATGCTAGTGAAAAAGATGATAAAACTAGGTCTGAGAATGGGTCTGAAGATGGTAATGAAGATGTCCCAACAGATGTTGACTCTAGTTCTACTGCTGAAGATGAAGATTAAGTTGTTTGCTTGGTTGTTGGGCTGCGATTCTTTTTTTTTTATTGTCTGCCTTGGAAGAATAAACTGAATTTGCTGCACTTCATGTGATTTTAGGGTTGTATTATTTTTGGGGTCTCTATGCCCTTAACTTGTTTGTTTCTAACTGATGATCTTTGATATCTCTGGTTTCTGTTCTTAAATTTATGGCTAAAAAGGAGGAGAAGAGCTTACTGAATATTCAGTACTCAATGTACTATATACACTATATACACTATAGCAGGTGTAAGCAGGTGCGTAGTTGTTTGAAAGGTTGTGAACTTGGTGGCTGTTGTATGCTCTGATTGGTTTGACAGGATGCTGATCCTGTTAGATAATTGGTTGTCTGTAGTTGTTTGAAAGGTTGTGAACTTGGTGGCTGCTGTGTGCTCTGATTGGTTTGACAGGATGCTGATCCTGTTAGATGTTTGGTTGTTCCCTTTTGGGGTTTATTGTGCAGCTTGCTGAATGCAACTGTAAGCTGTTATTTGTTTGTATGTTTGCTTGGAGTTACAGGTTATTGAAGGCTGTGAAGATTGTGGGCTGCCTTGTGTTATGCTTGGGCTGTTGTGGTGTTTGTTGTTTTGTTGAGGGGGAGCCTTGCTTTTACTCTTCTTCTATGAATTGTTTTTTTGTTGTGCTGTACTCTTTTCTGGTGTTTGTTGTTCTTGTGATTTATTTTAGCCAAAATTTGCCAAAGGGGGAGTTTGCTAGTTCTTGATTGGCAGACATTTTGGTAAAACTAAGTGTAATCACAAGATGTCCTACAGGATGTTGTGACATCCGTCTGTCAGGAACAACAAGTTGTTTTGTGCTCTGTATCAGGTCTTTTCTCTATGATGTCAAACAAGATGTCTTGACAATCATGAACTAAGCATTCAATATGAATGGTTTTATGTGCCCATATATTTTTGTGCAAGCTGGCTGCATTTTTTCAGGACAAAATCTGCGAGTTTCTTGTGACTTACTGTAGGCATTTCTGTTCATTTATTATGGATCAGATTGGATTTGATTTAAAGATTTTTTCAGAAGATTTTTTGAAGATTGGGAGATTGATTTGATTGGATCTGTTTGATCAAATCAAATTTGGATGATTGTTACTATTTATATAGATTGGACTCTTCTCAAATCCTGATGTTATTGTTGCCAATGCCCAAGCCCATTCTGCATTACTATTTAAAGAGGTGAAACCCTAGCTTGAAGATCAGCGATGCAAGGATTAAAAAGTGTGTGCATCTGTTTAAGGTTTAGGCTTCGTGTGTGTGTTAGTTTTGTGAGCCATTCACTCATTGTTTAATGTGTGAATTGGACTAGGTTGTTAATTGTAAATTGTTCACTCAAAGCTTTTAAGCAAGAGTGTATTGTAATTGATTGAAGCTTTTAAGCAAGATCAAGTTGTGACTTTGAAGAGTGTCTTCTAAAGTCTTCTTTTTGTATTGATTGTTATCACTGTTGTGATTGAGGGGGAGTGAAAGGTGTCTCTTGTCTAGTGGGTTCTAGGCACAAATTGCATGGTTAGAGATTAAGTGAGGAGTTGTAAACTGGGAGTTTAGCTCTGAATTAATTCTACTGTTAGTAGATTTCCTCCCTGGCTTGGTATCCCCTAGATGTAGGTGTGTTTTCACTGAACTGGGTTAACAATTGTTGTGTCTCTTTTAATTGTTATTTGTGTAGTTGTGTTTTTTGTTCTTAACAAACAGATATTTGTGTCGTGAACATCTCCTTCGACATCTAATATCTGATACCAAAATTTTATCTTGCATAATCTCAGGTCCGAGTATAACACTCTTGCCTGACTCATACCAACACAAAGGTCCTACACCTCCTACCATACAAAGCCTCATACGGTGTCATTCCGATACTAGAATGGTAATTGTTATTGTAGGTAAACTCAATCAATGGCAAAAGACTATCCCATGATCCACCTTGATCCAACACATAAGCTCTTAGCAAATCCTCTAAAGACTGGATAATCCTCTTTGTCTGTCCATCCGTCTGCGGATGATAGGAAGAACTCAACCTCAACTTAGTATCCAAAGTTGTCTGTAAAATTTCCCAAAACCTCGATGTAAATCTCGGATCTCTATCAGACACAATACTTGAAGGAATGCCATGCAATCTCACAATCTGATCAATATATACTTCGGTAAGCTTCTGCAACGAATAATTGATCCTCATCAGTATAAAATGAGCCGATTTGTTAATCTATCAACAATCACCCAAATTGAATCATATCCCTTCAAAGTCTTCGGTAAACCGGTTACAAAATCCATAGAAATTCTATCTCATTTACATTTTGGAATATTCAGCGGTTGCATCAGACCCGATGGTCTCTGATGTTTAGTCTTTGACTTCTGACAAGTCAATCACGCATACACAAACTCTGCAATTCCCTTCTTCATACCTGGCCACCAAAACAACTTCTTCAAATCTTGATACATCTTTGTGGCACTAAGATGAATACTTAGCCCGCTTCTGTGACCTTCCTCAGGAATGCTCTTCTTGATTTCTGGCACATCAGGAACACACACTCTACCTTTGAACCTCATCAAACCATTCTCATCAATCCGAAAATCACCCCCGTTACCTTGATTAGTTAACGTGAGACGATTCACCAGTCTTAAATCAGATTTTTGACCTTCTCTGATTTGTTGGAGAATAACACTAGTCAACTTCAACATACCCAACTTCACACTGTTAGGAGTCTCTTCACAAACCAAACTCATATCTTTGAATTTCTCAATCAATCCTAACTCTCGAACCATAAGCATCGACATATGTAAGGACTTCCTACTTAACGCATCAACCACAACATTAGCCATACCAGGATGGTAACTCAATTAAAAATCATAATCCTTCAGAAGTTCAAGCCATCTTCTCTGCCTCATGTTCAACTCTTTCTGATCGAACAAATACTTCAGGCTCTTGTGATCACTAAACACTTCGAACATAGACCCCTCCAAACCTTCAACACAAACACCACTGTGGCCAACTCTAAGTCATGCATAGGATAATTCCTTTCATGAACCTTCAGTTGTCTGGAGGCATAAGCAACTGCTTGGCCATTCTGCATTAGTACGCCTCCAAGACCCATCTTCGATGCATCACAATACACTACAAAAGACTCACTCAGATTTAGAAAAATCAACACTAGAGCAGTCGTAAACTTCTTCTTGAGTTCTACAAAACTCTTCTCACAAGCAACATCCCACACATAAGCTTGACCCTTTCAAGTCAATTGAGTCAATGGTAGTGATAACTTTGAAAAACCTTCTATAAACCTGCGATAATAACCAACCAATCCATGGAAACTTCGAATCTCAGTAGCAGACTTTGGAGTCTCCCACTGCAACACAACATCAACTTTCAATGGATCAACAAAAATTCCTCCGTTAGAAATCACATGGCCAAGGAAACTCACTTCCTTCAACCAAAACTCACACTTGGACAACTTGGCATAAAGCTTTTTGTCTCTCAAAACCTGCAATACCACTCTTAGATGTTGCACATGCTCTTCCTCGGACTTAGAATATATCAAGATATCATCAATGAACACTACCACAAACTGATCCAAATAAGGATGAAAAATCCTATTCATATACTCCATGAATACAGCAGGTGCATTAGATACACCAAACGACATCACAGTATATTCATAGTGTCCATACCTCGTCCTGAAAGCTGTCTTGGAATATCATCAGGCTTAACACAAATTTGATGATAACCAGACCTTAAATCAATCTTGCTAAACACACAAGCACCCACAAATTGATCCATCAAATCGTCAATCCTCGGAAGTGAATACTTATTCTTGATTGTTACTTTATTCAACTTCCGATAATCCACACACAATCTCATGCTACCATCTTTTTTCTTCACCAACAGCACAGGGGCACCCCACGGAGAAACACTCGGTCGAATAAACTTCTTCTCAAGCAGCTCTTCCAACTGTTTCTTAAATTCCCCTAACTCAGATGCATACATCCGATAAGGAGCCATCAACACATGACTAGTGCCCGATATCACATCAACAGTAAACTCCACCTCACGCTCAGGAGGTAAGTCACTCACGTCGTCTAGAAACACTTCTGAAAATTCCCGAACAACTGGTAGTTCCACGATCGCTGTTTCATAATCAACTTGAAGTGATGCAAGAAATGCAAACATCTGAGCCTCATCTTCCAAGTGTTCTTCTACTTGCTTGGCATATACATATATCAACTCTCCACCATCACCAAACTCTGGGAACCTCACAGTCTTGCTGTAGCAATCGATATAACATAGTTGTATTCCAACCAGTTCATGCCGATAATAACATCAATTTAATGCAAAGGTAGACAAACCAAGTATATCACAAAATTCTTATCATAAATGGTCAAAGGGAAACTCAAACAGACTAGCACAGTGGTCACAGAACCATTAGCCGGGGTATTGATAACCATACTCCCAATCATAGAAGATAATTTCAAATTCAATCTCTTAGCACATTCAAGCGAAATAAATGAATGAGTAGCACCAGTATCAATCATAGCAATAAATTAAACATCATTAATAAAGAAAGTACCTCTGATCAAGTTATCTGTCTTGGATTCTTCTACACTGCTCAAAGCAAATACTCTGTCATTTGTCTGAGCAGCAGTAGCAGTCTTCTTTGGTTGTTGGCACTGGGTACTAATATGACCCTTCTCTCCATAGTTGAAGCAAGTCGAAGCTTCATCTTTAAAGCCAGTAGCTCTATGACCTCTCTTGCTACAACGATGACATCTCAGCGTCCTACAACCTCAGCATGATGACCTTACTCGCCACACTTATAACACTTTCCTGGAGCAGTAGCTGCTCCCCCACTTGACTTTTTCCTATCTGAAGCCTTCTTCTTCCCTTTATCCCCAGAAGTCACATACGGTTTCCCTCTATACTGACCTTTCTCTTTCTTCTCACTCAGCTGCTTGTACTGAGTAGATCGAGCTCAACTATCCTCATCATAAATTCTGCTCTTGTCCACTAGTTCCGCAAACCGACGAATCTGCCGGTACCCAATTCCTTGCTTAATCTCTAGTCTCAACCCATTCTCGAACTTGAGACACTTTGATATCTCTGCGTTAGCATGATTGTAATGCAGACAAAACTTTACCAAAGACTCGAACTTTGTCGCATACTCAGCCACAATCATATTCCCTTGTTTCAGCTCAAGGAATTACACCTGTTTCTTGCCCTGAATATCTTCAGGAAAATACTTCCTCAAAAATTCTTCCTTAAACACATCCCAAGTTATTTCAATGCCAGCATCTCCCAATCTCTGACGAGTGTTATCCCACCAGCCCTTAGATTCTTCTGCTAGCATATGCGTACCAAACTGCACCTGTTGAGCATCAGTGCACGCCATAACTCGGAAAATCTTCTCAATCACTTTCAGCCACTTCTGCACACCATCAGGATCATGAGTGCCCACAAAAGTTGATGGATTGTTCCTCTGGAACTTTCCCAAAGCACAAAACTCATCTGGAGGTCCACCATTCTGGGCCATCACTTGGGCAAGTGATTCCAGCGCATCAGCAATAGCACGATCATTTCTTCCAGCCATCTGCAACCACCAATAGTGTTAGAAGAAAACAACTCATCCAATAGTGTTCTCACACTATTGACTGACAGGGGATTAACAACATAAAAACTTGGCCGGACGGACCAACCTGCTCTGATACCACTAATGTAACACCCTTTTCTACCCATAATTAAATGGCAAAATATTCACATATATCAGAGTAAAATATTAAACTCAATAAAATCACCACAAAGGGCGTACATTTCCCAATAAATCAAATATAAGTCAAAGCTCCATAAACAATGGGTTTTTCCCAAAAGATATCAAAAAGGCATAATCCAAAGGCATAATCCAATGTTTTCCTTATACGGGAACATAATCAAAATAACCAAATCAAATAAATCATGGTTTAACTCAAAGACCCCAACCCGATGTTACACTATCAGAGCAAGACCCTCTATGTTAACCAAAAGGCCAACAACTCAAAAACTTCAAAAGTCCTCAACGGCATCCACATCTAAGCCTGATCATCTGCACATTACCCACGAGGAGGCAACATTCAAACAGGCAGGGTGAGTAAAACGATTCATAATAATCAATGTAGGAAATCAACATATCAAATGGCGTCATCTTCATATTCAACATCATCATATTCATCAATGGACATCAAATGCCACAACATCATAATTTACTCAAAATCATCTCATAAATGCAAATGCAACAAGACTCAATGCGTGTGGTACAAATCATCACAGCTCGATGGACACTGGGCCATCAACCCTCCATAGATCCCCATCAATAGGATTGATTCTACTCGAGAACTGGAGCACATCAAAATAACTCACATCCACACAATGAGATTAAAGCCAAAGTAATCAAGGTCCTGAATCGAAGTCCGGATGCACATGAATGCATGATGCACACGTCAATAATCATCCTCACAATAACATCATAGGTGAATCATCATTCATCATAATCATCATCATCAAAAATCATATCATCATAGAATCATCAAAACTCATGGAAATATCATCATAGTTCATCAATCATTACATCATAGGAAACATCATATAATCATGTATAAATCACAGTCATACTCATATTAATTCGTCAAAGAAATCACAATATAAGAACATCAAGGCATCATTGCACAAAATTAGAATTCGTGAAACTTTGCTACGTTCGCTAGCAAGTTCGTTGTGCGAGTCTGGGGCGAGTTTCTTTGTTGTGCAAAGGATTCTTCGCAGTGTGAGTCTGGGACGAAATCGTTCATTGTGCGAAGGATTCTTTGCTGTGCGAACAACACGATGACAACAAAACATTGTTACGCACCATAACCTAAAATCAACCCAAAAGCCCCACGATTCACTTCCCCAATGCCCCCAAAACATCCCTAAATCATCCCTAAGGTCTTATAGCGACAAAGGCACAAAACCTACAGTTTATTAGGCCAATCCCGTATCATATTGACGCTCTAAATCCCACAAACCCTTACCACTACACCATAATCATTAGAGTTTCTCACTATCAAATTTCCCGACAGGGTTAGACAAATGTCAAATCAGAGTTTTGGCCACGAAGGCCTAATTTCCCTTAACCCAAATACATCCCCACGATTAAAATCTCAATAATAGATTTAGGCCACGAAGGCCAAATTCCCTGTTTTCTCATAATCAGCCCCAAAACCCTTAAACCCTTAAATCGGCCTTAAATACATTGAAATTGCACATTGAAAACAATGAAGGCAATACTCCATATACCTTATGTCATATACCAAAATTTACCCTTAGATTCACTGATCATCCGCATTTCATTTTAGTTCATCTTTCGTCCTAACTAACTGTTAACTAGTTTGCCTAGTTTTTTTTCATTTTTGTAGGTGAGTTCGAAAGTAGTCTCGTGTGTCCATCAAGTCAGGTTGAGTTCATGTGGATATAAATATCTTATACATTTATAGATTTGTCATCGACATCGGCCTGAGTCTCGGTGTGAGAGTTCACCTCCCGATGGTCAAGATTCGGAATTTGATATAGTCAGGATTCCAAGCTCCAAAGGACCAGGGTGTGCGATTTAATGGTAAAATCATGGATTCAGAGGATTGGAGTCCGAGACAAGATTATCATTCTTTGTTTGAGTTCAAGCTGCTATGAATGCCGATTTTAAAGAAAATTAAGATGCAAGTTATATGATGTTATGTTTCTTTTCTGGTGATGGTTGGGTCAGGATTGAATGATTGCATCGAATTTATAATGGATATCAGTTGTTTTCAAGTAATTGCAAGTTATCAGATACTTCAAATTTGGATTATGAAATTTAAAGTTTATTCGTAATGAGATATGGATCAAAATTAAATTAGGAAATTTGAGTTCACATTTTATTCAAGGTGTCGAATTCATATACACTTTTGAAGTCCAGATTCTTATGGAATTCAAGCTTATTCCAACAATACAAGGTTACAATTTTTAGGATTCATTATTACAAATTACAAGGCCTAATCCCGAAGTTCTAAATCCTAAGACTAAATTCTTCAAGTTTCCCAAGTTCTTCAAGCTCCGTACTTTAATCGCCAAAACTTGTAAAAATAACAAAAGTGTCAAAAATTTGAATCACAAACAGTTTCTTAGGGACTTTGATTTTAGAACTTCCCTCAGAGTAATATCATCACCGGGCATTTTGGGAGGGCAACGAAAGTTCGTCGCCAGCTCCCGGTTTTCCGACGGCTATCAACATAAACGACAAGGCAGAGATTTGTTCTTAAAATGGAAAAGTATTTTTCGCAAAAGAAGAAAAGAAAGAGTCAGTTCCGAAATGAAAAATCCAACATCCACGGGTCAGCAAGAACCCAAAATGGTAAGAATGGAACATCATCATCATCAATGATTCACAAATCCAAATCCGGAAAAATCACCAGGTCCAAATCCGAAAATCATCATCAATGGGCTAAATCCAAAAAAGGATTCATCACCATCAAGACAAAATCCGAACAGATCCATACAAATCCGTAAACAAAAACAGATTAAATCCATCACCATTAAAATCTGAAAAAACAAATATGGTAAGATCCGACAACATCAGTAATTTTCCAAAACCACCAACAACATGTAAAAACATGTTCACTTCAGAAAAGGAAAGAGTTTAACTCCTTCAATATCATTTCAAAAAACTAGCTATAAGAAGAGAGCAAAAGAACAGTAACCAGACTGATCAAAAATCACCGAAAAAATCATTGGGACAAAAATCATACGAAAAATCCACAAGCCCAGATCCGCAAACCATCCAAAAGCCATCCGAAAAATAACCAAACGAGGCTCAGAAAAGCTTTCATCACAGCCCCAAAAGCAAAACCATCAACATTCGCAAAAACGCCAAGAACGACCAAATCTGCTAACCCCAACATCAACGATACCCATCGCAAACATCGAGTTCGTAATAATCCTCAAACGGCCAAAAATAGAATAGATCCAAAACATAAACCATCAAAATCCTAAAAGAATGTGAAATCACAAAGCGAGCAACTCGAAGACTCAGAGACGAGGAAATCCTCGTCATCATCATCACACAAACACCACAAACCCACAACCGTAAGCCCCATTTTTAACTCTTTTTTTGTTTTTTTTTTTTCCCGCAGTGAAGCATGGAAGGAGAAGACGAATCAAAGTCGAGGCCAAGAGAAGAAGAGAGAAACATCACATCAGCCAAGAGAAGAAGAGAGAAACATCACGGTGGATAGAGAGGAGAAGAGAAACATCACGGCGGACAAAGAGGAGAAGGAGTTCAAAAATTCAGAGAAGTGAAACAAGGAAAAGAGGCACCGCCTGACCCTCAAGAGGATTTGAAACCCTCCTCTCCTTTTATGTCTAACCAGGTCGGGTCTGGGGCTTCATCACCCAGCCCGACCCATTTTTTATATAGTTTATTTGGTTTTATTATGTTTTGTTTTGTAATTCGTAATTATTAATAACAATAACATACTAACCATTACTAACAACTAACATTAATAAAAAAAACTGAAAATAATTCAAACTAATATAATTAAAAATGAATTTTAAAATTTAAATATTAAAAAATAATAAAAATAATATCTTTAAAATTTCATGTTAGTTTATTTTCTTGAGATTCAAGTTTATTTCAATAATAAAATAATAAAAAATAATAAAATGTTTAACATAATTTCTTTTCTTTTTCATAATGATAATAAACAAAAAATATATATTTTTTTAAATCTAAAGCTCTTAAAACTTTTTTTAATCCTTTTAGAGTTTATATATAAGTGTATTAACTAATTCTCTCATTAAAAATAAATAAAAAAAACTTTTTCTTTTTTAATTTAGACTTAATCTTAATTCACTATTTTTTCTTAAACAACAAAATGGCAAAAACTTTTTTCATTTAACTTAAAAATCTTAATTTCAAATTAACTCAAGCTTATACATTCCCACTTAATTCATAATTTCTCAAAAATAATAATTAATTTTTAATTCAAATCAATTTCACCATTACCACTTAGTCATTTCACAATTCACATTTAAATTCACCATTCAAACTTAATTCGACCTCTATTATGGCTTACTGTACAATATTTACATTGCTATCACATTACTTTCATCAATTACTCATCTTCTGCTTTAATTTTCAATCTTATTCATTGCTTTACTGTTTATCTCCCCTCCGAAGGAAAGGTTTTCCTTTTGACTGCCGTGTCAATGCCTTTACCCTCGCCCATCCTAGCCTTAGGATCTGAATCACCGTACTCGTGCATAGGCGTCTCGCCGTGGACACACCCACACCTTTACCCTTTTCCCAACCTTAAGACTTTGAGTCGCCGTACTCATGCTTAGGCGTCCCGCCATGCACATCCACCCATTTTATCCTAGCCTTAGGATCAGGAGTCGCCGCACTCCATTTAAGTTCCCGCCGTGGAATACTTATTCCACCCTTTTGCAATTTAACTCTACAACGTAGAATTAGAAGTCGCCGCACTCCACATAAGCGCTTCCATATGAACGTTTACTTCCCCATGGAACCTTGATCGCAATCAAGAAGTTCCTCTTCCTCCCTCTGTGAAGGGAACTACAATTGCTCTGATTCCATCCCCTACCTCAGATACGTAGGCACAAGATGCGAGTCTTGGCGAGTATACTTAGGACCAACCTTTATGTCCTTCTTTATCTTTAACCCTTAGCATTACCTTTAAGCAGATAACCATTAGCAATAACACATTTAAACAAGAGGTTCCTGTAGATTACTACAGAAGTTTAGGATGCTAATACCTTCCCTAAGCTTAACCAACCCCTGAACCTTAGATCTCTCCCCGCATTGTGTTTACAATGCAAAATAGGTTTTTCCTTTCTTTAACCTTTCCTTCAGATAAATTAAAGACCGGTTGTGAACTAAATATGTGATTCAAATTAATCAATAATTTGATATCCTATTCTCAACGCAACACCTTATTTGCCGACTCTAAGCCTTCTCAAATCTTTCAAAAAACATTTCGAAGCTTTTGCCTCAAACCTCCTCCTCAGAGCTTTGGCCTTAATTCTTTTCACGGTCTAAGAAAATGAATCTTAATCCCATCACAATATCCTTTTTGTTAAACCTAACCTTGGGCCTATAATTTGGGCTTTTCCAATATTACCCTCACTAACTCCTCCTCAATTGTCCAATTTGCCCTTAGTTTAACTTGTATTATTTAAATTAATAATAATACCAATATATTTATATTATATACTATTATTTAAATAAATAAACCAAATTCCATAATTCTCAGTATTCCACAACAACCCCTAAAAATAACCAAAAATGCGAATATTCTTATTTAAATAAATTAAATATTTATAAAATTTGGGGTGTTACATGCCACAAGGTAAAACATATACTTCCTAAGGATAGTCTGAAATGTTGAGTGAGAATATGGAATCAACAATTTCTAATATGGGTTTAATAGACCCAAAAATCCTTTAAGACTATTTGGGAAATAAATTAGGTCCCAAAAAACAAAATTGGAGATTTTAGAAATCATGGAAGCAAATCACAAAGATGAGAGCTTGGAAGCATTTCAATGAATCAATCCATAAGAAATGATACATGAAATAACCATAAGATAGATCATTCCTAGTTCAAGTCATTTACATGACATCCAAAGCCTCTTGTAAACAAAGCAATTTAAAAACACATTACTTGGATGTTCTTAACACTACATAATTGACTTCATGATGATTCCTTAGAATTGATACACCACATACCTAAGCTTATACATTAAATCACTATAAGCACGGTCTAACCTATACGGTATATAATCTATGCAATTGCAAACATACAGTAGCAAATATGAAATAAATGAATGAATGCTTGTAAAGTAAAAAAGATAAAGAAAGAGAATGATACATAGAGATATATAGTGTTTCGACATTCGTCCTTGTTTTGCATACATGCACTCTTTAATGGTGATGCTTTCGTAACATAATCACGATCTTCCACTATGATAGTAAAAAATGATTATAGTGTTTTGATTACAAGGAACTATCATACAATATTTCCTTCTGATGAAGCAGGCACTAAACTCTTAACACAATGCAAGATCCCTCAAGACCTTAATCCAATAACCTTGCTATCCACAATAATCTACTCCAAGTATACGTATATGGCAATTCACCTGATCTCGCTGATTTCTTGTCTGATAAATTTTTATTAACTTAGTGTATATTGGACAACTCCCAACTTTTTATTAACTTAGTGTATATTAACTTAGTCGCCGAAGAAAGACAACTTCCAACTCCTCCATACGGACCATTGATACTTGATTCTAACTAAGTCTTCCTTGGAGTATAATGGAAACTCTCATATTTTTAGATAACTTCTCGATCCTAGACTGCACTCAAGAAACGATATCTACACCTATTGCAAATTAAAAACTAGTTACACACAAAAACATTAGATACCCTAATGTACCACTAGTTTCCCTTTCACTCAATATTTAGAGGAGGGCCCTTAAACAAGGAAAGATACTAAGGATGAATATGGTGAACAATGTTAGATAAAATGAACAACAACTGACATTATGATCGATTAGTCAAATAATTCAGCTTTGATGAATGATGAACACACACCCACGGTTCAAAGAAATTTCTAGACAAGTGAGTCTTGGTTCTTAATGGTTATTAAGAACTTAATCAAATCCTCAATAAGAGTGATCAACTTATTCTTAAATTCACACAAAAAAACCACAATCCAATTGTACAAATAAGATGCAACAAAAACAAATAAAGAATTAACATGGGTTCAATATCAAAGATTGGAGTTTTTTTATGAAGAATGGAGAATAATGGTGTAAAGATGAACACACAAACAAGAGAGGACAAAAACCACTATTTTTGCCTCTATGAATTATCATATATTTCCCACACTTGTTACTATAATCAAAAGAAACGAGCATTTAAATGAATGATGGAAAATTGGGTTTTTATTGTTTGATTTGAATCAAGAAGGAAAATTGATTCGAATCAATCTGGACAAAATAAAAATAAAAAAAGAGATTTTTTTCATAGTAAATGATTCGAATCATTATTTGTACTTGATTTAAATCAAATTGGATTATGATTTGAATCATGTTCAATTTTTTATCCAAATCAAATGATCTGCAATTTATTCCAATTTTCAACAGGTGAATGATTCGAATCAGATATTACACATGATCTGAATCAAATACCAAAAACATCAAAATTAAAATGTTCTAACTTGTGATTCAAGCTACTCGTGTGAAAATGACAAAGCAGTAACTTTCATAGGCTTAAAAGAGGAAATAGCTAACAAGGATCAACTAAATACAATATGAAATGTAAAGGGTTCTTAGTGGTACAATTACATAACCAAACTAATTACAATCAAATGGGAAAGAAAGTTTACAATCACGCAGATAAGTTGAAGTAGTATACAAATTACAAATATGCAGTGAAACAATAATCGAATTGTAAAACATCAAAACATAATAGAGACTTTATAGCATGTAAATGAGACCAAATGATATTGTGTGCTTTCAGTCTCCCCCTTTTTTATGTTTGGCGAAATTGTGAGATTATTTTTGATGAAATAATCCAAGGCGGAATTTGGGATTCGATGGAACATTAGTCAATCTGATGACTATCACACAATACTTCCTTTGAGCCGTGTTAGTTGTAAAGCTCCCCTCATTAAATACTTAATGCATGCAAATATTCACAATATCTCAACTACTTCTCCACCATTGTCAAATATCATAAAGGAAAGAACCAGTCAAAAAAATGCACAAAAAGGAATCCCAGCTAACATAAAAGCCAAAAATAAATGGCACACTTAGGTAATCATGAGTGAAACCATAAACACTATGTAAAAGAATTAACATAATTATGCAACATGAAAGAGATAACAAGATATAATAGCGACGAAGTAAATATCAAAAATACCAAAATAACGTGAATTAAAATTATACGATTCCCATGGTACACAAAACTTGTTCTGATAAACCAAAGATCAAAAGATTACAACATCATAGTTCAAACCAAAATATACATAAAATAAAACTAAATATGCTAAATGTTATGATATGAAACATCAAACAACATCACTAGGAAAGAAATCAAAGAATGGTGGAGGAGGTGTGTAACGACCCAATTTATTTGATTTATTGCCTGTAATTAAATTATGTGTTATTGTATGAATTGTTGGTGTTTAGTGTGTTTAAGGAATCCTGTGGTGTGGGGTAGTGTCCTTAAATAATATAATTTAAGGTCATAGGGTGTGTGAATAAAATTGTAGAGGTTGGGGGTGGTGAGAGTAAAACTAATTATTTGATATTAGTTATTATTTATTTAATTTAATAATAGGTGGAAATTATTTAATTAAATAAGTAGTGAAAAAAATTATTATTATTATTATTATTATTATTATTATTATTATTATTATTATTATTAATATTAGGAATAAGTGATAATGATATTAGGATATATTAAAATAAGAGAAAATGGGAAGTTGAGAAAAAAAGTGTCAGACACGTGAAATTTGAGAAAGAGAAGAACGTGAGAAGAGAAGGAAAGAAGAAGAGAGTTAGGGCTTAGGAAGGGAATCCATTGTTTAAGAAACTTGCAAGAAATCTAAGGTAAGGGTTGTTGGAATTAACCCAAAATTTTGAGTAATTCTGAACCAATCTTGATGAACAAAATTCAATCAACCGATTGAAATCCCTTGTTCTTCACTCTTCACTTGAGTGAATCAATCACACTTTGATTGCAATAATGATAATGCGTAGAAATTTTTAATGAAAGAAGAAATAAAAATTGAATAAGAAAGAAATTTAGGGTTTGACAAAATATGGAAGAAGATGATGATTTCTGAAAAGTAACTCCCTGCCCACAAACTGTGGAAAAATCTTATTTACTTTGGAACTGCAAAATTATTGAATTCAAGTTATTACAATAATAGGGGTTACTCCTCTCCTTAGCCAAAGCCCAAAATATAAAAAATCCCTAAAGTTTTATTTTGGTCTAAGTCGAAATTTTGTGCCAGGCAACCTATTTCGACACTTCGACATCCAACACAACTCGACACATACTACACAAGGCTAATTTCTACACATCTTTATTTCTATCGAGCTACATCTGCTTCAACACAAGGAATTATATTCTCAATCCACCACCTAATTCGTTGTATCTAAACTATCTATATTCATTATAGACCTTAGCTTCTTGAACACTTCGACTTGCACTCCTTTCTTCATGATATCTGAAATTTGATTCTCATTTCCGTAGTGTTATAAGTTCATCTTCCCTCCTGCTACCTGCTCTCAAATATAATGGAACCTCATTTCGATGTGATTGCTTCGTCCATGTGCTATCAGATTCTTCTCCAGATTGATAGTTGACATGTTGTCGATCTTCATGGTAATTGTTCCATGATTCTTCGTTGTAATATTTTTGACCAGATTCACCATCCACTTTGCTTGACATGCACAGAGAGAAGCAACTGTGTACTCTACTTTGCACGACGATAATGCCAGTACTAGCTCCTTTCTCGAACTCCAAGCAACTGGTGTACCACCTATCATAAACACATAGCCAATTGTGGATTTTAGATCCTCAGCATCACTATACCAACTTGAGTCGGTGTATGTGTCATACCCCAAATTTGTCCTACTTGTATATAGCCTTTATCTGTATATCCACCCACTAACTATATTCATAAAGTCAAAAAAAGTGTTGTCGTTACTTTCTTTTTCACTTATTGAGCTCAATTTCATCTAAAGATATCAGGACATGTGTGTGTATAGGGAGGTTTTCAGTTCAAGTAGTTTTGACCTAATCTTGGTCAGACAGGAGTTTGGTTTCAAGGTCAAGGCCTGGATATGATTGATTTAAATAATGTGAATTTGAGGCTTTAATCATAGTTTTGGTCAAATTCAAGATATGTATAGACCAAGTTGTCAAGCTATACCAAGTTCATAGTGCTTCATGGTTAATAGTCATCATAATCTAGTTCATTTCACAGTTAAGGTTTTGGAAAGTGTAATTATCTTCAAGTCATAATTCTCTGGTTTCAAGTCATCATGTGCTCAATTTGTCCATAGGGGAAGTCTTGGTTTTATTGATGTTTAGGAGGGCTCACTGATTCAAGCATAGGAGACAGTTCATAGGTTATCTCAACCATTTTTACAGGTGCAATATCAAAAGGCAAGTTTCAGAGGCTTAATAAGGCTTAGAACAGATGGCAACAAGCAATTATGTAAGTTTCTCTCCACATGGCGCCAAATTTGGCAATTTTTGAATGTGGTAATCGATTACCACATATGGGTAATCGATTACCTCAGGCGTATTTTGCAAAAGTGGTTCAAATTTCAGCACTGCATAATTTCCAATCATTTTCAACCCTTGATTTCACATGTGCATCATTGGAAGGATCTAGAATTGATTCATTTTCATAATTTCCCTCCAAATTTCAAACACTCCATTCCTAATCCCACTCCTAACTTCCATTCCAAACACTCACCCACACTCCAAACCACATTTTGATTCCTAACCTAGGAGTTATTTAATCAAATTTACTCCAAACCACATTCATTCCCTGTGATTTTTCATCTCAATTTCAGAATTTGCTCTCAAAATTCTCTCAACTTTTCTCTCATTCTTCAACCTTCCACCAAAGCTCCATAACCAAAAAGCTTCACAAATTATGCATTAGAATTTGTGAATCTTTGAGCTAAACCTTCATTTCATCTCCATCCTTGGTTCAATTCTGGTTCTACAGTTTATTTGGATCTTGAATTAAGTTATTGGAATCACTTTTGGAAAAGTTTTTACTTATTTGTGGATTCTTGCTTGGATCTTCAAGTTTTCTCGCTCAAGCTTGATATATCCTTGGATTTCTTGCTTGGATCTATTAATTGCAGCTTAACAACACTTACCAAAGCAATTCTCAGCTTTGTTGGTTAGTAATGTCTAGATCTAGCTTTGATATTGCTTAATCTTGCATGTTACAATGTAGATCTTTGGTTGCTGCTGCATTTTGATCCATTTGCTTTGATTCGATCTTTGATATTGTTGTTTGTTTGATGTAATTGGTGTTTGATTACTGTGATATGACCTAATTTTTATGCATAATTGATTACTTATTCATTTGGATGATCGAATAAGTCGTTTGCCGCTGAAAAGTGCTTTTGGAAGCTGATTTTTTTTGCCTCTGTCTCAGTGGTAATCGATTACCACTATCAGGTAATCGATTACCCTGCCTATTTTTCATGTTTCTGGTCATTTTTCAAAGGGGTAATCAATTACATAATCATGGTAATCGATTACCACTAGGACAACTTTCCTTTTTCTTGCATTTTCTTGCTTGTTTGAGTTCCTTTTCACCTATAAACTTCAAGGATTAATATGATACAATTATGTGGATTGTTTTTGACCTATTTCATCATGTTTGAATGTTTGACTTGGATTCTTCAACGCGTGACTTTTGGTTTATGTTTGAATGCTTAACATGCTCATGTTGCTTGATTGATGTGATGATCATTTGCTTTGCTTACTTGTATCATATTAATGATTAATTGTCGATGATTATCTAGCTGGACTTGTGATACATGTTTGTATTTGCTTATGATTCCACTTGTCGCATGACCAATTGAATGGTGTAATTGATGTGAAAAGCATGTTTGATCTTGTTGATTCTTGATGAGGCAATATATTTTTAAAATAAGTTATTAATATTTCTTTTTTCTTATGATTTAGTATTACCTTTTGATTACTTTTTCATATTCATTTCACTTTGGCCGATGAAAATCTAAAATCGTGGATGGTCGATTTATTAATCAAATTCCATGATTAGGATGAGACCACTTTCTTTTCTAACATTTCTCATTTCCTTTTGACTTATCTTTGTGTTTTCATTTCGATTCTTGGTCAATGAAGTCTTTAGATTCATAAACGTTGATTATTAAGGTTGTTAAGCTTCATTATTTCAAATCTATAGTAAATGATCATCGAGATCATTTTTTATACTTTGGGATCATGATAGGTAACCCTCGATTAATTAACACAAGTTTGTGATTAAGACGAGATCACCACCTTTTCGGTCTGTGTGACACGATTATATTGGAAAATTATCCTCAATATCATTTCTCCATCGTTTTTTTAGCACGGATATCAACTTGCGCGACCTCCTATCGCTCGATCTTTGTCATAGATCAAGCTACGACGGTTTAGCGCTACATTTCGTCCCAATTTAATTCACATCAACTAACAACTAACTTTACTTTATGTCAATATACTATTGTTTTATTTTCAGTATTATATCTTGATTTCATTATCTTGTTCATATACTTGTTAATATTATCTAGATTATACTATTGCAAATATTATCTTGATTATATTATTATATATCTTTCCATATTATACATATTGCTCATATCCATATTCATATTGTTCATATATTGTTCACACTTTTCAAAACACATTAACAATTATCGAAACCCTAAAATCCTAAATTGGTGGACTGTTGGTTACTTTTCCGATCAATAGAATTTGGACTTTATCAGAAGTCCAAACTTGGAGCTTTTTTCAGACTCTTGCTCAAGGCATAGTTTAGGACACCTCGCACACACACAGCTTCCTCTTAGGCTACCTGACAATGAACCCTTTTATTTCTTGCAATCCCGTGTAACTTACATGTACCCTTCTCCCATTCTAATGTACACACTTGTATTTCTTTGAACGTGGTTTATCTTCTAGGAGCACCCTTAGGGACTAGCGTAGACTAAACCGTTTTCAAACTAATTCTCGATTCGTCATCGAGCCATTTTCAAACACCCCCGTAAGTCGAGTGCTCGTACGCATTCGCCATCAACCTATCGCACACACTTTCACATTTCATTGTGGTTTCGTTATTAGGAGCACACTTAGGGACTAATATCATTTCTCACAACCTAACCCTCGATTCGTCGTCGAGCCGGTTCCATTTTCAACCAAACCCTCGACTCGTCATCGAGCCATTTTTAAACCAACTTCTATTTCACCACGGTTCTGCATGCAAATACAATCAAACCCTTGATCCAACGTCAAGCGGATTTTCACAAATCAAACTATTAAAACAATTAACAACTACCAAAAATCTTTCAAGGTGAAAAAGAGGGGAATTGAGCCTTTGATCTCAGTTCAGTTGTTTGGATGCGAGTTATCTTACTCGTTGTAAGCAGTTGACGCCTCTAAAACACGTCCAACTCGACAACATTCAAACCTTCTTCCAACCACTCATCATTCAAACACCACTCAAATACAACTTCTTTTTAAGATGAAAGAGAGAGAGAGAGAGAGAGAGAGAGAGAGAGAGAGAGAGAGAGAGAGAGAGAGAGAGAGAGAGAGTCAAGTCTTTGACTCATGATAACGCGAAATTATATCATTTATTTGACTTGACTTACATGGATTTTACCTTCGATTATTATTAGTTTGTCTGATTTTTTATCATATCATTTAATCATTTTCTTTGTTTTTGTATGAATGAGGAAAGAATTGGAAAAGAAAGAAAAGGAAGAAAATGGAAAGAAAAGAAGAAGAAAATGGAAGGAAAGAAATAGAAAAGAAAAGAAAGATAAAGGAAAGAAAAAAAGGGTGGGGGCCACCACACACCAAATGGCACTTGCTACTTGGGTGTGGTGCCTGCCACCATGGAATGAGTGGGAAGTGTGGCGCCTGCCACCTTCCATAGAGTGAGGGGAGTGGCGAGTGCCACTCCTAGAAAGTAGGAAGAGTGGCAACTGCCACTCCTAAAAGAAAGGGAAGTGGCGTCTGTCACTTCCTCCCTACATTTTCTCCACTTCCCGCCTGCATTTTCTCCGATCTTCACTCCTTGTTTTAGCCTGAAATCTTAGGTAACTGTCACCCACTAACAGATATAAATGCCAGATACGGTTCTGGAAAGAGAGGTGACTTTTGATTTTCGTTTCGTATTATGTTTTTCAGCATTTTGTTCTTAGTTTTTTTTAGCACTTTTAAGAGAGAATTTTGTGTAAGGCAATTGTTTTTTCACACTGATAAACAATTTCCAGTTAGTGTTAGGATTGATTTAAGGGTTTTAATTTTGTACTAAACTACAAGCCGGCCTCCATAATAAAATCCAAGTATTTTGTATTCTTCAAATTGTCAGGTTCCATTTATCTGCTTTTATTGTTATTCTTATTTTTATGCATCCCTTTTATTTTCTGTCTAGCATTAAGATTAGATTTAGTAATAGCATGAAAGCCATGTCTGGCTAAACTTGTTAATATTGGTATGTAAATAAATCAGTCGGACGGGATTTCATCAATTCATGACATAACTTAAACAAATCTATTTCTCTGGTCCCGGTTTCTTATTCTTAAACCATCAACTTTTGTTACGAGAGTAAAAAGGAACTAAGTTTAGGATTAAGATAGGCGAGAGTTTGAGATTCTACCTAGATAGTTGAAACCAGACATTAATTCTAAATTCAGCGGGAGCGATTTAGAATTAATTAGGATCTGCTTACTTTCAAAAAATGTTTTTAAATACAAATGAGAGAGCAGAGCCTGCATTCTGATTTGAGAGTATAGATTGAGTCAATAAACACGGGAGTGTGAGATAAGGTCTTTTGAATGAGTATTTCCTATAGAGTAATATTTTTCATCTTTTAACAAATGTCCATGAATTATTGAATCCCTGATGACCTATGAAACTACATATCAATATTCCATCATATCTTGATTTAGATCTAGTTTTAATTTCCATTTAAATTCTTACTTGCACCCTAATTTAGAATTCCATTAGCCTTAGCTTTACATCGCAATAATGGATAACGTTAGGTTAACATTGGTCTCTATGGGTTCGCAATCTTTTATATTACTTCGATATTTCCGTGCACTTGCGGAGCATCAAGTTTTTGGGGCCGTTGCCGGGGACCAACAGTCAATATTGTGATTTCGTTGTTGCATAGTATAGACTAAGGTACTCTTATCTCAATTACTATGCATAACCCAAATTTCCTTTATAATTACCACCCCCAATATTTTGAGGAACCACAAGATCCGCTTAAATCGGACCTCGAAATATTAATGGAGGATTTCAATACGACGCTAACTCACTCTCACCCAAATTCCCTCTACAATTACTACTCCCAATATTTTGAGGAATCGCAAGCTTTCAATAAATCCAACCTCGAACTATTAATAGAGGAATTCAATGCGATGCTTACTCACTCTAGGATATAATCTATGATGGAGCGCTTTGTGGCGACACAAACTCTTCAAAATGAAGATTTTAGAAAACAACATCTCCAAATTAATGAAAACCTTAGGAAGATGAACATTATGGTTGATTCCCTCGCGACTCACAGTGAGGCATCGAAGACTCAAACCTCCCTGCTTACACAAACACCTCTAGGACCCTTCCCTGAGAGACATGTGGATGTTGTAACAACCAGTAGTGAAGAGCAAATATAAAATCCTAGGGAGAGTGATAATGAGTTTGAGGAGAGTTCTGGTGAGAAAAGCATACATATTGAGAAAAATCCATCGACACCACCCGAAAGGGAGGTTGTCGAAGAGGTAGAAAAGGAAGCACCTATTTTTGTTCCTCCTCCCTATACCCCACCTATTTCTTTCCCACAAAGGGTTGTGGAAGCTAGGGTAGACTCCCAATCCAAAACATATGTGGAGGTATTGGAAAATATCCACACCAACGCACCTTTGTCTGAGGTCCTGCATAAAAAAAGAAAATTCGAAGACCATGAAACTAGGGTTATCATTACTGTTAAAAGGGTAAGATTAACTTTTGAGGTGGTTGATGAAATAACTAAGCCTAAATTTGAAAAATTGATACTCAGGATAGATCCAGAACCACCACCACAAGTCAAAAAAATGAACCACCTCACAGAAGAAAGAAAAGAAAAGGTGAAGGATATAAGAGATGACTTGATAAGTGGCCATGGAAACCGAAGACTGCTAAAAGTTCGATTGAGGAACCATTCTCGAAAGAACTACCATAAGTGCTTGCACTCTTTAGCCGTCGAGCTATCGGCGTTAAACAAAGAGCTGTGTGGGAGGCAACCCATGAGGTTTTTATTTTAAGTTGTTATGGTTGTTTGTTTGAATTTGTAGAAAATAAAGAAATGTATCACTTGTCACGTTTTAGCTATGTCTAGGAGAAAAATCTCTATATGATGATCTTGGAAGATGAGCTGGTACCCACAAACATTCCTACGAGTGTCGTTGCTGGTAGTGACACTGATGATGAGTATGATAAGAGAGAGCATGTCTCTCCCATTAGTAACTCACCTCTTCCTCGCTCTTTACATGGTCAAGTTCCACCTGCACGCACCGCACTATATTTTTCTAACACTTTTTGCAAGTACTTCCTCTGGAAGCGGGCAATATGATGAGCTGGTTCGAGAATTACACAAACGAAGATATCTTAAAATGCCATATGCCGGAGTAGAAGTGGTCATTGAAGACAGGGATAGCAAGGGAAGGATAAGAGAAGATTTGGCACATAGTAGCATTCATACATGTTATATCTTTCCTTTTGTACACCTTTTATCAAAACATTGAGGACAATGTTTGGTTTAAGTGTGGGGTAGGAACTTTACCGCTTTGATTTTACCGCTTCCTAGTTAGATTTATCATTCTCTAGTTTATTTTATGCTTTTAGGAATTTTATTTATTTTTAATGTTTTGTCGAGTCTTTACATGTGATGTCGAGTCTTTATGCGTGGTTTTCACTTGTTATTCAATTTCCCAATTTTTTTTTAAAATTTAAATATTTAACCTCCAACAATTTTTTTCTTTGATTCATGGCACGACACTCTGAGAGTATATAAGTATGTTGTTTGATTTAGGCTATGTTCGAGAGACTTGGGAAAGCATTAATAATATCGGTACTGTTTTGACACCCTGAACCCCCTGCAAAATGCTGATGAATTTGAATACTTATCATGCCGAGACCTTAAATTTTAGAGTAGCCTCTTGATTAGTTTATACTAGCAGTCAACACCATCCTGAAGCACAACCTAAGTAATAAACTGATGCAAATACGTGTTTGATCTCAAAAATGCGAATCGAATAAAATTATTAGAAAAAATGAATGAGAGATATGCTCATACTAAGTTAGATGGCCCTTACCCGACCATTTAGCCCAACGGATCGGACTCTTGAAATTCAAAAATACATAAGAAAAAGAATGTGAAGAAGTTTTGCAAAAGAGATCATTGAACACTAACAGGTTTATTTACCATGGGCGTGTAAGGATAACGAGCTTAATGTGATTGGGCGAGAATGAGAAAAGAGGTGAAAATGAATAGGTTGAGTTATAATAACATGATTCGAACTTGTCTGCATAGAGAGGAAGTTTTTGATTGCACTCAATAATTTTGTGTCATTACGATATCCTTAGTGTTTCTATCTAGTATCTACCTCTCATAAGAAAGCCACACATCAATGCATAATTTGTGTTTTGCCGTGTTGAGATCCATGCCTAATATGTTTTATTTGCTTGAGGACAAGTAAAAGTTCAAGTGTGGGGGAGTTTGATAACGCGAAATTATATTGTTTATTTGACTTGACTTACATGGATTTTACCTTCGATTATTATTAGTTTGTCCAATTTTTATCATATTATTTAATCATTTTTTTTTTGTTTTTGTAGGAATGAGGAAAGAATTGGATAAGAAAGAAAAGGAAGAAAATGGGAAGAAAAGAAGAAGAAAATGGAAGGAAAGAAATAGAAAATAAAAGAAAGAGAAAGGAAAGAAAAAAAGGGTGGGGGCCACTACACACCAAATGGCACTTGCCACTTGGGTGTGGCGCCTACCACCATGGAATGAGTGGAAAGTGTGGCGCCTTCCACCTTCCATAGAGTGAGGGGAGTGGTAAGTGCCACTCCTAGAAAGTAGGAAGAGTGGCAACTGCCACTCCTAAAAGAAAGGGAAGTGGCGTCTGCCACTTCCTCCCTACATTTTCTCCACTTCCTGCCTGCATTTTCTCCGATCTTCACTCCTCGTTTTAGCCTGAAATCTTGGGTAACCGTCGCCCACTAACAAATATAAATGCCAGATACGATTTTAGAAAGAGGGGCGACTTTTGATTTCCGTTTCGTATTATTTTTTTCAGCATTTTGTTCTTAGTTTTTTTAGCACTTTTAAGAGAGAATTTTGTGTAAGGCAATTGTTTTTTCATACTAAAAACAATTGCCAGTTAGTGTTAGGATTGATTTAAGGGTTGTAATTTTGTACTGAATTGCACGCCAGTCTCCATAATCAAATCCAAGTGTTTTCTATTCTTCAAATTGCCAGGTTCCATTTATCTGCTTTTATTGTTATTGTTATTTTTATGCGTCCCTTTTATTTTTTGTCTATCATTAAGATTAGATTTAGTAATAGCATGAAAGCCATGTCTGGCTAAACTAGTTAATATCGGTATGTAAATAAATCAGTCGGACGGGATTTCATCAATTCATGACATAACTTAAACAAATCTATTTCTATGGTCGTGGTTTCTTATTATTAAACCATCAACTTTTGTTACGAGAGTAAAAAGGAACTAAGGTTAGGATCAAGATAAGAGAGAGTTTGAGATTCTACCCTGTCGCTACTGCGAAAATCGGCGCCGGCTAAACAGAAGAGTCGCCACCGTGCGTTATTTATCCCAACGGAGGGAAAGGAAACGCTCAAAGTAAACCTACCGCAAAGACGGGAAAGGAATGGTCATCGCAACCAAATACTGGATTCGGGAGTCGGTTACGCAAGGGGAAGGTATTAGCACCCCTCACGTCCTTCGTACTCGATGGGATCCATGCTTGTTTTCTAGTACGGATTGTTATTCTATCTACTCTAAAGGTCTGAGGTTAAAAAAAAAGAAAATGACTCGGCAAAGTATCGCACTTTATGCCTACGTATTCCCGTCTGGAGCGAGAAATCAGAGTCAACGTAGTTCGCCTACCTACGGGAAAGGAGGGGAAGGTTGCTCGCTAGGATATCGCATCCTATGCCTACGTACTTTCATACAGCATGAAAGATCAGAGCAAACGTAGTTCGGGCCACGGAAGACACAAGCTTGTCTGAATGTTTTTTTATCTCCTTATGAAAGGGTTTTTCCTGATTAAGAGTCCAAGCGGACAAAAATGACACTTTGATGTTTGTTTTCAGTCTTTTATGCAATAATTGTTTTTTATGATGTTTGCAATCTCTGACGCACTAAAGACTATGATTTGAGAGTGACTACGTCACATGTCACCCTAAGGGTAACACACTAAGCAGTCAGATTACTGAAGAGTGACCCTCCAACAACCTTTCTCAAATAGCTTAAGGCTCGTAGCATACGACGTCGATCATCCTTATTAATGTGTTTTGAATTGTTCTGAGATAGAAGAGAAAGGAATCTACAAAACCTAGGGTTTGAAAGGGGAATCAAAACTACCCTAATGTTGTCATGCATGGGTTACAACCTAATGTCTGTCATAATTCCCTCCTGCACAGAGGAAATCAGAGATCCTAGGGGATAAACGGAAAAGAAACAGCAGATATACAGTAAACAGTAAAATGCATGAGATGCAGCAATACAAGCAAGGCAAGGGAGTCCCACTCAACCTCGAACCTGGGAAAACAATAGGCAAAGTGAAACAGCTTCACCTCAAACCTTAGGGAAAATCAACAGACAATCCAGCAAAGAAAAATCATATCCAACACCAGCTCAGATAGCAACATCAGCTCCTTACAGTAAGCAGTTCAAACAGCACCAGCTCTGGCAGCTACAGTTGATTAACAGCAAAAGGTTGACAGTAACAACTTCAGGCAAGATCCCATCTTTACTTTCCAATGATATTCAAGCTTCAAATAAGCTCTTATCTCCAATAATCTTCAGCTTTAGCAAGCACTGGACCCCAATGAACAGACAACTTCAATCAGCAACACAACCCTAACAAATACCCAGCTTTGACAGGCACAAGCTTCATCTTCTCCAGTCATCAATGAACTTCTTATCTTCAATGGGCTCCCAATCTTCAATGCAGACACTCACAGGAGAGAATCAACTTATTAGAGGAAGTTGGAATGTTAAGATGCTTAATGAAAACCCAGGGAAATCACTAAGATCTTATCATAGCAAGGGAAAGGTATCCTCCAGGTTCTACCCAGTCAAAGCATGCTCTACATCCCTCCTAAGGAGAGATGGAACTTCTTTGGGGGACCTTATGTCATAGGATGGAATAGAGGCACAAGAAACTCTCTATGTTTGACAGAAGAAATCAGTCTACTATAGAGCTCTCCCTATATCTCCTATCTCCTAAGTCTTCAAAAGCAATCTTCAAGCACAAGCAACTTCAAGCTCCAAGCATCATTATTTGTCTTCAATCATATCCAAGGTCTACACTAGCTCCACAAGCCAAGAACAAGCCCCAACACCCAAAGAAGAGGCCCAAAACCCATCAAACAACCCAATATCCCAAGAGGGAAACACACCAAAATCAACCAACTTGCAAAAATCAAAGAAAATGGAAATACTCATCCTAAAATCTTAGATTAATTTCTAAGGGACCCTAACTATGTACCCTATACCCCACATAAACTCCAAGGCCTAAATCAAAATAAAACCCAAAAACTATGTGTTGAAATGCACCTATGTCAAGTTGAAAGAAAATGAGAAAATGGGAAATAGAAAGAAAATGAGAAAACCCCAGTACGAATAGCAACGAATATTAGTGTATTTCATGATGGGCCCTGGATGTGGGGTGTGGATATCATGTTTTATCACTAAGCCCAACATTAGCGTTTAATGAAACGCTGCGTTTTGATTACTCAGAATTCCTTCACAAATGAAAGCAAATCGTGGCCGTGGGATCCTTGTATGAGTCAAAGTCTTCATCAGATCTAATGGTTGTAAAGTCATCTTCAACCTTTAATCATTCTTGGAGGGAAAAGCCATTGACGAACAGAGTTATGAGCTTCATCCTCTCCAACTCGTGTTCCATCAAATCTTCATCAAAAATCACAAATGAAAACCCTAACTCACTCCATTTTTCACCAGCAATTCAACCATGGCATCTAAACACATTAAATCACCTTCTTTCTCAAAACACGATACACTCCTCATAAATTGGTCAATCACTAAAACACCCCAAACTTGAAATTGAATAGCTCAATCTCTTCACCACTTCACCCTGATCATTTCTAGCCATCAAACTAAGGTTCTACCACCAAGAACATGAAGATACAAGCATGAACAGAAATTGCATCATTCAACTAATTGTCTCTAAATCAACCCTAATGCTACCAGAAAGCTCCCTATGATCATCTACATTGGATCTAACCATTCAAAGCCTATTGAAACTACCTAAATCAAGCCATGGAGCGAAGTTTTCATACCTGTAAATTTGAGATGAACAGAGTCCTCAAACCTTCAAATCAATCCTCAAAAGCTTCCAGATTCCTTCAATGGAGTATAAGCAAGCTTTTGTATGCAAAGAACTTGATTGAAATGGCTTGAATCTTTGAATTCGATTCTGAGTTGCAGATGATGAAATTCAAATGCTAACACTCGATTCATCAGTGTTCTTGCTATGGATTCTATCTTAAATCATCCACCAATGCTAGAGCAAGCTTCTGAGATCACAAGAATGGATTGAACTTGGCTGAAACTGTGTAACAGAATTCTGTTTGCAAATGGAAAAGTGAAAATGCAATCTCTCCAATCTCCCTCAATTCTCTCCCACTATTGCTCTGAATCACTTCTAATGCATATATAGACTGTGTTTGAAGACTCTAGAATCTTCTGGATCAATCCAATGAGAAATTCAACTTCTCATGCCATGTAAATCTCATGTCATGCTATCTCCATACCAGCTCATGATTTGGCTTGCAATTCACTTTGTTCTGAGTCCAAATTCTCTCCAAATGAGATTTTGGAAGTGTTAGGATGCATTAAAGCCTTGCATTTGCCTTGAAGTGTGGTTTTGCAATTGTGCCTTATGATGCAAATAATCAATTTACAAAGCAAGTCATTGAAATAACCCTCAATTAAAAATTGTGGCAATTTCAATGTTCTCAAAATGAATTTTACAATCAAATTGGTATGTCATATGGCTTGGTTTGGATGTGTAGATCAAAAACCATAATTTTCAACTGTGGTTTATTTAAAATTCACCTTCATTTTAGGCCATTTTTGTGATTTTGTGAAGCAATCCATTCCAAGCTCTCATGACCTCTTATCTAGTGTAAAAACATCATTTTGAACACATCTCATGTTGAACATTTCTTCATTTGAGGAGTGGAGGATGGAGATTTGGACCTATGTTGAAAAATGACCTATAATTCAACTTTCCCAAAATACCCTTGGATTGCCAAGACCATAACTTGAGTTCTACAAATACTCTTGAGGACTTATAGTACTCAAATTAAAGCTAAGATCAATATATACAACTCTTATGTTGGCCAAGAATCCATTTTAAAACTCCTTCATGGGAAAAAGTTGCTTGGAAGTCAAGTGACTTTCACAGATAAATTTCAATGTCCTCTGGGGACCCATAACTTGTAATAACTATAACTTGAGTTCTACAAATCTTCTTGAAGACTTCTGGTACTAAAATTAAATCTATTGAGAAGCTCTACAAGTTTCATGTTGACCAAGAATTCATTTGAAACTTGCATTTTGAATTATCTGGCTTGGAAGATAGGCCTAAATTAGGGTTTTTTACACTAAAACCCTAATTTAGTAACTCCTCCTACTCTTGATTCTCTTTGATTTCTCCTTGGCACAACACCACACATGTATACACATATCAATTCATGAATCCCACATCCTTCAACTAAGCCTTGATGCTCTTCAATCACACAGTTGACCTAGGGTTGACCCAGATGAAACCCTAGTTGACTGTACTTCAACTCTGGCTCTTGTACTTGTATCAATGACTTGTCTCATCTTCAAAATGACCCTCTAAGTCTTCCATGATCTTTTTGCACATTCCATACCCTCAGTTCATAGTTCATACCCCATTGGTGATACTCAATTCACCTCAAGCTAGGAGAGAAAGCCACTGGTTGACCCTCAAACTTTTCAAAGCTTCAACTCATTTCTTGATTACTTGGATGGTCTTGAACCTGAACAAAACCCCTTGATGGGCCTCTTTCTGATAAGAATGGCACTTGATCCCTTGTTAGATGACTTGTTATGCTATGCTATGCAAATGGTTAGACTATGTACATGACTCATTATGCAAATGACAATGCAATCGAAACATAAACCAAGTGAAATAGGTTGAGCAAATTTTAGGGTGCAACATACCCGGATAGCTGAAACCAGACATTAATTCTAAATGCAGCAGGAGTGCTTTAGAATTAATTAGGATCAGTTTATTTTCAAAAAATATTTTTAAATACAAATGATGGAGAGAGAGCCTGCATTCTGATTTGA
Source organism: Lathyrus sativus (assembly GCA_963859935.3). Taxonomy (NCBI): domain Eukaryota; kingdom Viridiplantae; phylum Streptophyta; class Magnoliopsida; order Fabales; family Fabaceae; genus Lathyrus; species Lathyrus sativus. The sequence goes on from OZ012735.1 coordinate 511,620,952, forward strand.
GAGTATAAATTGAGTCAATAAACACGGGAGTGTGAGATAAGGTATTTTAAATGAGTATTTCTTATAGACTAATATTTTTCATCTTTTAACAAACGTCCATGAATTATTGAATCCCCGATGACCGATGAAACTACATACCGATATTCCAGCATATCTTGATTTAGATCTAGTTTTAATTTCCATTTAAATTCTTACATGCACCCCAATTTAGAATCCCATTAGCCTTAGCTTTACATCGCAACAATAGATAACGGTAGGTTGATAGTGGTCTGTGTGGGTTCGACAATCTTTTATATTACTTCGATATTTCTGTGCACTTGCGGAGCATCAACTCACTCTCCCGATTACTTGGGCCCGAGGAGCCTTTCTTAAGCTTCGAGTAATTGTCATCCAACCAAACTTCAACATGTTAACCTATCTCTTTTCATGGTCGTCTCCACGAACTACGGACGCTCTGATTCTTCATTCTCGTCTAAATGTAAGATACGTTGGCATAAGATTGGGATGATCTTGGAAAACACACTTCCTTTTTCCTCTGCTATTCCGTTACATTCTATCCATCTTGCATGTTCCCCCTATCCTTTCCCGTAGTCGAACTACGAGAGCTCTAATTTCTCGTTCTCGTCTGAATAAGCATACGTAGGCACGAGGACCCTAATCCTTGGTGAGCACCATATCCTATAACCACCCATTTTCTCCATTAGTACTTATTCCTTTTTATCGTACCGTTTAGCATTTATCATTGAGAAGAAAATAAATAAGCTTAGCTAACATTCATCATAATTCGAATTAAGAGTTTCCCGTTGAGTACAACGGACATGAGGGGTGCTAATACCTTCCCCTTGCATAACCGACTCCCGAACCCAGAACATTGGTTGCGACGACCGTGTTCTTGTCCTTTCGTTTTAAAAGGTTTTCTCGATATTTTCCTCTCCCATATTTTTTTGGATAAATAAAGTTTGGTGACGACTCTGTCGAACCGCATTTCCGCGCCTTTCACGCGAGGGTCGTGTTTCTGAATTATCATCTATTTGATTTTTTGAGGTGCGACAGTATGCCACTAACTTACATTTTTTTTCTTCATCAGCTACAGGAAACAAAATATCATAGTCGAGAGTTCCTTTCAGATACCATAATATCCTCTTCGTCGCTGCTAGGTGTGATACCTTTGGCTTTTGCATGAATCTACTTACCATACCCACACTATATCCTAGATCAGGCCTTATGTGACAAAGGTATTAAAGTGATCCAATGAGTCTTTTGTACTGCATTGGATCAACATCATTTTCCTATGTTTCTTTCGACAGTTACATTCTAGGCTCAGCTGGAGTCGAACTTGGGTTGCAATCTTGCATCTCAAATCCCTTGAGTATTTTGCCTGTATATCTTCTTTGGTGCATCATCAAACCTCTACCACTCTTGTAGAACTCGATGCCAAGGAAATATATTTCCTAAGTCTGACATTTCAAACTCCTCACTTAGGTCATGTTTGAAATCTTCAATCTCCTTTTTGCAACTTCCTGTTATCAACATAGAGACATAGTATACACAATTCACTATTGCTTCTCCTTACATATACTTCATGCTCATTTGTGCACTTCACAATCTCTTTCTCCCTTAGGAAGCTATATATCTTCTTATTCCAAGCTCTTGGAGCTTGCTTAAGTTCATACAGGGCTTTGTGCAGCCTGTATACCTTGCTTTCTTCGCCTTGTTTCACAAACCCAACTGGTTGTGCAACATAAACTTCTTCATCTAAGGGGTCATTCAGGAATGCAAATTTCACATCCATTTGACATACCTGCCAGTTGTTCATATTTGATAGACCAATAATCAACCTAATTGTTTTGATCCTAGCGACAGGTGCAAAGACTTCGTCGAAGTCGATTCCTTCCTTTTGAAGAAATACTTTTTTCCAGAAGTCTTGCCTTGTATCGAGTCACTTCTCATTTATGATTCAACTTCACCTTTTATATCCACTTCACATCAATTGTCTTCTTTCCTTGAGGCAATTCGATAAGTGACCAAGTATTTTTCACTTTGATCAACTCTAGTTCCTCATGCGTTGCTTTCTTCCACTTCGAATCTTTCAATGCCTTAGATGCATTGACTAGTTTGACATCTGCATAGAAAGCATAATGTATCAGCTCACCTTTTTCATTCACTATATCATCTGATGTAACCATACATTCTTTCAACCTTACAGGCATGTGTCTTGTTTATTGAGGTCTGCTTAGGCCTGTTTCACCTCTGACTTCTTCTTGTCGAACTTCTCTTTCGACTTCACTAGTTGGTTTTTCACATAAGATTCTCACTAAATCCTTCTTAACATTTTCATTCTAATCCCATTCTTTAAGCTCATCTATGATCACATCCATGTCGATCACTACTTGCTTGTTCACTAGGTCAAACAACTTGTATCCTCTAGTCAAATGATATCCTATCAAGATCATTTGACTCGACTTGTCATCAAGTTTTCTTCTCAACTGATCTAGTACATGTCTATGCGCTATAAATCCAAACACCTTCAAACGGCTTAGACTAGGCTTGACACCATACCAACATTCTTCTGGCATAATTCCTTCTAGCCTTTTCGTCGGACATCTGTTCGAGATATATGTTATAGTCGACACGACTTCTCCCCATAATTCTTTGGGCAGATGCTTGCCTTTTAACATGCTTCTCACCATACTCATGATGAATCTATTCTTCTTTTCTGCAATTCCATTCTGTTGTAGAGTGTAGGGTGGCACCACCTCATGCACAATCCCTTCTTTCTCACATAATGCATCAAAATATTTTGACACATACTCTCTACCACCATCAGTTCTCAGAATCTTTAGCTTTCGACCACTTTGTCTTTTGACCATGGATTTGAATTTGGCAAATACCTTGATCACTTCACTTTTCTTCTTGATCAGGTAAGTCCATAGTTTTTGACTAAAATCGTCTATGAACGTGATAAAGTTTTTGTTACCTCCAATCAAATCCACCTGGATAGGACCATATACATCAGAGTATATGACTTCAAGAATTGCCTTAGGCCTGCTTCCTGCATCCTTGTTAAAGCTATTATTGTGTTGTTTCTCCTAAACACATTCTTCACACACTTCGCTTGGAATGTCGATTTCTGGTAATCCTGAAACCATATTTCTTCTCTTCAAATCTCTGATGTCTTTGAAATTGAGATGACCAAGTCTAAAATGCCATATCCATTCATCTTTGCTGGCTGTAGTTGCAAGGAACTTATGCTCCATCACATTAATTTCAATTTTGAAGGTTCTATTTTGAGACATAAGAGCCTTCAATATTAACCTTCCTCCTGAGTCGAGAACTCTCATCATCTTGTCTTTGATCGACACTTTATAATTCTTTGACCAACTGCCTTATACTGAGTAAATTGCTCTTCATGACTTGTATGTACAATACATTGAAAATCACTGACCTCTTGCCATCTTTCCTCATAATCAGAACACCACCAATACCTTCATATGCTAGAGTATTGTCATTTGCAAATTTCATCGTGTTCTTCATTGAGGGTTTTATGTTTACAAACCAATCCTTTCTACCATTCATGTGTAAGAGCATCCTGAGTCTAAGTACCATTGGTTTTGGAATCTTCATCTCTTATTGTGACCATCAACAGCATTTCTTCTTCTTCATGTCTCGCCAGACTTACATCAGTTTCTTGATTCTTCTGCTTTTCTAGACAATCACTAAAATAGTTACCATACTTCTGACAATTGTAACACTGAATATGAATTTTGTCAGAATTTTGACCACCACCTCTTCCTCTACCTGCAACACCACCTCTTTGGTGGCCTTGGTTCCAGAGTTTTCCCTGATTTGACTAGTTTCCTTCTTGCTGATTTCGACCATTCGAATTATTGCAGCCTCCTCTCCTTTGTTGCCATTCCAACTTCCTTTACCTTTCTTTTCTTGTGTTGATTGCGCCTGCAAAGCCATATCACTTTTTGACTTTCCTGTAACTCTTTTAGTCATCCTTTGTTCATGAGATTCAAGCGTCCCTTGAAGCTCTTCCTTTGTCAATGTTGACAAGTATTTTAACTCTTCTATGGCTACTACCGCATAGTCGAGTTTTGGAGCCAATGGCCTCAAGATCTTTGCAACAACTGATCTTGATGTCAGCATTGCTCCACATACCTTGATTAGATTCACCAATTTAGTAACCCTAGTGAAAAAATCAGTTATGCTTTCACTTTCTTCCATCTGAAGCAATTCATACGTCCTTTTGTTAGTTTGTAACCTCACCTCTTTCACCTTCTTTGCGCCTCCAAATGATTTCTCCAGAATTTCATATGCTTCTTTTGGTGATTCTACATCACTTACCTTTTCAAAATTGTCCAGATTAACACATTGATGAATTATAAATAGATCTTTTTATAGTCTTTCTTCTTCAATTCTTTGTATGCAACCTTTTCTTGATCCAACGCATTTTCTGCAAGCGGTGTTACTCCTTCCTTCACAAAATTCCAAATATCTTAATAACAAAAAACCACTTTCATCTGCTTGCACCAATTCTCATAATTCTGACCCTTCAGAATTGGGAGACTTCCCGAAAAATTCCCATTCGGATGATTCATCTCCATCGTGATTTTCTTCCCACGAATCGCTCAGCCAGTGCTCTGATAGCAGATGTTGGAGTTAAAACAAAACTTTGAGTAATTCTGAATCAATCTTGATGAAAAAGATTCATTCAACCAATCGAAATCCCTTATTCTTAACTTTTCACTTGAGTGAATCAATCACACTTTGATTGCAAGAATGGTTTTGCACAACAATTGTTAATGGAAGAAGAAAGATAAATTGAATAAGAAAAAAAGTTAGGGTTTGACAAAATATGGAAGAAGATGATGATTTCTGCAGAGTAACTCTCTGTCCACAAACTGTGGAAAAATCTTATTCACTTTGCAACTGCAAAACTCTGTGAATTCAAGTTACTAAAAGAATAGGGGTTACTCCCTCTATTTATAGCTTTAGGTTAGCTTGCTTCTGAACCAAAGCCCAAAATATCTATTTTGGTCTAAGTCAAAATCATGTGTCAAACAACCTACTTCGACACCTAACACATCTTGACACACGCTACACAAGGCTAATTTCGACACATCCTTGTTTCTGTCGAACTACACCTGTTTCAACATAAGGAATTACATTCTTAACAAGGGTGGGGTTCCGATTCTATAAGAATTTGCATAATGATTCTGGGCGGAAATTTAGATTGCTCTGTTAGACTTATTTTTCTTGGTGCTATGAACTTGTGATTATGTGATAACGAATTTGTAATTATGTAATCACGAGGTGTTGTGGTATTGCTATGAATTGTACAATTGTGTGTTGTGATAATTTTGATGTGGTTGGAATCTTCTTGTTGAAGTATGTGGATAACATTAGAGTCTATAACATGAGTACATGAATGGTATGTGAGTTGGGGGTTTGGGATGTAGAAAAATTGATTTTCATACTGATAAAGTAGCAGAAAAATTGATTCTGATATATGTGTAACCGATTACCAGAAATGGTGTAGCCAATTACATAGTTGAAAATTTGTGTTTTTGGGCAAAATTGAGGGGGTGTAACCGGTAACGATTTTTGTGTTCTCTTATCCTATATGGGGGTCTGAGTGAGTGAACCCGAGAGTTCATAATTTGGTACCACATGCATTGAGTCGAGTTGTTGAGTCTCATTGTATTGCATAGTTGTTGTGTTGTTGTGTTTGGATTTGTATGGATTTGTGATTGGTGAAATGGGTGATTATGTAAGAAATAATCTAATGCTTAATTATTATTATGCATTGCTTTATATAATTGTGATATATCACCCCTACTGTTTGAATGTTACATTTACACGGCATCGTGCAGATAATCCGCAATAGAAGGATAGATGTGAGTGGAAGAGGGTGCTCTTCCTTTTGTTTCCATTGAGTCGGCGTCTGCTCTGACGTGTAACATTGGAGGTGGAACATTTTGTGTTTTGTTATATTTGATGTTTTGTTTAACTATAATATTTTATAATGATATTTTGAATTGTCGTTGTTGATGTTTCCTCTGCAATAAAAGTTAAAGTTAAACCTGTGGACTTTTTATTATTATTATTATTATTATTATTATTATTATTATTATTATTATTATTATTATTATTATTATTATTACTATTATTATTATTATTATTATTATTATTATTATTATTATTATTATTATTATTATTATTATTATTACAAGAATGAAATTTATGTGTTACATGTCTATTCGCATGAGCAATTTTATTGAAAGTAGAATCCTAAATACGTGTTGTTTTAAATTACTCTGATAATTATTTTTAAATTATGCTGGGGTATTTAGGGTTGTTACTTAGTGGTATCATAGCAGGTCGGTCTGTCCGGCCAAGTTGTTGAGTTGGTGTGGTGTGACAATTGAACACCATCGGTGTTGTCTTCTAACCATTGTTGTTGTTATTGCTGTAAAAAAAATGGTTGGAAGGAACGATGTTAGGATTTCTACTGCTTTGCAGGCCGTGGCTCAGGCTGTGCGGAATTAGCCTAATGCGGTGGGAACAATAAGTTCTGACACTTGGGGAAGTTTCAGAGGAATAATCCGCCTACTTTTAAGGGTAGGTATGATCCTGATGGAGCACAAGCTTAACTCAAGGATATCGAAAGGATATTCTATGTGATGGATTATTCTGAAGCGCATAAGGTATATTTTGGCACTCATATGTTGACTAAGGAGGCTGGCAACTGGTGGAACAACACTCGTCAAATGTTTGAGATTGTTGGTGAGGTTGCCACTTGGGCTGTATTCCACAGGGAGTTTCTGAGGAAGTATTTTCCTGAAGATGTCCGTGGGAAGAAGGAGATTGAGTTTTTGGAGCTGAAGCAGGGAAATTTGTCTGTGACTGAGTATGCTTCCAGATTTGTAGAACTTGCAAAGTTCTATCCTTATTATAGTGAGGTAATTATTGAGTTCTCAAAGTGTATCAAGTTTGAGAATGGTTTGCATCCTGAGATTAAGCATTGGGTATCAACAGATATGAAGATTTCCGGAGTTGGTGAGCACCTGTAGAATTTATGAGGATGTCAGCAAGGCTCGACTAGCTTATTATAAAGGTCTGAGCGAGAAGAGATGGAAGCAGAATCTGAATCGCGGGAAGCCTTATAGTACTCCAACTGAGAAGGGTAAACAGAGGATTGTTGATAGTAACAGGCAAAGTGGGGGAGGTGCTTCTGCCCCTCTTAAGTGCTTTAGGTGTGGTGAGTTGGGTCATCGTGTTAGTGAATGCAACAGTTATATGAAGAAGTGTTTCTAGTGTGGGAAGACATGACATCTGGTTGATGACTACAAGGATAATGTGGTGACTTGATACAACTGTGGTGAGCCATGATATATCAGTACGCATTTCCAGAAGCTGAAGCAAGCTTCAACCAAAAGGAAGGTGGTTGAACTGTCAGGGACTCAGACTTCCAGTGATGACAGGTTGATCAGAGGTATATGTTACATTAATAATACACCTTTGATTGTTATTATTGATATTGGTGCTACTCATTCTTTTATTATTATTGATTGTGTGAAAAGGTTAGGCCTTGTAGTGTCTTCCATGAAGGGAGACATGGTTGTCGATACTCCTATTAAGGGATTCGTGACTACTTCTTTGGTTTGTTCAAACTATTCTATATCGATTTATGATAGATAGTTTGGTGTTGATTTTATTTGTTTGTTGTTGAGGGATCTTGATGTGATCTTGGGAATGAACTGGTTGGAGTTTAATAATGTTCATATATATATATTGTTATAAAAAGTCGATGCAATTTCTTGCTTCTGATGATGAGGAAGAAGTTGGTTTCTTATATGCTAGGCAGTTGAAAGAGCTTTTGTAAGAGGAATCTCGGGTGCTTGTGTTATTTGCGCCTTTGTCTATTGAAAGTCAGGTTGCAATTGATGAGTTGTAGGTGGTACGTGATTTTCCAGATGTGTTCCCAAATGATATTTTGGATGTACTGACAGAGAAAGAGAGAGAGGTGGAGTTTTATATTGATATTTTTCCTGGTACCAAACCTATTTCTATGGCACCATACAGAATGTCGGTGTCAAAGTTAGCATAGTTGAAGAAACAATTAAAGGAGTTGCTAGAGAAAAAATTTGTGAGACTAAGTCTGTCGCCTTGGGGAGCTCTGGTGTTGTTAGTAAATAAGGATGGGAGTATGAGGTTGTGTGTGGATTACAAACAATTGAATAAAGTAACAATCAAGAACAAGTATCCGCTTCCGAGAATAGAAGACTTGATAGACCAGTTGATGGGTGCTCATGTTTTCAATAAAATTGATTTGAGGTCGGGTCATCATCAGATTCAGTTAAAGAGGATGATATTTAAAAGATGAATTTTAAAACTCGGTATGGACACTATGAATATTTGGTGATGTCGTTCGACGTTTTTAATGCACCTGAGATGTTTATGGAATATATGAATCATATATTTCATACTTATCTGGATCAATTTGTGGTGTTTTTCTTATTCATGATATTTTAATAGATTCTAAGTTAGAAGAAGAACATGTTGAGCATTTTCGGATTGTATTGAAAGTGTTGAAATAGAAGAAACTTTATGCAAAGTTGTCAAAGTCGGAATTCTAGTCGCAAGAGGTGAGCTTTCTTGGACACGTTATTTCAGGTGATGGTATTTTTGGGGATCTGTCCAAAGTAGATGCAGTTCTACAATGGGAGGCTCTGAAGTCGGTTATAGAGATTAGAAGCTTTTTGGGCTTGGCTGGTTACTACCATAGATTCATTAAAGGCTTATCTAAGTTAGCACTTTAGTTGACTCAATTGACTTGTAAAGGTAAAGCATTTGTGTGGGATATGCATTGTCACAAGAGTTTCATTGATCTGAAGAAGAGGCTGACTATGACTCTAGTTCTGACTTTGGTGAACCTAATGAACCATTTGTGGTGTATTGTGATGCGTCGATGATGGGTTTAAACAGTGTGTTGATGCAAGATAGAAAGGTTATGGCTTATGCTTCATGACAACTGAGGGTTCATGAGAGAAAATATCGTACTCATGATTTGGAGTTGGCTGCAGTGGTGTTTGTGTTGAAAATTTGGAGACATTATCTTTATGGTTCTAGATTTGAGGTTTTAAGTGATCACAATGGCATACCTCAAATTTGTCCTACCTTTTTATTTTTTTTGTCCCAAGCATGTGTGCAATGGTGGTTGAAATTCAGTGGGAGTTTGACCTAATCTTGGTCAAACAAGTGGTTTACTTCATTATCAAGTGGTTAGGCTGTGTCAAGTTCATATTGTTTCAGGGTTAAAGATCATCAAATACCATTTCACTTTCAATTAAGATTTTGGTGCAATTGCAGTGCAGTTCATATTTCAAGTCATGATTTCAAGGCATGACATTTTTCATTTGGTTCATAGTGAAAGTTTTGCTTCATTGAAATTCAAGTGGCTTTAAGTTCAAAATTAATTTGTGATTGATTCATGATTCAAGGCTTTAATTTATTTCAAGAGTGTTTTAATGACGAATTCAAAGGTGTTCAAAGTGATTTCAAGAGAACGTTTTGGATATGGCATCCACATGGAAGGTTCATGGTTTCAAGCATGTTATCATTCAAGTTCAAATCAAGGGTTTGGTTCATTAAGGAAGGTGCATAATTATCAAGGCCAATTTTTCAACCATAAACCCATTTAGATTTACCACCTACCATTACCATTATCATGTCATTACAATTATCATCAAACAACCAAGTCCATTTGCATACAAAAATTCCACAAAAAAATCTTGCTCATTATTTACCACAAAAAAGAAGCCCATTATGCAAAGTACATTTTCCTATTTTACAATAAAATTGGCAAAGTAAGAAGAAAATTCAAGTTCATGAAAATTGCCAAAAAATAAAGCCTCAAGCTTATGATACAAGTCACATTTACAAAAGTCGAAGCCTATCTTCCATGTACAAATTTGCAAGCAAAAAATAATAAACAAGAGAAACGTGATACACTTCAAAGTCATTTCACAACAAATGAGCCAAGCTATCTTTAGCTACACAACCTCACCTGATACAATACACACAACTTCGCACACACCAAAATACAAGCTCATGAAAAAACTACATACTACAGCCAGCCATGCAATTAAACCTCACAAGCTCATGGAATTACCAAGCCACTCGCTCCATCCACACTACTACAATTCATGACGAAGCCTTCAGGTACTTCAAAAAAGAAAATCCTACACAAAATCCAAAAATCAAGTTGCGTTATACCCACTTCAAACACCAAGCCACACTCCAAGCCATCACATACACACTACGAGCCAAAGCCTCACGCAACGCATTTTAGTCACGACAATTCCCAGCCTTCACGCGCAAACTTCCAAGCCACATCTAAGAGCATTTACACCCATCAACCATACTTTGTTTTTTAAAATGGGGTCCACACAATTTTTTTTATATTATATAACACTTTATATTTTCTAAACAACCCAATTATATTTTTCAAATATCTATAAAACTCATCAAAAATTCTAAAATGGGTCCCACCAAATCTCACAATATACCCAATGTTTATATTATAAAAAAATAATTGAAACAATTTAATTTAAATATATCAAAATACATTAAAAAAGTATACATTTAAAATAAAATAAATATATATTAAAAAACACAATACATCACACAAATAGTTAATTAAAAAATACATTAAAAAAAACATAATCATTAAATTAAATTACTAGCACAAAATACAATAAAAAGATATATTTAAAATATTTTTTAATTGTTGTTATTCTCATTTCCATAACATTGCCATATATTTTCTATTAAGTCTTGTTGAAGGTGTCGATGAATTTGTTTATCACGAATTTCAAATCTTCTATGTAGAAACTCTTGAAAGTCAACATTAGAATTATTTGGCAATATTGTCGCATCATTACTGAAATGATCATAAGAAAAATCAAAATTTCCACCATATGTTGCACATTCATCTTCAACAATCATGTTGTGTAATATGATGCATGTATTCATTATGCGCTGGAGTGTGTTTAAGTGCCAAGATCGTAATGGGTTACGTGTGATCGCAAATCGGGATTGGAGAACTCTAAATGCTCGTTCAATATTCTTTATTTCCCCTTCTTGATGTTGGGCAAACAACTTTTTCTTATCCTCTTGTGGCATTGGGATACGTTTTACAAATGTGGCCCATTCAGGATAAATACCATCTGATAAATAATAGCCATTGTTGTATTCAGTATGATGGATTGTATAATGAACCTTGGGAGCTCGTCCTTGCAGAACATCATTGAAGATATTGGATTGGTTCAACATATTAATATCATTGTTTGAACCTGCCACCCCAAAGAATGCATGCCAAATCCATAAGTCATGTGAAGCCACTACTTCAAGCATAACAATTGGTTTCCCATGATCACCTCAAACATATTGCCCTTTTAATGCAACTGGACAATTTTTCCATTCCCAATGCATGCAGTCAATGCTCCCTAACATACCACGAAATCCTCGTGCCTCTCCTATTTGCATTAGGCGTTCAATGTCTCCAGCATTTGGCCTTCGCAAATATTATGCACCAAAGATGTTGATCACTCCTCTTGTAAACTTATCAACATATTTTAGTGTCGTGGTTTCACTAATTCTCAAATAGTCATCCATACTGTCAGCAGTTGTTCTATATGCCAACATACGGATAAAAACAATGCATTTCTATAATGGTGAAAGACTTGCCCTACCTGTTGCATCAACCATCATTCGAAAATACTCATCATGTTGACCTAAAGCTTCAACAATACGAAGGAACACATGTTTATGCATTCGGTACCTTCTACGAAACTGCTCATTTGTGTATACCAGGGTTTCTGAAAAATAATCTTTGAATAATCGATCGTGTCCCTCTTCATGATTGCTCTCTATATTCCTTCTTTGACGTCTAGGCCTTCTAGAGCTTGAAGCTTCTTCTTCCATATACAACCTCACAAGTTCTTCATCCATGTCATCATTCATATAATCCATGAACATTTTTGCAATGTGGAAAGGATTGGAAGGATTCATGTGAAAAGAAGTTTGATATTTAGTAGAAGATGATCATAAATTGTAGAGAATATAAGATGTTAGTGTGCATGTTAATACTATTTATATGACTACTTTGAATAACGACTAGTTTAACTTTGAATAACGGATAGTTTGAATAAAAGCTAGTTTGACTATGAATAACGACTAGTTTGAATAAAAGTTAGTTTGACTTCGAATAACGGCTAGCTTGAATAACAACTAGTTTGAATAACACCTAGTTTGACTTTGAATACATAATCATACTAATTAAGCTCAAAATACATAATCATACCAATTAAGTCCATATTAATTAATTCCAAAATACATAAATCATACTATTTAAGTCCTATATACCTAATCATATCAATTCAGTTCAAAATACATAATCTTACTAATTAAACCCAAAATACATAATCATACTAATTAAGTTCATATTTTTCTCTAATCATGTCGCACAACATTTCATGAGCTTGTAGTTGTCTTGTATCCATATTTGATGTATCTTTTCAGAGTATTTGCAGATCATTCATCTTTAATCTTTCCTCAGCACTCTCAGCCTTCTTAATCTTTGCATCAACCTTTTTTTTTTCTCTATCTCAACTTTTTCACCCTCAATGCGTGCATAGTCCCGTGCAAACATTGACATCATATCAAATATTTTTTTAAAGTCATCTTTCAAAGAATTATATTTGACATTGGGAGTAGAAGACATTTCCACAAGCTTTTCTTTCTCCTTCCTTTTGGCTGCCTTTTGACCGATTGGACGGCGAGACAAAGTAGGTGATGATGGATCGTGTTCGTTGCTCATTTGTGGATTTAAAGATGAAGAATATGCTCCTGAAGTTGAATTCTTTATTCTCTTTGTAGAAGCTTCTGAGGAACCTGCGAGCCATTTAGGTTCATCTTTCAATAATCTCAATGCAGCCTTAAAAGTAAACATTTCACCTTCATCTTGGAAATAGATTTTTTATGCAGCTTGCATGATATTGCTCTCAAAACTCCCACTTTGTTGTGTAGACATAACTTGTTTGTAGCACCCAACCAACTATTGAACACGTGGATTAATTTTGTGCCATTGACCTTTTAGTTGTGTCGGTTTCCTCTCATTGTAATTGATGTTATGATGCTTGTTGTAAGCATCATTGACCCTCTTCCAAAAACTATCTCCTTTTTTATCAACCCCAACAATTGAATCCTTTGAAATGTTGAGCCATGATTAAATGAGAACTTCATCCTTTTTTTTTTGAAATCTTTGTTTATGTGTCTTCACAACCGGTACGGATGCAACTTCTTCACCAAGGTTAATAATTTCTAAGCTACCTTGAGAGCAAAATTGTGGTGTTTCACGTTCTTGATCATTTGATTGCGCACCACTACTACCTATTTGAGTCTCATGAGGCATAATGGAGTTAGTTGATTGAGATATAAATGGTTGATGTTGATATGGATAAGGTGGTGTATAATATGAGTAATTTCCAAAGTGTGGATTATTTTGTGGTTTTTGGATAAACTGAGAGTTCTAAAGTATGGGCTGCTTTTTTGATTTGGAATAGAAGGGGGACTACCAACATTTTGCATAAAATTATACCAAGAGCTATGTTGATTGGGATCCATTGACAAATAAATGTGTAGAAGAAAATAATTAAAATAAGATAAAATCAATAGTTTATAATTAGACTAGTTGTGAATGAAATTATAATAAAATTAATATCTTATTTATAAGATTGAAAAAGTTACCATTATTGTACCAATGACCATGTAGCAATGTTACCGTTAATATTTTCTTGTATTATTGCAATTGAAATTTATTAAATGTTAACTATTTAATGCAAAAATGTAGCAATAACTATCCAGTCAGCAATAAAAAACATTCATAACATTCCGATAATCATGCTCTAAAGCTACAAAAAGTTGCACTAAATAACATTCCCAAATAATTACCAGCTGCAAAATAATACAAAACCACCCCACATGAATGTGAATGTCATGACTTGCGCACTGCAAAGCAGGCCTTCCAACCAAAACACAAAATCAAAAATAACTCTATCACAAACCAAAATGGCAACAAACCTTCAGATTTCAATTCACAAATAAACTATATAAATAGGGACTCACCTCCATTCATTCTCTCTAAGCTTGAAGCCAAGTATACGCTGCCAAACCCAAATCCCAAAACTAACCTTCGACCCAAAATCGACCCTCAATTCCTTTCATCACAACCTGCAATTTCCAATCCAGTGCAACTTCAACACAACAAGTTCATAATAAACAAAAAATTCATAGGTAGTGAGTAGATAATAAGAGAATAAACCCAAATTCAGGGAATTGCAAGCGAGCCTTCATTCTTTTCGCCGCATCCAATTTGTAGCGAGGGAGGTTAAATTTAAAATAAAGAGGTAAGAATGAACGTGAACACATGAGTTTGATAGGGGTGGTGCCGCTGTAGCCGTCTCGATGGCATGCTTGCATTTATCCGACGACTGCACAGCGAGAGAGGGTGCGCTGTGTGAGAAGGGATTGATAAGAGGTGGATTTCGTTTTTTTTCTTTTTCGATGAATGTATTTTTATGAAAAGGAAACCCATTCATTATTTGGTTGCTGGGCTTTGCAGGCCCATGTTAATATCTGAACACTATACACACATGAGCCCGTGACACCCTCCTCTTTTCTATGGTTTTCTCTTTTGTTGGTTTTCTTTTCTTTTTAATTTTAACTTTTTTTGCTATTTTCTTTTCCTTGTTTTTTTATTTCTTGTTTATTTTTCTTTTTAATTGATTTTTTATTAATGTTTTTCTCTTAATATTTTATCTTTATCTCCTTTCATCTTTTTTTTTTTTTCTTTTTGGTCAATAAAATCTTAAAAGTCATACAATGTTGGTTTTCAAAGATGTTTAACCTTCATTATTTTAAATCTGTTGTTGAATGATCATTTGGATCATTCTCTAAACTTTGGGATAGTGATAGGCTGCCTTTGATTAATCAATGGAAATTCTTGATTAAGATGCGACTGTTCTCTTTTTCTTTTTGTGTGGCATAACTTTAGGAGAATGATCTATATATCATTTCTCTAGCGTGTTTTAACACAAACATTGTTATTGATCAACCTCCCATAGTATGATATTCCTCATAGATTGTGATATTATTGCTTAACATAACACTAAATTAGTCCCAATTTGAGAAAGTGATCATCCGATCAATAACCATTAACAACTAACATCTAACTTTACTTCCTGCTCTTTATCTTATAGTTATTTACTTTATGCCATTTACCTTTCCGTCATTTATTTCATTGTTCACATATTTCATTGCTCATTATATCATCTTCATCTTTATTTGTTCATCTCATTAAAAAACATAAAAACATGATAAAATGATCAAAAACCCTAAAAAATTTAATCTTGGACTATGGTTACTATCCTTAGCATCATAGAGTTTAGACCTTGTACATAAACCCTAGCAAAGAAGATTTGGGATTAGACTTCTCTACTTTTATTGCTTTCTCTTAGGACACCATTGCACATCATTCATAGCTTACTCTTGGGCTTTCTTATAATGAGACTTATTCGATCAATTACTTTTAGTTGGTCATTTAAAATACTATCCCACTTTGCTAGTACATTTGTAGTTTATTGTTTGGGTTGTGTATTGTTTATTCCATTCCCATTTGAGAAAATGTATCCCCACTCCCATGGTATGTAATAATTTTATCGTTTTCTCTTTGTTTGTTAGTTTCTTAGGTTCTCTTTAATGCAAAAATAAAATTTTATCTGACCTGATCAAAATGGAATCAACGGACCGCCACACGTCTTTGATCCACTGCCTGTTCATCGGTGGTAAGAAGGAGGAGGGGGTGTACCTGTAAGACACTCTGATGCCAAAGTAAGGAATTGGACAAAGTGAGAGGAAATACAGAAAGTAGGTTGAGAATTGATTACCTGACCCTCTTGTGAAAGAGGGTATTTATAGAGAGACCCCAGCGCAGGGCCAACGATCATTTGAGTTGGGCTGGATAGCCAGGCACAACCTAAGTGACTACTAGGGCTTACGTGGCGTGGTGAAGACCACAACGTGGTCTTCGCCCTAGTTCAACTGCTCTGTGAACTCCGGAGAGTGGGTTGACCTGCTCTTTCGGAGGTGGGCAGTTGGTTGATGACATTGTTAGAACACAGATTGGTGTTTAATATTATCTCTATGTTTTGATGATAACTCTAATGAAATTTTGTATTAAGAAAATATATACTCTAATTTTGTTCAAGTGCTTTTGTTTCAGATATTAAATTAAATATTCTTTTGGAAGCAAAAATGCATCTGAACATTACTCTACGCAAGCTCTGAAGCATCAGAAGCAAGTCATCAGAAGACTCTAAGCGCTGCCAGATGAGACTCTGAAGCAGAAGCTGCAGGAAACTCTGAAGCGTAGTTGAAGAATTTGTATGAAGAGTTTCAAGCATTGTTTTCAAAAGACTCTAAAGTACTGTTCGCTGTAAGTACAGAGGCTCTGATATTCAAACTCTGCTCTGATTGATATTCACGCTGAAGCAATTTGGCTGCAAAACTCTGATAACATCAAGACTCTGATACCATCATACTCTGATCACTTCAAGATTCTGATGTTGATAACTTTGAGACAGAAGCTTGTTGAAGAAGATATTATTCAAAGGTATATCCGTTGGCATATTCCAAACGACTCTTTCCTTATTCATGTATGGCACAGGAAATCAGACAAAAGGGATTTTTCTGAACATTCCTCTTATGGGAAAGCTAAAGTCAATAGAAGACAAAAAGGCTATAGCTATTCTGCTACGCATAGTCTTTAAGCTTTGGACTTTATGCTCTATAAAAGGATGTCTTCAACAATATTTCAAGGTTAACGAATCATTGACGGATTACTGAGAAATCAAATCAAAACTACTCTCAAGCTCTCATACAATTTATTTCATAAGCTGAATAGTTTTTATTCGTTCTTAAACTAAGTGTAAAAATCACAGTTTATGATATAGATTTTTAGAAGCACCTTAAACACTTGTTATTTTACATTTATTTGTAAAAGGTTCCTTAAGAAGACCAAGTTGTGATCAGGATTTCTTGAGAAGACTAAGACAGTTGTTTTTAGTGGTTGACACTGTAATCTGTTTGAATATAGTGGATTAAGTCTTTATTGAGAAAGGCAAATCACCTTGGTAGGGTGGACTAGATTAGTTGAGTTCAACGAACCAGGATAAAAATACTGTGTTGTTTTTATTGCCATAATCTAAACCCTTATTCAACCCCCCCTTCTAAGTGTTTTTCTCACCTTCAGTTGGCATCAGAGCTCCGGTTCTGTTAGTGCTCTCACTTCACCGTGAACATAAAAGATCCAGTTGAGAAAAACTCTTGATATATTTTGGTTGATACATTATGGCTGAAGCTTAAACATCCAACAATAAATATGAAGACAGAGATAGAATCAGTACTAAACCTCCCATGTTTGATGGTGAGAAGTTTGACTACTGGAAAGATAGAATTGAAAGCTTCTTTCTAGGATATGATGCTGATCTTTGGGATTTATTCATTGATGGCTATGTTCACCCCACTGATGGGGATGGCAAAAAGATTGACAGAAAGTCAATGACTGAAGCTCAGAAGAAAGAATGCAGGAATCATCATAAAGCAAGAACCATACTACTAAATGCTATATCTCATACTGAGTATGAGAAAATTACTAACAGAGAAACAACATTTGGTATGTTTGAATCTTTGAAGATGACTCATGAAGTGAATTCTCAAGTAAAGGAGACCAAGGCTCTGGCGCTGATCCAGAAATATGAAGCCTTTAAAATGGAGGAATCTGAATCTATAGAAGTTATGTTCTCTAGATTCCAGATTCTCACAGCTGGCTTGAAAGTTCTGGACAAGGGTTACTCCACTGCTAATCATGTTAAGAATATCATTAGAAGTTTGCCAACCAGATGAAGACCAATGGTCACTGCTCTGAAGCTTGCTAAGGATCTGAACAAGATCACGCTGGAGGAATGATCAGCTCTCTGAGGAGTCATGAGATTGAACTAGAAGAAGACGAACCCCAAAAAAAGGTAAGTCTGTTGCTTTAAAGTCTAACAAATCTGCCAAAGCTTTGCAGGTTTTAGAAGAAAGTTCTGAAGAATCTTCTTCTGAAGAAGAAGATGAATTGTCCCTGCTGTCCAGAAGGATCAACAAACTCTGGAAGCATAAACAGAAGAAGTTTAGAAACTTCAGGAAACCAGATCAACATAAAGAGTCTTCTGGACACAGAAGATCTAGAAAGAAAGAGGTGGTCTGCTATGAATGCAAGGAACCTGGGCACTACAAGAATGAATGCTCAAAACTTCAGAAGGAGAAGCCAAGAAGAAAGTATGATCATAAAAAGAAAGTTCTGATGGCAACCTGGGATGATTCAGATGCATCTGATTCTTCATCAGAGTCAGAAGAAGAATGTGCAAACATGGCACTCATGGCTGACGTAGAAAACCATGCAGAAACATCTGGATCAGAATCAGAATCAGATTCTGAGGAGGTATTTTCTGAACTTTCTAGAGCAGAACTTACTGAGAGTTTATCTGAAATGTTGGAAAACTATAGTAAGATTAGGTTCAAGTACAAGAAGCGTGAAAACAATCTTGTATCTGAGAATGATCTTCTGAAATCAGAAGTTGCTGAGCTTAAAGCAAACAATTTGAAAATTAAAAATGAATTACAAAAAGCTCAACAAGATTCTGAAGTTGAAACTAAGTCAAAATCTAAAAACATTATAGAAGAATATGACTATAGTTTTCTGAGATTTCTGGTAAGAAGCCTAGATAGAAGCAAGATGGCTTCAATGATATATGGTGTAAGCAGAAATAACAGGAAGGGTATTGGATATGAATCTTCTTCTGAGAAGGATTTAAATCCAACATCTGTTGATAAACTGATCATTAAACATACTTCTTTATATAATCATTTTAAGTATGGTCATCTTAATGATATTAAACACACACGTTCTGATCAGAACATTCCTGTGTTTAAACCTGAAGTTAGTCAGAACAAACCTGCTGTCAGAAGACAGAAGTTCAGACAAAAATTTAAGGCAACTAACCTTAAAGGACCCAAAAAGATCTGGGTACCTAAAGACAAAATAATATCTGTTGCAGATATCTTTAGCAACAAAGTCAAAACACCAATCTTGGTACCTAGACTCTGGCTGCTCACGTCACATGACGAGAAGAAGGTCTATGTTTCAAAGCCTGGAATTTAGATCTGGAGGAGACATCAAGTTTGGAGGGAATAAGAAGGGCGAGATAGTTGGCTCTGGAACCATTGGCAATGGTAATCTTCCTTCCATATCTAATGTCTTACTTGTTGAAGGATTAACACATAACTTATTGTCCATAAGTCAATTAAGTGACAATGGTTATGACATAATCTTCAATCAAAAATGTTGCAAGGCTGTCAGTCAAATGGATGGCTCAATCCTATTTAATGGAAAGAGGAAGAACAACATTTATAAAATCAATCTTTCAGAACTTAAGGTTCAGAATGTAAAATGCCTTATGTCTGTTAATGATGAGCAATGGGTCTGGCACAGAAGATTGGGGCATATTAGTATGAGACGTATATCTCAGATTAATAAAATCAATCTGGTCAGAGGACTTCCTAAGTTGAAGTTCAACTCAGATGCTTTTTGTGAAGCATGTCAGAAAGGAAAATTTTCAAAATCTTCTTTTAAAATTAAAAATGTTGTTTCAACCTCAAGACCATTATAGCTACTTCATATCGATCTGTTTGTACCAGTGAAAACTGCATCCATCAGAGGCAAGAAGTATGGATTATTCATTGTTAATGACTACAGCAGATGAACATGGGTAAAATTTCTAAAACACAAGGATGAGTCACATTCTGTGTTCTTTGACTTCTGCAAACAAGTCCAGAATGAAAAAGATTTTAAAATTGTTAAAGTCAGAAGTGATCATGGTGGTGAATTTGAAAACAAATATTTTGAAAAATATTTTAAAGATAATGGCATTGCACATGATTTCTCATGCCCTAGAACTCCTCAACAGAATGGAGTTGTAGGGAGGAAAAATAGAACATTGCAAGAAATAGCCAGAACCATGATCAACGAGACAAATCTGGCAAAACATTTTTGGGCAGGAGCAATTAACACAACTTGCTATATTCAGAACAGAGTGTCTGTAAGACCTCTTCTGGAGAAGACTCCCTATGAATTGTGGAGGAATAGACAGCCCAACATTTCTTATTTCCATCCTTTTGGATGTATATGTTTTATGTTGAATACTAAAGAGAATCTGAACAAGTTTGATTCTAAAGCACAAAAGTGTTTCATGCTTGGGTATTCTGAACGCTCTAAAGGCTACAGAGTATACAATATTGAGACACAGATTGTGGAGGAATCAATTCATGTTAGATTTGATGATAAGTTTGGCAATTAAAAGCCAAAGCAGCTTGATAATTCTGCAGATAGAGAAGTCATTCTCACAGACTCTGAAGACTCAGAGGCAGAAAAGGCTCAAGTAAAAGAACCAGAAGCAACGCCAAATGCAACTCCATTGGCTGCTCAGATGAACAATTTGAATATTTATGAAGAACCAAATGTTAAAGAATCATCATCCAGAATCAAAGCCTCTCACCCAGAGGATATGATAATTGGAAAGAAGGATGACCCTATCAGAACAAGGTCTTTCCTCAGATCATCTGGAACGTCACTTTTTGGGTTGGTGTCTATCATTGAACCAACTTCTGTGGATGAAGCTCTGAACGATAATGAGTGGATACTTGCTATGCAAGAAGAGCTAAATCAATTCACCAGAAATGACGTTTGGGATCTAGTTCCAAGACCAAAAGGATTCAATATTATTGGAACTAAATGGGTCTTCAGAAACAAATTGAATGAGCAAGGAGAAGTTGTAAGGAACAAAGCAAGGCTAGTTGCTCAAGGGTATAGTCAGCAAGAAGGAATTGACTACACAGAGACTTATGCTCCTGTGGCCAGGTTAGAGTCTATACGCCTACTCATTTCTTTTACTGCACAAAATAACATCACTCTCTATCAGATGGATGTTAAGAGTGCCTTCTTAAATGGTATCATAGAAGATGAAGTTTATGTTCATCAACCTCCTGGCTTTGAAAATGATAAATTTCCAGAACATGTTTTTAAACTTAAAAAATCACTCTATGGTTTAAAACAAGCTCCCAGAGCTTGGTATGAGAGATTAAGCAATTTTCTTCTAGAAAAGAATTTTATCAGAGGCAAAGTGGATACAACTCTCTTCTGTAAATCATTTAAGAAAGATTTGTTAATTTGTCAAATTTACGTAGATGATATTATATTTGGATCTACCAATATTATGTTGGGAAAGGAGTTTGCTTCATCTATGCAGGCTGAATTTGAGATGAGCATGATGGGAGAACTCAGATTCTTTCTGGGAATTCAAGTTAACCAAACTCAAGAATGCACCTACATACATCAGACTAAGTATGTGAAGGAGCTTCTGAAGAAGTTTAACATGACTGAAAGCAAATAAACAAAGACTCCAATGCATCCTACAAGCACTCTTGGAAAGGAAGAAGTAAGTAAGAAGGTAGATCAAAAGCTCTACAGAGGTATGATTGGATCTCTTATATATTTGACTGCTTCTAGACCTGATATTCTATTCAGTGTTTGTCTGTGTGCCAGATTCCAATCAGATCCTAGAGAATCTCACTTAACAGCTGTTAAGAGGATTCTAAGGTATCTGAAAGGTACTACTAATGTGGGTTTGTGTTACATAAGATCTGATGATTATAAATTAGTTGGATTCTGTGATGCTGACTACGCTAGAGACAGAGTTGAAAGAAAAAGTACTTCTGGAAGCTGCCAGTTTCTTGGAAGTCATCTGATCTCTTGGTTCAGCAAGAAGCAACCCACTATTGCACTTTCAGCAACAGAAGCAGAATACATTGCTGCTGCTGGTTGTAGCACTCAGATGCTCTGGATGAAGAGTCAACTAGAAGACTATCAGATCCATGAGAGTAACATTTCAATCTTTAGTGATAATACTTCTGCTATATGCTTGTCTAAAAATCCAATTTTACACTCTAAGGCAAAGCATATAGAGATAAAACATCACTTCATCAGAGACTATGTTCAGAAGGGAATTATCAGTTTAAACTTTGTTGATACAAATCATCAATGGGCTGATATCTTTACAAAACCCCTTGCTGAAGATAGATTTAAATTTATTCTGAAAAATATAAGTATGGATTTCTGTCCAGAATAAAATGTTTATCAGAAGAAAATTTTCTCAGATGGAAAATGTTTTAACTCTGAAGTATTGCATCTATTTATTTATTGTTTAATATTTTATTTATTGTGTGCAAATCTGAACTAACAAGCCTCAGAGGATCTGAATGTTGGCTAACGTTTCATTTCTCAAAGAAGTTTCAGAAGCACATGCAAGCAAACACGTGTAACTCTAAATCTGTAAAGGTGGAGTGCATACTACTAAAATGACGTTTGAGGTACTGTTTTTGAATATTGAGTTTCGCGTTTTCCCCCCAAATTGTCAGAATCATTAATTGCTTTAAATGATTATATTCTTTTTATTCAATGCAATTAAATGCTAAGTGTAAGCGTGTTGAATGTGTTACTCTATGTGTGCCCTAATTTCTTCTATAAATAACACAACACTTCACTTCTCACACTCTTGTATGCATTTCTTTCTATTTCATTGCTTTCATCTCTCTCCCAAAACCAAAACCGTTCGTAACCCTAAATTTCTCTCAAGAACAACAATGGCTACTTCTTCATCAACTTCTGCTCAGTTTCAATCAACTATGGCTGCTGTGTCATCTTCTAACATGGGTGTTGTTGCTTTCAAAGAACCAGTTAGAACTCTTCTAACACCAGTTGATCAACTTGAAGTTTTATGTGAATCAATGGTGGAATTTGACTCCATGACTGATAATGGGTTTGATTTGCGTCCTATCATTGATGCTCAAGGCTGGGTGAAATACTTTGATAGATTGTTTGGACCAGTTTATCCATATTTGGTGAAAGAATTCTGGATTCACGCATCTGTCTACCCCAAGTTCATAGTCTCTTCAGTTCTGGGAAAAAAGATTATTATAACTGAAGATTTGATCAGGAAGCTCATTGGATATGAAGAAACTGATGGAGTTTCTCATCTGCCAGCTGGGCGTGTTGACATGGATGAAGTTTATGATGAAGTAATTACAACTGGACAAGCTTCAAACAAATTTAAGGATCTGAAACCTGAATACAAGATTTGGGCCAAGATTTTTCAGGGCTGTATAAACCACATAAAATCTACAAACTCTCCTGATTATGTTAATAATGAACAAATATACTTCATGTTCTGCCTGAGTCAGAGTACAAAAATGGATCTGCCACACCTTCTCTTCATGCATCTGTGGAACCACATTAATGCATCCGAAGAATCTGTCAAGACCAAGGGTCAGAAGATCAGGACTTGGATTCCTTTTGGAAGACTAATCTCAGATATTCTGACTGAGAATGGACTGGTGGCTCATCTGCATGAAGCTGGATTGAAAGAAGAACTTGCTTCTATTGTAGGAAAACCTCTGAATGGGAAGAGTCTCCAAAGAATGAGAGTTTTGGATGAACTCACATCTGCTCCTGCTAAGCTCAATATTGAAGAAGTCAGTCAAAGGAGAATTCCATTAGATGACTTTCCTATATTTAGTGCTGATGAACATAGAGATGCAATTCTTCAGTACATTCAGATGTGTAAGGAAGATGGAACACCTGTACCTGCTGATATTCTGCTACGTGCAAAAGAACCGGTACCAAATTTTTATGAGGAAAATCCGAGGAAAAGGAAACAGGCTTCAGAAGAAGAATCTGCAAGCAAGAAGAAGCAGAAATCTTCTGAGGAACCAAAGAAGAAGAAGAAGAGAAAAGCTTCTGGAGAAGCTTCATCTGTTAGAATAAAGCGTTCTAAGAAAATAGGTAATACTTTTTATGCATCTTTCATTCCTGATCAAATAACAGAACCACAATCTACATCTGAACAACTTCCCTCACAACCCTCAAAGCATGTTCATGCTTCTGTTAACCTACCAGGCCCTGTTGTCCCTATTACTCAACAACACAAATCTTCTGAACCATCCTCACCACCTTTTACAATCCATCCTAATTCTGTTTTTGCCCCAAACCTTGTCAACCAAATTCTTCTGAACAAATAACTTCTGAACATCCAGAACAATCTCAACCAGAAGAACCAAAACCAGCAGAACCAACACCAGCAGAACCAAAACCAACAGAACCAACAACACTAGAACCAGAACCACAACAACCACAATCAGAAGAACCTATTCCTTCTAATCCTGAACAAGAAACTATTCAACCATCTGAATCACAAATCTCTGATTCTGATGTTCTTGACATCCAACCTCTAAAGACTCTATTTGACGTATCATCTGGGTCATGTCACTCTTCTGAATCATCTGATTCAAGTGAGTCTGACTTTCCTTCTGATTTGGCAGATGGAATATTACATCAAGAGGTATCTAGTTCATCTGTACCTTTTCACAGACCAGCACCTTCTGTTGTTTCTTTTGAACCTCATCCCTCTGATCCCGTTCCCTTTGGACTCAAACTCAAACACTTTTACCCTAAACCTCAAGTTCTAACTCTTAAAACTAAACCTAAAGCTATTCGTAAACCCCCTTCTCCACCACAACCACCTATTATTTACATTCCATCTTCTTCACTACAATCACTTTCTGTTGAACCCAAACCATATAATCTAGAAACCTTTCTAAAACCCAAAACCAGACTAGATGTGGACAGACTATTATCTGATTTTGAAGATGAGATTTCTCAGTGGTTTACTTCTGTCAGAAAGGCTTGTCACTCAAGCATAAATCCTGAGGACTCAGAAGTCATTTGGAAGAAATTTAGAACCAGATTCAATTATGTAGCTTCCAATCTTCAAGAGACTTACTCTGATGACGCAAAAGTCAGATTTGCTAAAGTAGTCATACTTTCTCTCCTCAGCATTCCCAGAACTCCAACTCTTCTTCTGAAGAATGCATCTGAATCTGCTAAAGAAGCTAAGGCTGAAGAAGCTCTTCCAGAAGAATCTGCATCTGAAGACACTCTGGTAGATAATCATTCAGCTTTAATGCTTGTGGATAAAGCATCTGACTCTGTTTCTCAAGCAGCTGAATCTGCTATGGTTATTGCTAGTGCTCCTGCATCTGCATTTGATCCTGCTGCTTCTGAGATCAAGAAAGAAAATCCAGACTTAGAAGAAAAGTTCGCTCTGCTAGAAGCCAACAACAAAGAAATCAGAACATGGATGATCAAGCAAGAACAAACCACATATGAGATTAAAACTTGGATGTCTAGACAAGAGGAATCTACTTCTCAGATCACTGACCTTCTGAAGATGATAGCCTCTTGCCAAACTTAGTTCTTTTTCTGTTATGTTTGTGAACATGTTTGCTGTTTTTGTTGTTGATGTTCTTTTGTTGTTTATCTGAATGTTTTCTGGATTTTGTTTTTCAATGAAGTTGGCTGTTTCCTTATCTGTTTTTCTGTTGTTCTTCTTTTCTGTCTTAAAAAGTTTTTCTTTTTGATTATGACAAAAAGGGGGAGAAAAAGAAATTTTGATTGGTCAAATATAAACAGTTACTAAAATGGAATTCAGACATAATAAATTATAACTAACATTGAATTTAGTATTTCAAAACTATAACGTATCATCTGACAAAATTCATTGAAGTTACCTTGAGAATCCCCAAACCAGATCTTAATTCAAACCAGGTTCTGATTACCAGGCTTTGATCCTGAAAAGTAAACCAGGCTCTGATTTTGGAAAGTAAATCAAGCTCTGATTCTGGAAAGTATATTCTAACTAGGATTCTAGCCAGGCTCTTAATCTGAAAAGTATACTCATGCAAAAAGGGAAGTATTCTCTTCTATTAGAGTATTCATTTCAGAGGGAGATTCTTTATCTCAGGGGGAGTTATATATTTATCCTTTTTATTGAACAAAATTTCCTATGTTTTGTCATCATCAAAAAGGGGGAGATTGTTAGAACACAAATTGGTGTTTAATATTATCTCTATGTTTTGATGATAACTCTAATGAAATTTTGTATTAAGAAAATATATACTCTAATTTTGTTCAAGTGCTTTTGTTTTAGATATTAAATTAAATATTCTTTTGGAAGCAAAAATGCATCTGAAAATTACTCTACGCAAGCTTTGAAGCATCAGAAGCAAGTCATCAGAAGACTCTGAGCGCTGCCAGAAGAGACTCTGAAGCAGAAGCTGCAAAAGACTCTGAAGCAGAAGCTGCAGAAGACTCTGAAGCGTAGTTGAAGAATTTGTATGAAGAGTTTCAAGCATTATTTTCAGAAGACTCTGAAGTACTGTTTGCTGTAAGTACAAAGGCTCTGATATTCAAACTCTGCTTTGATTGATATTCACGCTGAAGCAATTTGGCTGCAAAACTCTGATAACATCAAGACTCTAATACCATCATACTCTGATCACTTCAAGATTCTGATGTTGATAACTTTGAGACAGAAGCTTGTTGAAGAAGATATTATTCAAAGATATATCCGTTGGCATATTCCAAACGACTCTTTCCTTATTCATGTATGGCACAGGAAATCAGACAAAAGGGATTTGTCTGAACATTCCTCTTCTGGGAAAGCTAATGTCAATAGAAGACAAAAAGGCTACAGCTATTCTACTACGCACAGTCTTCAAGCTTTGGACTTTCTGCTCTATAAAAGGATGTCTTCAACAACATTTCAAGGTTAATGAGTCATTGACGGATTACTGAGAAATCAAATCAAAACTACTCTCGAGCTCTCATACAATTTATTTCATAAGCTGAATAGTTTTTGTTTGTTCTTAAACTAAGTGTAAAAATCACAGTTTGTGATATAGCTTTTTAGAAGCACCTTAAACACTTGTTAGTTTACATTTATTTGTAAAAGGTTCCTTAAGAAGACCAAGTTGTGGTCAGGATTTCTTGAGAAGACTAAGACAGTTGTTCTTAGTGGTTGACACTGTAATCTATTTGAATATAGTGGATTAAGTCCTTGCTGAGAAAGGAAAATCACCTTGGTAGGGTGGACTGGATTAGTTGAGTTCAACGAACCAGGATAAAAATACTGTGTTGTTTTTATTGCCATAATTATTTCTAAACCCTTATTCAACCCCCCTTCTAAGTGTTTTTCTTCGCGGAGGGGAGCACGTGGAGAATGTGTGCGGCGCACGTCTTCTTGCTCGACGGGGAGACGTTCTGTCCGACAGGGCAGCGCCTGGTCGATGGGAGCTTCGTGTCCGACATAGGTGAGGAAGACTCATTTGGGCCTTTCACCAAGTATAAGTGGGTTGGGCCTTCCCGGTCAAGCGGGGGCCCAGGCCGGAACAAGAGCCCCCCAAGTCGTAGCTCCGAGATGAGGGAGCGAGGACTTGATGATGTCGTGCTTTGCACGGAAGAGTGTTTCGGGGAAGATTTTGTCGGGCACAGGTGTCGAGGAAATATTCCTACCTGACGTGAGCGTGTTGGGGACATGGATGTGTTCGGGCTGTTGGACGTCCATGTCAAGGACGCGCCCCCTGACTTTGTTGTCGGGGAGGCGTAAGATTGTTGCCGAGGAGATGTGAAGGGACGCGACTGTTAACCTTTGCCATGTGTCAAGCGTTGAATAGGCCATGTGGGGCGGCTACCCTAGGGCATTCAAGTGCCTAGGGATGCTTCGAGTCCCGTGCTAGGGGTATAAGTATGTGAGCCCCCGTCCAGTCCATATTTTCGCTTCTGCTTCCTTTCTCACGTGACGATTGATTCATTCGTGCCTGCTCGACATCTCCAACGCACCAACCGCCGCGCACTCCGCCGTTACCTATAAACCAGTAAGTTCCCTCTCTTTGCCTTTTATCGTTTTGTATCTTAGAGCTGGCATCGGAGCGTGTTGAGTGCCCCGAGGACGGAGGTGAATCTCCGCCGTTTCGTCCGAGGAGGGATGCGAATATCCACCTCTATAGGCGGCGTTTTCTAGGTGTAGGATGAATACGCCGAGGTCGTGAGAGGGCGAGGTTTGAATTCCCTAGGGATAGGTACTAGTTTCAGATGAACGTCCTGGGGACGGATAGTAGTATTCTATGAGTGCCCCGGGGAGGTCGAGGAATATATGACGAATTCCTTGGAGGCGCTTGCCCAAATGGCTTTTATTCCCATCGTCGATGTTATCCCCGTCGCCCTTTCACTTGGCCTACAGTGGAAGGGTGAATTTGATCTTGGACATGGAATTCACCGTTTCCTTCTGCTTTTTAGGTGTTAATGACATCGTGAGTCCCGAGGACTATGGACGTGGATGACAAGCTAGAGGTGCCCACCATCGAGAACGCAGTCCGGCCAGTCGAGGAGTGGGTGGCCGAGGAACCCCTGAATACACCCTCGTACTTCGTGGATGATGAGAATGGCGCCTTCGCCACCGTTGAGGATAGGTGTGAGAATGACCCCAAAAACTAGCAGGCGTATCGTCCTCGCGAGCATCACCGTATCTGCTAGTCGTTTGGGAAGATGCGTTTCCCTATGTATGAATTTTGTTTTTGGGAAGCTGGGCTCCATTTGCCGTTCACGGATTTCCAATTGGGGGTCTTCGATTGGTTACGGTTAGCCCCCTCATAGCTGCACCCTAACGCCGTAGCCTTTGTTCGCGCGTTCGAGATTGTTTTCCAGTATCTGGAGATCGAGGCGACGCTGCCGCTGTTGTTCCGACTTTTTCATCTGCAGCGGAAGACGGTGGATGGTCGGTACAGATGGGTTTCACTGAAACAACCGAAGAAGCATTTTCGGACGTACATGGATTCTGTCTTGGACTTCAAGGCCTGATTCTTCGTTGTACCTGCAAGACACTCCGATGCCAAAGTAAGGAATTAGACAGAGTGAGAGCAAATACAGAAAGTAGGTTGAGAATTGAATACCTGACCTTTTTATGAAAGAGGGTATTTATAGAGAGACCCCAGCGCAGAGCCAACGGTCATTTGAGTTGGGCTGGATGGCCAGGCCCAACCCAAGTGACTGTTAGGGCTTACATGGCGTAGTGAAAACTGGAACATGGTCTTCGCCCTAGTTCAACTGCTCCGTGGACTCCGGAGAGTGGGTTGACCTACTCTTTCGGAGGTGGGCAGTTGGTTGATGACGTGTCCCCGTGGAGGGGAGCACGTGGAGAACATGTGCGGCGCACGTCTTCCTGCTCGCCGGGGAGACGTTCTGTCCGACAGGGCAGCGCTTGGTCGACGGGAGCTTTGTGCCCGACATAGGTGAGGAAGACTCATTTGGGCCTTTCACCAAGTATAAGTGGGTTGGGCCTTCCCGGTCAAGCGGGGGCCCAGGCCGGAACAAAATTAATCACCCTTTCCAAAAGAGAACAAATAAGCTTGATCCAACGTCAAGCATTTTTTTATAAAAACCAATTCAATTTGTTTTCCCTCACCATCAACCCCTAACCAATTACACTCCATTTTGCATTCACCCTTTGTAAGTCGATTGCCTTTTGTATCGCCATCAACCTTTCCATTGGCCAAGACATTTTCTTAATCATCCAAACAAACCCTTGATCCAACATCAAGCGGCTTTTTCTCAATCAAATTCCAAACACAATAAGATACTATTAAGATTATGCACCACAGGTCTTAAGGGGTGGAGAATGGGTGAGAACGGAGCTTTCTTACACTCATTCTGATTATTTTGACATAAGACATTTGGCTTGGTGGCTCGAAATAATCACCTCTACTCATAGTCTTTAGTGCAATCCTAATCAAGAACAACTTCTTTCAAAAATCCTAAAAACAACACCAGCTCATTGAACTTCTCTTTTTTGTGCCTTAGGGCCTCACTCTGAAGATTTATTTTCAAGGTAAAATCAACCAACAAACACTTATTTTTTACGCCAAACTATGAAGCTCTGACTTCCTCATTGCACCATGAGGGTACGTAGGCACAAGGTTTCAACGCTGAGGTGAGCACCATAATAAAAAACCCTTTATTTCCATTTAGCAAATAAACCTTTAGATAAATGACATCTTTTGATGCGCAGGCAACTTAGATGGTTCCCACTGAGTACAACAGATGTAGGTAGTGCTAATACATTCCCCTTGCATAACCGACTTCCGAACTAACATTGGTTACGACGACCATGTCCTATCCTTTTCCGTCTGTGGGTTTTATCAATATTTTCCCTTTCCCTCTTTTAGGAATAAATAAAGTTCGGTGGCGACTCTCTGTTAGTTCATCCGCGAGATTTCCTCGCGAGGTCATATTCTTTTTTTTAAGGTATGACACACAAGAGCTTGAATTATCTATTTGAACAGAAGGAATTGAATATGAGGCAACGAAAATGGTTAGAATTTATGAAGGACTACGAATTTGGCTTGAATTATCACCCCAATAAAGCTAATGTCTTGGTTAATGCTTTAAGTCATAAAACTTTGCATATGTCTGTTATGATGGTTTGGGAGTTGGAACTTATTGGACAATTTAGAGACTTGAGTTTGGCCTGTGATCTAACACCGCAAAGCATGATGTTGGGTATGTTGAAGATAAATAATGATTTTCTTAATAATATTAAAGAGAATCAAAATTTGAATGTGAAGTTGGTGGACATTATGATGGGAAGTAATCAGAATGAGGATAGTGATTTCAGAGTGGATGAACAGTGTTGTTGAGGTTCCGAGACAGAATTTATATTCTTGATGATTCTGAATTGAAGAAGTTGATTTTAGAAGAAAGTCATAGAAGTAGCTTGAGTATCCATCCAGGAGCTACTAAGATGTATCATGATTACAAAAATATATTTTGGTGGCTTGGACTGAAGTATGATGTGGCATGGTTTGTGTATGCGTGCTTAACTTGTTAGAAGTTGGAAGTTGAGCATCAGAAACCTGCAGGGTTGATGCAATCGTTAGACATTCCAGAGTGGAAATGGGATAGCATTTTAATGGATTTTGTGATTGGGTTATCGAATACTCTTAGAGGACATGATGTGATTTGGGTAATTGTTGATATATTGACAAAGTCAACGCACTTTATTCCAATTAACATCACTTTTTCTTTGTAGAGGTTGGCAGAGATATATATCAGTGTAATTGTGAAGTTGCATGTAGTTTCGTTGAGTATTGTTTAGGATAGGGATCCGAGGTTCACTTCTAGATTTTAGAAGAGTTTGCAGGAAGCTTTAGGTTCTAAGGTTAGGTTGAGTTCTTCTTACTATTCACAGACAAATGGTCAGACAGAAAGGACTACCCAGTCTTTGGAGGATTTGTTAAGGGCTTTTGCTCTTGAGCAAGGAGCTGCTTAGGATAGTCATCTGTCACTGATAGAGTTCACTTATAATGATAGTTTTCATTGTAGCATTGGGATGGTACCTTTTGAGGCATTGTATGGTTGAAGGTGTAGGAAACCTTTGTGTTAGCATGAATTTTGTGAGTGTGGAGCTTGAACCTGAGATTTTCCAGCAGACTACTGAAAAAGTGAAGTTGGTTCGGGAGAAGATGAAAGCTTCACAGAGTAGACAGAAGAGTTACCATGATACAAGGAGGAAAGATTTGAGTTTCAAGAGGGGGACCATGTATTTTTCAGGGTCCCTCTGGTGACCGTTGTTGGGCGTGCTTTGAAGTCAAGGAAGCTTACTCCTCGGTTCATTGGTCTATATCAGAATTCTGATAGGATTAGGGTAGTTGCTTATAGAGTGGCATTGCCACCAAATTTATCGAATTTACATGATATGTTCCATGTTTGACAGCTTCAGAAGTATGTTCTGAATCCGTCGCTTGTGATTCTGATGGATGATATGCAGGTGAGGGATAACCTTACGGTTAAGGCCTTACCTATGAGGATTAAAGATCGTGAATCAAAGTATTTGAGAGGCAAGGAGATCACTCTCGTGAAGGTAGTGTGGGAAGGCGCTGCGGTGGTGAATATAACATGTGAGTTGGAGAGTAGGATGCGAGAGCCATATATAGAGTTGTATGCATCAGGTAAATTTTTGAGGACGAAAATGTTCTAAGCGGGGGAGAGTTATAATGCCCCAATTTATTTGATTTATTTTGCATAATTAGATTTTGTGTCATTGTATAAATTGTTGGTGTCTTGGTGTATTTGAGGTACCCTATGGTGTGGGGTAGTGACTTTAAAGAATAGAGTTTAAGGTGATAGGAGTGTGCGAGTAAAATTATAGAGGTTGGGGGTGGTGAGAGTAAAACTAATTATTTGATATTATTTATTATTTATTTAATTTAATAATAGGTGGAAAGTATTTAATTAAATAAGCAGTGAAAAATTATTATTAATAATATTAGGAATAAGTGATAATGATATTATGATATATTAAAATAAGAGAAAGGGGGAAGTTGAGAAAAAAAGTGTCAGACACGTGAAATTGGAGAAAGAGAAGAATGTGAAAAGAGAAGGAAAAAAGAAGAGAGCTATGGCTTAGGAAGGGAATCCATTGTTGAAGAAACTTGCAAGGAATCTAAGGTAAGGGTGGGGTTCCGATTCTATAAGGGTTTACATAATGATTGTGGGCGAGGATTTAGATTACTCTATTAGAACTATTTTTCTTGATGCTATGAACTTGTAATTGTATGATCATGAATTTGTAATTATGTGATCATGAGGTGTTGAGGTTTGATGAGTTGATTGCTATGGATTGTATGATTGTGTAATATTGTATTAATTTTGATGTGGTTGGAATGTTCTTGTTGCAGTATGCGGATATGGATTATAGCCTATAACACGAGTACATGAATGGTATGTGAGTTAGGGTTTAGGATGTAGAAAAAGTGATTTTTATATTGATAAAGTAGCAGAAAAGTGATTCTGCTACAGGTGTAACCTGTGAGATTTTGGATCAAACACTAGTATGGTCGAAGTTTGTTTGCGAGTAATGTGTGTTGTAGTCGAAGTTTGTTCTAACATGCATATTCAATATTGCTGGTTTTGTTAGCATGTTGAATTGGGAATTGCTTGTAAGCCCAATTTTTTAAGTTAGCTTGTACCCTAAGTTAGCTTGTAATAGGTAATTGTTAAAAAAAACCCATTATGTTAGTGTGCTATTTTTCTTATAAATAGCATTCTAGTCTCTCATCTTGTATAAGGAAAAATAGGAAGATAAAATCCTAATTCAAGAGAGAGAGGTTATTTTGTTATTCTTGTATACTTGTAATTTTGTTTGATAGAGAAAGGAAAGAACAACAATTTATAACCAATCTTTATTGTTTCTTCTTGTATGTTTCTTGAATATAAAGAAACCGTTTATATTTTGTTTCAAGGCATACTATTCATAACAAATTGGTGCGGTGAGCATGGAGAAGATGTATTTAACAAAGTATGAGATTTAAAAGTTCGCCGGACTGAACGACTTCGGTTTGTGGCGCTTGAAGATGATATCCCTACTAGTTCAGTAGGGTTGTTTGGAAGCGTTGAAGGGAGATGCAACCATGAACGATATGTTAACAACAAAAGAAAAGACGACCATGATTGAGAAAGCCCACATCGCAATATTGTTGAGCCTTGGTGATAAGGTTCTTCGACAGGTATCAAAGGAGTCTATAACATCGGGATTATGGGTGAAACTTGAAAGTTTGTACATGACCAAATCTCTGGTGAATCAACTCTACCTGAAGCAAGATTTATATTCATTCAAGATGAGTGAAGACAAAGTGTTGGCTGAGCAGTTGGATATGTTCAACAAGCTAATTCTTGATCTTAAAAATATTGATGTGAAGATCGATAATGAAGATCAAGCACTGTTGTTGTTGTTGTGTGCTTTTCCCAGAACACATGCTCACTTCAAAGAAACTCTCTTGTATGGAAGGTAGTCCCTGAGCTTTGAAGAAGTTCAATCAGCCTTATATTCTAAGGACTTGAATAAACGAAAGGAGCATACACCTTCGACGGTGGGCGAAGGTTTGGCCGTTAAGGGAAAATTCTTGCGAAAGGATGGTAAGTTCGATAAGAAGAAAGGTAAAAGTCAGCTAAAGTCTTATAGTGGCGAAACATCTAGTATTTGATGTTATCACTATAAGAAGGAGAGGCACACAAGAAAGGTGTTCCCTGAACGTCTGAAAGATCATATAGGTAAGGATAATGGCAACGCAACCATTATTCAAGATGACTTTGACTCATCTGATGTTCTTGGTTTCAAGTGGTGACTCAAGAAAAAAGTGGACTATAGATTCAAGTTATACTTGGCACATGACTCCAAGCAGAGAATTGTTCGAGGAGCTATCTGATCAAGATGGTGGATCGGTGCTGCTAGGAAACAACAAATCTTGCAAAATTGCAGGTATTGGATCTGTGAGATTCAAGCTCCATGATAAGTCAATAAGGTTATTGACTAAAGTCAGGTATGTACCTGACTTGAAGAGAAATTTGATTTCTCTTGGTGAATTCGACATAAAAGGATATGTTTTTTAAGGAGAGAAATTATCCTAAGAGTCATGAAGGGGTCGAAGGAAGTCTTGAGAGGCGTGAAGAAATAAGGCTTGTATACCTTTGAGGCTGAGGTTGTAAGTGGTTTGACAAATGTTGCATCCATGAAACCTGTGTCGAAGACAAAATTATGGCACATGAGATTGGGCCATGTCAGCAAAAGAGGCCTGGTCGACTTGGGAAAGCAGAACCTGCTAGGAGGTGACAAAGTTGAAAAGTTGGAGTTTTGTGAATCTTGTGTATTTGGTAAATCCTGTAGGGCGAAGTTTAACAAAGGCAAGCAAAGAACACATGAATCTCTGGACCATATTCATGTTGATCTTTGGGGGCCTGCAAGGAATCCTTCACACTCAGGTGCAAGGTATTTTTTATCCATCATTGATGACTCTTCCAGAAAGCTATTGGTATTCATCTAGAAGACGAAGGATGAAACTTTTGAGAATTTCAAAAGTTGGAAGGTTGGTCGAAACTCAAACTGGCATAAAGGTTAAGAGGTTGAGAACTGACAATGGCCTTGAGTTATGTAATGAAGCATTTGACAATTACTATTTTGAGTCTAGGATTGCAAGGCATAAGACTGTAGCAGGTACTCCTTAACAAAATGGCTTAGCTGAGAGATTCAATCAAACAATCCTTGAAAGGGTTAGATGCATGTTGGTTAGTGCTGGATTGAAGAAGGTGTTTTGTGCAGAGGTTGTTTCGACAACAACTTATCTGATAAATAGATGTCCGTCGACTGCCTTGGGAATGAAGACACCTGAAGAAGTTTGGCCGGGGCATCCACCTAGTCTCGACAGACTTAGAGTATTTGGCTGTGTAGCCTATGCTCATATTAGGAAAGACAAGGTCGAACCCAGAGCTCTGAAATGCATGCTCATGGGATATCCTGAAGGAGTCAAAGCTTATAGGATATGGTACCTAGAGCCAGGTCATAGGAGGTGTATCACCAGTCGAGATGTAGTTTTTAATGAAGTAGAGATGGCTTTCAAGAAAACTGATGATGTTGACGAAGAGCTGGAATAGTGAGAGATTCCTATTGAGGTGGAGCATGTTGGTGCTGAATTGCGTATCCCAGATGAAGTCGAAGAAGATGTAGAAGATGTTGTCGAAGATGAGGAGATTGATAATGGCTACCTGCTAGAAGAGATAGGTCGAGGAGAGTCATCAAGCCACCTCAGAGACTTGGGTATGCAGATTTTATAGCTTATGCCTTAATCTTTGCAAGTGAGGTTCTAGATGAAGAACCTAGAGACTATAAGGAAGTTATGAGGAGTTGAAAGACGATTGAGTGGCTGAAGGCCACAGATGGTGAGATGAAATCTCTTCAGGATAACAACACCTGGGAATTGATCAAAAAACCTGTTAGAGCCAAGTTAGTTAGCTGTAAATGGATTTTCAAAGTTAAGGAAGGAATCGAAGGAGTGGCGTCGAAGAGATACAAGGGAAGATTGGTCGCTAGGGGGTTCACTCAGAAAGAAGGTGTCAACTTTAATGATGTGTTCTCTCTTGTTGTGAAGCACATACCTATTTGAATGTTGCTTGCCACGGTGGCCCAGTTAGACCTTGAACTGGAACAAATGGATGTGAAGACTATGTTCTTGTATGGTGATCTAGATGAAACAATCCTTATGAGGAAACCTGAAGGGTATGTCGAAAAAGGGAAGGAATATTATGTGCGCAAACAAAATAGATCTTTATATGGATTGGAACAATCTCCTCGACAATGGAATAGGAGATTCAACAAGTTCATGGCATGCATAAGTTTCATTAGAAGTCATTTTGACCACTGTGTTTAGTTCAGATTTCAACCTGGTAATTCATTTGTTATTCTGTTGCTTTATATGGATAATATTCTAATAGCAAGCAACAATGTCGAAGATGTAATGAGGGTGAAGGTTGAACTCAATAAGGAGTTCGACATGAAGGATCTGGGAGCTACATCTAGGACTCTTGGAATTGACATCCGAAGAGATAGAAAGCAGTCGAAATTATGCTTATCTCAAGAGGCATACCGACGGAAGATTCTCGAAAAGTTTGGTATGTCAAATTCAAAGCCTGTTGTGACTCTGACAAACCCTCAATTCAAGCTGAGTATAGATCAGTGTCCCAACACTGATGTCAAAATAGCTTATATGAATAGCACTCCATATGCTAATATAGTGGGTTCTTTGATGTATGTTATGGTCTGTATTAGACCCGACATAGCATATGCAGTAAGTCTTGTAAGCAGGTACACGGAGAATCCTGGAAAGGCTCACTGACAAGCATTGAATTGTATTCTAAGGTACATAAATGGGTCTCTAAATAGAGTCCTAATTTATGGTGGATCCTTGGGTGAAGATAGTAAAGCAGCAATTGAAGGATATGTCGACTCTGATTATGCAGGTTGTGGATTCCAGAAAATCTATTTCTGGATATGTGTTCACTATGCTTGGGACAACAATTAGTTAGAAAGCTACACTTCAGAAGGTCGTTGCCTTATCAACCACTGAAGCTGAATATATCGCCCTAACTAAAGCTGTAAAGGAAGCATTGTAGCTTGAAGGTTTTGCAAAGGAGCTGAAACTTCAAGGTCGAGTTATCACTATTAAGTGTGATAGTCAAAATGCAATACACCTGTAGAAGAATTCAACATATCATGAGCGAATCGAGCACATTGATGTGAGGCTACATTTCATCAGAGGGGTAATCGAGCATGGAGAAATCCAAGTGCTGAAGGTTTCGGCAGATAATAATGCTGCTGATATAATCACCAAGACGTTGCCCAGTTGCAAGTTTTTCCACTGTAAGCAATTGATAAAGATGCATGAAGAAAGCTAATTTCTTGATGTTATAGAGTTAGATCCAAGGTGGATGTTTGTGAGATTTTGGATCAAACTCTAGTATGGTCGAAGTCTGTTTGCGAGTAATGTGTGTTGTAGTCGAAGTCTGTTCTAACACGCATTAGTCAATATTGCTGAGTTTGTTAGCATGTTGAATTGGGCCTTGCTTGTAAGCCTAGTTGTTTAAGTTAGCTTGTACCTTAATTTAGCTTGTAATGGGTAATTGTTAAAAAGCCCATTAGGTTAGTGTGCTATTTTTCTTATAAATAGCATGATAGTCTCTCATCTTGTATAAGGAAAAATAGGAAGATAAAATCCTAATTCAAGAGAGAGAGGCTATTTTTTTATTCTTGTATACTTGTAATCTTGTTTGATAGAGAAAGGAAAAAATAGCAGTTTATAACCAATCCTTGTTGTTTCTTCTTATTCTTCTTACTTGTTTTCTTTGTTAACCCTAGCCTTTGTGTATTTTTTGAATATAAAGAAATTGTTTATATTTTGTTTCAAGGCATCCTATTCACAATAATGTGAAAAGAGAAGAATGTGAAAAGTTGAGAAAAAAGTGTTAGACACGTGAAATTAGAGAAAGAGAAGAATGTGAAAAGAGAAGGAAAGAAGAAGAGAGCTATGGCTTAGGAAAGGAATCCATTGTTGAAAAAACTTGCAAGGAGTCTAAGGTAAGGGTGGGGTTCCGATTCTGTAAGGGTCTGCATAATGATTGTGGGCGAGGATTTAGATTGCTCTATTAGAATTTTTTTTCTTGATGATATGAACTTGTAATTATGTGATCATGAGTTTGTAATATGTGATCATGAGGTGTTGTGGTTTGAGGAGTTGATTGTTATGGATTTTATGATGGTGTAATATTGTATTAATTTTGATGTGGTTGGAATGTTCTTGTTTCATTATGTGTATATGGATTATAGTCTATAACATGAGTACATGAATGGTATGTGAGTTGGGGTTTGGGATGTAGAAAAAGAGATCTTTGTATTGATAAAGTAGCAGAAAAGTGATTCTGCTACAGGTGTAACCAGTCACCAGAAATGGTGTAACTGGTTACACTGTTGAAAACCTATGTTTTTGGGAAAAATTGAAGGGGTGAAACCGGTTACCAGAAATGTGTAATCGGTTACACTGTGAAAACAGTGGCTAGCAGTGGCGTGGTTACATTACTGGATGTAATTGGTTACTACATTTGGTGTAACCGGTTACACTTGGAGGAATTTTTGTAAATCTTTAAAAATTAATATCTTGAGCTATGGGTGTTCGTTTAGGGTACCGTTTGAAGAGTCGAAAAGCTGGTGTAATGTACTTTAACTTAAAATTAGTTTTAATACCTGTAAATAAAATAATTGTTGCATGTTGGTGTTAGATAACATGTGTTGTTTGTATGGTGGTGTGGAATGTGCATGAATGCATCGTTGTTGCTTGCTATATTATTACATTGTTGTTGTTGAATGTTTATAGCATGTGTATGCTACAGGGTGGCCAACATTGGTGTAGTACCTAACTATGGTGAATGTTATGGTACTTGTTATTGTTGCATGTATGTATTGTTGCATGCATCATGGTGTTGGACGGTGATCCATTTTGGTAAGCCTCAATCCTATGGTGATGGATTGGATGCGAGTAGCTAATTCCTATGGTGATGGAACTAGTGAAGCGTTACATATGGTGACAATAACAATTTTGGTGTGCTCTGATCCTAGATGGGGGTCTGAGCGAGTGAACCTGAGAGTTTGCAATTTGGTACCACATGCGTTGAGTCTCATTGCATTGCATAATTGTTATGTTGTTGTGTTTGGATTTGTGTGGATTTGTGATTGGTGAAATGGGTAATTATGCATGAAATAATCTGATGCTTACTTATTATTATGCATTGCTTTATATAATCGTGATATCTCACCCCTTCTATTTGAATGTTGTCTTTACATGGGCATCGTGCAGATAATCCGCAATAGAGGCGTAGATGTGATTGGAAAAGGGTGCTCTTTCTTTTTTTTTGTTGAGTCAGCGTCTGCTCTGATGTGTAACACCAGGGTGGAACATTTTGTATTTTGTTATATTTGATGTTTCATTTAACTATAATATTTTATAATGGTGTTTTGAATAGTCATTGTTGATGTTTCCGCTGCAATAAAAGTTAAAGTTGAACTTGTGGATTATTATTATTATTATTATTATTATTATTATTATTATTATTACAAGAATGAAATTTATATGTGTTACATGTCTATTCACATTACCAGTTTTGTTGAAAGTAGCATCCTAAATGCGTGTTGTTTTAAATTACTCTGATAATTATTTTTAAATTATGCAGGGGTATTTAGGGTGTTATAAGGTGCAGTAGCAACAACAGGGTCTTCCAGAACAAAAATACTTGTTGTAGCAGTGTTGTGATGGAAAATGAAGTTCTTACCACCTAGATAATCAACAAAGATCTTCACCACTTCAATCTGACGAGTCAGTCGTCCTTCTGATGCAAGAATCTCTTCCTTCATATTCACCTGGTTCTCCTGTCATACCCTAAATTTGCCCATACTTTTTTTTTGTTTGATAATCAAAGGCATTGGTACAAACCATCAGAGGGTTGTCAAGAAATTTTGAGGTTTCATCATTGGTAGAGGCATGATGTAGAATTTTGTTGAGAACCTCAGAGGTCATGGTAGAGTTGGAATGATCACCTAGTTCATTTGCACAATGCCCAGGCAAAAAGGGTGAAATTAG
Organism: Lathyrus sativus; assembly: GCA_963859935.3. NCBI lineage: Eukaryota > Viridiplantae > Streptophyta > Magnoliopsida > Fabales > Fabaceae > Lathyrus > Lathyrus sativus. Next base: position 511,661,083 of record OZ012735.1, read on the forward strand.
GGTTTCAATTTTAATCAGGATAATTTTGTTTTTGAGGGCAAGAATTGTTTCCATGGTCTTCCATATGTCCTAAGGTGTTTGGGGATGGGAGATTGACCATCAATTTTAATCAGAAGGGTGTCAATTGATCGGTCAATTGAAAATCAGGAGATTTGGGGAAAAGTCAATTGTGCAGTGAAAAAGTCAACTCCTGACTTTTTGAGGTCAAGACCATGATCCTTGAGTACAATAAGACCAATGGATGGAATTTGATCAAGAAAATTCAAGGGAATCATAAAAAATCAAGAATTGTTGAAAGTTGCCATTTTAAGGAAATTAGGGTTTTAGAACTTTCTATTTATGGACAGTTTTATGTTTGGAACAACCATATTCAAAGCCATTTTTCTTCATGATTAAGGTTTCAAATGAACTTGGATCAAACATCAAAGTTGTTCCTTGTATCTCAAGCTTTCTTTTGAGTACCAATTCATAATCATATGATACTTGGATCTCAAGTTATGATCAATCAAAGTTGAGGTTTTCAATGGTTTCAACATTGCCAAGATTGGACAGATTTTTAGACTCCCTTTGCAAGCCAATTTCCATCACTTTCTTGATGTCCAATGGAACTTTGTCCCAAATGAGAGTTGTAGAGAATGTTACAAGCTTTCCAAAGAGTCCAAGAAGTCCTCAATATGATTTGTGAAGCTCAAGTTATGGATGTACAAAGTTGAGGAAAAATAAGCCAAATCTATAAGTTAGAATTTTTCTAAGTTATTTCTGGAAAAGTTTCATGACCTGATTTTCAACATCATTTTTCATGGTCTTCCAATCCTCAAATCAAGATGACCCCAACATGAAATGTGTTCTACTCCATGCCCTCTTTCATTTGAGCATGAATTCTAGCCAAATTGATCCTTGTACACAAAGATATTATTACTCAAAGTTGATGTTTTGAACTTGTTTCAAGGAGTGAAACATGTGGCATTTGTACTTGCTGATGTTTTTATGATATTGATATGATCATGTCCCATTTCCATGTGCTTGGGATACTGCATTGGGAGCCACCAAACATTTCCCAAAATGAACCAACACAAGCTTGTACCATTTTGCCCCATTTTTTAATCCTTAGCCAAAACAAGTAAAAGAAAAACAGCTCCTACTGCTCTGCTCCTTGCAGCCTAGCTAGGTCACTCTCTCCATCCACAAGCAACCTAGAATGAGACAAGAGAATGCAGCTGGCTGATGGATCTTGAAGATCAACCATTTATTCAAAAAAACCACCATGAAATGCAAATCTGGCCATTCAATCTTTACCATGGTGAAAACCCCCCAAACCTGATTTGATTCCATATTTAAGACCAAATATCAGTCAACACAAACCCTAGCCACCAGTTTGCATTGAGAAACCAGAAAACTCTTATTTTGTGAACCATTTCAAACCCTCAAAAAACCTAAAAATCTGTCTGGGGTAGTTAGCTTGCTAAAACCATTTCCATACATAAAAACTCACCACAAACCATCTTAACAACCCACACATGATCTTTGGAAGGTGTTCAAAACATTAAACCAGTCAAAAACACCACAACTCAAAAAGTCAACCTTCTACCTAACAAACTTTGACCTTTTACTCAAAACAAACCTAGCTGCCAATTGGAGCTGCTGTCTTGCATCCTAGGAGCATTTGAAGGCTGTGGAAAGGGAAGAATCTTTGGTTTTCTTGGCTGCTAGCATAATGAGGTCTACAAGAGGTATATGGTTTCAAACCCTGCCATTCATATGCATCATGTTTATGTTTTGTGGTTTGTTGGATTGATATAGACATTGTTGTGTTAAGTTGTAACTTTACTGTCAAAATACATGAGATCAATAACATGTGCATTAGATGATTGGAATGTCATTAAGGTGGGTTATGTTTGTTTTTACCTTTGTGAAAGTATGTTGTTTGGATACATGTTGAGTTTAGACTTTTGGCTTTGTTCTGTCAGTTTAACCACCTAACTGTTTTGAAAGTCTTCAACAAGAGAGGTTTAGGTTAGATGCTTTAATAGTGTATCTTGTTATGCTTGACATGTATCATTGTTGAATTTTAAAGTTGGTTTTGTTTAGATTATGTGTTTGGCTTTGTGACTGTCATTAGAGTTCCATGATTGCATAATGGCTGCTATTGGAAGTATGTGCATAGAACTGTCAAAGGTTTTTAATACCTTAGGACTGCTGTTGGCCACTATGTTGAGGGGATTCACATTGAATTGTTGATGATCAACATAGGCTTTTGTTTTTTAGGATATGATCTGTTTTGAGGGTTGCTTGTTGTTTAATGTGATGCTCCTGATGAGATGTTTCATTTAGTGCTGTTGAAAGCATATTTTGTCCCATAATGACCAACTTTGTTGTGGCTATGTACAATTTGTCCTTCATAACTAAAAAGCATGTTTTGTGAATTAGCAGTTGCTTCATGTAGTTTCTGTTAGTCTGATTGAACTGGACTTTAATGTTCTAAGTTACAGTTGTGCTGCCTTTGGTTTTGAGTTTGAATTTGTTCAGATTTGTGTTCACTTGCAACTGTTATGGATGGTTGGGTTTTGAATGTTAAATTATTCCATTTACAAGTGTTGTTTGGTTCTGTTAAGTGCAAGTAGAATGCTTGAGATTAGTGTCTAAGTCATTTGAATTTGAAGACTTGATAGGTCTTGCTTCACATCACTCTTGTTGTGCTTGGCATTTTCTGTTTGGATCTAAAAACAACTTCATGTATGTGTGCAAATTGTCTTGGATGTGCCTACTGTTATGCATAGGACCATTTGTCTTGTATGTGCCTTTGTTGTCAAATTCATTTTGAAATGAGTTTGTCAACTCAAATCCATAGATATCAAAATGCATTTCCAAACACCTTTATGCATCTTCCTTCGAATCTCATCATGTGTGCATCATTTGTAATTTTGGTTGGTACCATTGTGATCCTTGTGAAAAATCAAGCAAGTTAGGCTTTTGTTTCACTGAAATTGATTAAGATTTGGTTAAGTTTGGATCGAAACGTATTTTGATTATTTTGCCTTGAAGCTTGCCTTGCATTTTTGCCCAGAAATTTGCGCGCTTTTGGTACATATTCAATTGGGGTGGCATTATACAACGGATGTATCACCACCCCAGTGGTTAGTAACTTGCCTTGCATTGCCCTTGTCTTGAGCTCGACCCCCAGCGGGGGCGTTTTTATTTTATTTTTCATTATTTATCCGTTTTAATGTTTTTTCATTTTCTTTTTCCATATTATCGCATACGCGTGTTTGGTTGAGTTGGTATTTTGCTAGTTTGTGAAACATGAGGTCATGGGTTCTACCCTTGGTAGAGCCCCTTTCCTCCTCTTTTTTTTTAATACCATGTTTTTTTCTATTCTTTATTTAATTTTAGTTCTTTAAATTTTAAATATTTTTTTTTTCTATTTCATTTATTTAGAAAGGTCTTTAAAAATCACAAAACACCAAAAATCATTTTGTTTCATATTTTAAAGAGCCATTTTATTTTCCTTCATTTAATTCTTATTTTATTTCTCTTTTGATTTTGGGCTTTTTTTAGCCCATTTTAAATACCTTCCTAAAACAAGTCATCTTTGTATTGAATTAAAAAGAGAGGATTGGGTGTAGACCTCTTTCTCTCCGAGTGTCGAGATGCTCACTGTAGTTTGGGTGGTTTAGACACTCGTATTTCAATGCGAAGACGCTTTCATTTTTAAACCTTCCCTTCTAAAACCTCGGTCCCATACCGAGTGCATTTTCAAAAACACCTTTCAACAAGAAAATCCAATTATCTTTGTATTGAATTAAAAAAAGAGAATTGGGTGTAGGCCTCTTCCTCTCCGAGTGTCGAGATGCTCACTGTAGTGTGAGTGGTTTTGAGACTCGTCTTTCAATGCAAAGACGCTTGCACACTTTCAATCCCTTTCAACAAGAATTAAACTTCCCTTTGTATTGAACTAAAAAAGAGGATTGAGTGTAGTCTCCTTCCTCTCCGAGTGGTGGGATGCTCACTGTAGTGGAGGTGGTCTTGATACTCGTCTTTCAATATGAAGACGTCTTTTTTTTCCAATTCTTTCCATTTTAAACCTTTCCTCCTAAAAAACCTCGGCCCCGCGCCGAGTGCATTTTCAAAATCCCTTTCAATAAGAATCAACTTCTCTTTGTATTGGACTAAAGAGAAAGGATTAAGTGTAGACTTCTTCCTTTCCGAGTGTCGAGATGCTCACTGTAGTGTGGGTGGTTTAGACACTCGTCTTTCAATACGAAGACGCGACTTCTTCCACCACCTCTCCTTTCACAAATCCTTTCCGAAACCTTTCCCACCTAAAACCTCGGTCCTATACCGAGTGCATTTTCAGACTCTTTTCCTAACATAAACTTGAATGGTCGTGGAGTGGTTAGGCGTAAGCCTTCTCCTATCCCGAGTGCTGAAATTTACCGTAGGGTTTACAGTCACAAAGCACTTACCATTCAAAACCAAAAACATCTTTAATAAGAGAACGAAGTTCTCTTTGCATTGAATTAAAGAGATATGATTAAGTGTAGTCTTCTTCCTCTCTGAGTGTTGGGATGCTCACTGTAGTGGGGGTGGTCTTGATACTCGTCTTTCAATACGAAGACGCTACGTTCGCCACACCATTTCATAACAAAAAACTTTGAGATAAAGAATTAGGTACTACCCGCATGGGGTTACTATCCGAGGACTTATCTCGCCCCTAAAAAACATTCTCACAAATCAAATGTGACATCTTGCCTCGCATGGCGAAAACCTAATCATTTCAAAAAGGATATGTTACATCCGTTCTACCGCAAACAGGTAACGCATAAGTCTCCTCACATGCGAGTGGAAAAACACCTAAACTGATAGAATGTGCACGATAACATCATCCATAAAAACATTAACAAACGGTAGGCCAAACTACGGCTGCTCTAATTATTTACTTCATTCAAGTAAAGATACGTAGGCACAAGGGCCACAATCCTTGCCGAGCACATTCCCCTATATCCGTAGCCCCGAACTACGTCGACTCTGACTTTCTCACACCTTTTGAGAATACGTAGGCCTAGGACCGCGAAGTCCTATCGAGTCTGTTCTTTCTCTTTTCTTCGCCGTTCTCTCTTTCCTCCTAACCTCTCATTTTCCTGTTTCTAACCCTTTTCTCTCCCCCTTTGAAACACTCCTTTTATAGCATAATATTTTAGCAAATATAATCACACATCGAAAAACACATGGTTCCCATCAAGTACGATGGATGCGAGGGGTGCTAATACCTTCTCCTCGCATAACCGGCTTCCGAACTCGTTCTTGGTTGCGAGACCATCTTATCCATTCTTTTCTTAAGGTTTTCTCGATATTTTCCTTTCCCCTCATGGGATAAATAAAGTTCGGTGGCGACTCTTCTGTCCTTTCTTTTTCGCCTCCCCGTCGTTGCACGATGCATTTTTCAAGTAGCAACATCTCCTTACCAACATGGGAAAACGCATTAATGCATGCCATGATACTATCATCTCTGATTCGATTATCTACTTAAAACTCCTGAAGTACATCATCCAAAAGTACTTCACATCATCAGATGTAAAAGCAGCAACACTTCCACCAGCAATGGATGGACCAGTCGTCTCAAAAACTTCCTTATTAAAAATCTTGTCATCATAAATTTTTTTGCAAGAATCCTCCAAGTAGTAATAATCACCATTGGAATCCATATAATTTCTCATTTTAGATACAACACGATAATCCAAAATTTTTGGTGACTCAGTGAGATCTTCCTCCTTATACTTAATACCACTAAGCTATAAAATCATCATAACAAAAGAAGAGAAATATATCGGATTTTAAAGATTGTTCATGTAATAAATCATCTTGTCAATGATGAACCTAACCTGATCATTCCTCGTCATCTTGCTGTTTTCAATAAAACGCCATATCAAGAATAAATCACTGTCATTAGCCTTGCTAGAGTTCCCAGGTTCCTAGCCAAAATATTCACCACAATCTAGTGAATCAATCTCATGAGAAACTTGATTTAACTAGTCCTCATATTTGACAACCCCATATGTTCACAAACTAATTTGGAAATCTCAGTAAATAAAATAACTTTGTTATATTCCTTCTTTTTTCTTTTGTACAAGATACATTTGTACCTTCACTTTTCATGCTAAAATAAGTATTAAAGTCAAATAGTTGAATTTCACAACTTTGTTCTTGAACCTAATTTCTAAACCAACAGTGGTAAGTTCTAAACTGCAATAAAAAGCCTTGACATACTCAGGGTTATCCTTCCTACTCATGCCAATGAAAGTCAACAAATTGTTGTCAGCAAACAGTTTTAGAAACTAGTTTTTCAACTTCAGCAGAACTATTCACATAATACTCAGGGTCTATAAGGTTGTAAAGAAACTTATCTATGTACTTTTGCAATTGGGTTTCAATTGAGATCAACTGAGTTTCTATGCACTCTGTCCTTTGTCAGTTAGAACAATTAGAACTCATAAGTGCTCTAAGTGTTATCAGTTGAGACCAATAAAGTAACTAGTGAACTCTAAAGAGATCAATTACTAATTAAAAAGATAGACCAATATTAATAAGCATGTGAGGAGACATTTTAATAACGTTAATAATTGGTCAATTGGTGTTAGATGACAAAATATCAAATGAAGATATTTTGTATCATTATATTATATTAGTATTATATTATATTATATTATATTATATTATATTATATTATATTATATTATATTATATTATATTATATTATATTATATTATATTATATTATATTATATTATTTTATATTATATTATATTATATATATTTATGTTATAAGAAGAGAAAGAAAGATAGTAAGAAAAAAATAAGAGAAGAAAAGAAGCAAGGAAAAGAGAAGAAGAGAAGAAGAAAGAAAGAGGAGGAGGAAGCTTGGATTCATCATCTCCATTATCAATTCATTCCATTTTCTTCATTAAGATAAGTTCCATTAGGTAGTATAGCTTTTGGGGGACAAATATGAGAATATGGGTGTGTTAGGTTTTTGAATTGAAATTGAATCAAATGTTGTTTCCATGTTGTGGTTGTTGAAATGCATATTAAATTATGTGGTAACATGTTAAATTGGATTGTTGGATGATGTATGTTGTTGGGTGTGGAAGAAATTGAAGGTTTTGGCCATGGTTATTTTCATTTCATGCTGCTGAGGTTTTGGACTCGCGTCGCTAGGCAAGCTATTTTCTAATAGCATCGCCGAGCGAGCATTAGCGAACAGAAGGCGACCTGATTTTCTGCTACGCTCGCTAGGCGAGCTTGGGCGAACAGAAAGCAACATATCTTGCTGAATTTCGCTAGGCGACCATGGTGCCATTTTGGTTTTGGCGCAACATATCTCGCTGATGTCCTAACAAGAAGTCTCAACATCTTGTCTGTTACAGTTCTGCAATTTGGATACGACTAGTGTAATTACAAATTACTAAATATTTTGTTAATATTAAGTAATCTTATATGGTTTCCAAGATTGAGGAATCAGAGTTTCTGTTTGAATTTAAAGATATTCTATTTTTTTAAATGTTGAAGACATTTTAGGAAACACTTGATTGAAGATCTATTTTTATGGAGAATATTCTGCAGACATTTAGAAACTGCCTTGCTGCGTTTGTTTTGAAGCCCAAATCTAGTCCAGACGTTGTTTATAAATAGGGTGGCACAACCTTAAGTTGTGTGGCAAATGTATTGTGTGTTAAGTAATATTTTAGGGTTTGTGTGTTCTTGCTAATTGTGAGCCTTTCTAATATCATCTTGATATAAGAGTAGGACTGCCTCTATTGAGTTGTAAGTTCTGTCAATTACTCCTAAGCTTTTAAGCATTGAGTGATTGTGTGTCTTTTAAGGGAATCTTATAAATTTTTTTTAAAGTATTAGTATTCTATCACAGTAGTGATTGAAAGGGAAGCGAGATGGGTCTCATACCTAGGTGAGTCTTAGATAGAAGTTAAGCACGGGTAGTGATTAGGTGAGTAGATTGTAGACTGGAGATAGTATGCTGAAGATCTAGAAAATGATACTATTTAGTGGATTTCCTTCCTGGCTTGGTAGCCCCCAGACGTAGGTGTTGTTATACACCAAACTGGGTTTCACCTCTCTGTGTTCTGTTATTTTCTGCATCTTTAACTATATTTATTTTGTCCTTGTGTTTTAAACAGATATCAGTGTCTCAACATCTCAGGACATCTGATATCTGCATACTAGAATTTTAATTGGTATTAGAGCAGGCATCCTACTTTGTATCTGGGTGAGATCTAGGGAAGATACTTTCTGGTACATGTTGCACCCCAAAATTCGCCCTCTCTTTTCCTAACCATAATTGGCTTTTGTTTGCATTCATCTTCATCTTCCATTAGGTTATAACTTATAATCATACATTGCATTGGTCTTCTATAGGCATGGGATCAAGAGGTTCTTTGAATCAGGGTTCCTATTTGATTTGAGGTACTTTCATTCAAGTTTGAAGCAAGGGTTTGATCTCACAACATTGTGAGTATCTTTCTATCAAAGTTTATCCAGCTACGAGGTTTTTCCTCTGCCAAGATTCATCAAGTATAAAGTTTATATTCTTCAATATTTTTCAAGAGTATCAAGTGTTTGGGGTTTCATCTTTGATTTAATTAAGAAGGTTGTAGATTAGGGTTTGTTTCCTTTTAACGTCCCAAGCTACTTTCTTCATCAGTATATACCTAGAGCACATAGATTAGATTTTCTTATCCTTTTGTTGATTGAGAAGAGGTGTCATTCAGTTAAGATTCATTTAAGGCTATCATGGCAGTGGTGTGTGTAATGTTGATTGAAGTTTAGTGGATATAACCTAGTCTTGGTCAAGCCGAGATTTTGTTTCACGATTAAGGTTAGGGTGCATTAATTTGAATGGTGTGCCTGAAGCCTCAATTAGGGTTTTTATCCCAATTCAGGTTATCTGTGTGTAGATCAAGTTGCCGGTAATTCATGATTAAGGACTATCAGGGTCCCATTAGGGTTTTGTGTAACATTTTGGAGCTCATATATCATCTCATATTCCCTCTGATTTCAAGGCACGGTTCTTGCTCAAGAAGGTTCAGTGAAAGTTTTTTAAGATTCAAGTGGTTATCAATTCAAGATTTATTTATGATTGATTCATGGTTGACTTATTCTCTGAAATTTAGTTCAAGGGTCCAATTCATTTCAAGAATGTTCAAGTTCAAGAATGGTGTTTTGGTTTCGGATTCGAATGCAAATAACACCCATTTCTACTTCCATTTATGGACGAGCATGATGGTGTTTAACTTTAAATCAAGAATTTCAAGTATTAATCACAATTCAAGTCTAAATCACATCAATTCAAGGCCTATTATCCAAAAGTTCACATTACATTTCATACAAGCCCATTTGAAATTACAAAGGAAAAAGGAGAAAGGCCATGATACAAAAACTTTACAAAAATAAAGAGTCCAAAGTTACAAAGCTCATTGGCAATAGAAAAATCAAAACAAAAATCCAAAAAGCTACAACATCTACAACAAGTTTAAATACAGGTACATGATGCAAGGACCCACCCAAGCTATCTCAAGCATTTTCCAGCTAAGATTCATAATGCAAATAATCAAGCTATAACCTTCACGCAAGACTTCCATTTTTCCAAGCCAAAAAAACAACAGCCTTGCCGTCAGACTCCACAAGCTTACCTACACAACCTTCTTAGCCATACCATGCAACAAACCTTATCCACAATCACTACACAATTTGCGCAACACAAACTGCAGCCACAAGCCAATTTACATACCACATATCTTACCAAAACATAGCAACAACCACGAACCATTACACAACTTGATTTGAACCCAGCCATGGTGCAATCACTATACCTGCATAAATCATAAGCAACACCATCAAATAATTCACAACAACCTTGCCAAATGATACCAATAATAGCCACGCCACAACATAATCAAATAACATACAAACCTTTTGCAACATAACATATACGACAATCTTACGAATACGACGTAATTCCAACCGCATCCGCAACATTTACACAATGTATTCCATAAAATCAACCGGCCCCACATCCAATACACACAAAAATCATTATGTACCTTCAACGCAAACCTCGTGCGTCACAAATTCACCTATAAAAACTAACAAGAATATGACTTCTTGCGACAATAATCCTTTGCAACGACTCAGGAACCCTAAACCTTTTCCAAATGCAAGACCATAATACACAATGACAAAAACGACACCACAACCTCACAAAGAAAATGTCACAAAACCACAACAAATTTCCAATTTCAAAACCTCACCTCTTTCCTATAAATTGATCTCTTTTACACTCATTTTCCCATGTTCTGGAGAACCCTCATCACGCTGCTAAAACCTCACAAAATAAACCAAATTCCTCCTCTGAACCTCTCATCTTCATACCCCTTTAAATCACCCTAACAAAAAAACCTCACCACCCCTTACTTTCACCTACAATAAACCACTCATCCTTAACCTTCTTCAATACACCTTTGATCAAAAACCATAACAACAACAAAATTTGATTCAAACCTAAATCCTCAGAACCATAAAACATCAAAACCAAAATTGTGAACCCATACACAACTGTAAGTCTAGGTACCAACCAGTGGATGTTATTACGGATGTTATGACATCCACTGTAACACAGACTACTGAACTTAATATAAAACTATAAGTGAAAACTGTAAATAACACAAATAATTGTTCACCCAGTTCAGTGCACACCACACTTACATCTGAGGGCTACCAAGCCAGGGAGGAAATTCACTATTAGTAGAATTAATTCAGAGTCAAACCACCAGTTTGCACTCTTCACTTAAGACCTACCCAATGACACTTCAACCTAACACCAGACCAGAGTTACCAACTCACTCCCCCTCAATCACAGCAGTAATATTAACCAATTCAAAGTTACAAATGAGAAATTTAAGACACACTTCAAACACACCTTGATCTTGCTTCACAGCTTTGATCAAGTGACACACCACTCTTGCTTAAAAGCTTAGAGTGAAACACGGAACATACAGTTCACATACACTAAACCAAAGCAATCATGCAGCAGACAATTGCTTGGTATACAAGTACCCTAAGACACAATACACACGTGAAGAATAACTGATACAATCAGACTTTTTCACTCACACACTACACTCTTCAATCTCTAAACCCCTGTCAAGAACTGTCCTCGATTAGGATTGCTCCTTCTGTATATATAGGCAGCATACAATCCTTGGGCCTTCATACATAAGTTAGGTTTACCCAAGATAAACCTATCTTCATGAAGTTGCGCACGTCCAATTGAGTCAAGGTAATTCCATGTTATCCTTAGTAGTGCCTGATGTGTTGCCTAAGATAACTAGGCATCCTAAAATGTTTCCTGAAGTATAGCCTGAGCTAATAACAGAAACTGATACCTACGCGCCCTAATGTCATACATTTAATGTCATAACATTCAGTCATGACATCCAACTTAAGTGACTCTTAGCTATTCAAACTTACCCTGCTGAATCCTCATTATGTATGTCATAACATCAGTCATGACATTCATACATCCATCAATGTCTTTCCACAAAATGCAGCCAATCAAAAGCATCTACAAACTCCCCCTTGGGCAAATTTTTAGCTAAAACACTCTGTTACCATATCAGTGATTACAAGCAGCATAAATCATACAATACATGCAGTAAAGCTACTAGCTAACAACAGATACAAATATCTCACCATATCAGAGTCATCTTCTCATCCTCAGGACTACCTGCTAGTCCATACTACAGGTATCACACTGATCTGAGAATCATCTAGTGATACTCCCCCTCAACTGATGCACAACACATTAGTGCACACATCACACACAACCTGCACATCAGTACACATAACACACAAATCCTGCACACACTGCAGTCACACAATTTATCCAGACTGCTCTGGTTCATGGATGTCAGGACATTCAGGATGACATCCTGAAGAACACAATCACCTGTTACATCCTGTGCTACTCCCCCTGAAATGATGCACAACCACACACACATTCTGCAAACACCCTGCAGACACACACACACACACACGCACACACACACACACTAATAGTAGCTCTAGTACTACTAGGTTCCATCAAGGAACACACACATTCAGCATCAACCTGCAAACATACTCAGAGTAGCAGCACCACTCACACACATATAACATGCATTCCTACACACATTAGGAACTCACACAACATCAACATATCATCACCTCATACAAACCTGCACAACAGCAACAACAAACAAGTCTTCCACCTGCTGTTACTCAATTACTACTATCACTTCTCCCCCTTTTTAGCCATAAATTTAGATCAAAACTAACTAAATAGTATAGATCAAAAAATATGGAAGTGCAGAAGTTAGGGGTTATTATAACATAAAGCTCATGAAGAGCAACACACATATTTCAACTGTCAAATAAAGATCAAAATCTAAGCAAGGAAAAAAAACATCACTAGTCACACCAGCACCAGCAGCACACCCTCATCAACCCAAGTAAACCATCATCTTGAGCCACACAGTAATCCACCACCATATTAATCTTCCTCCTCTTCAGCAGAACTGGAACTAATGTCATTAGCATCAGTTGAGACATCCTTATCCTTGTCATCAGAATCTTCTCCAGACACAGCCACACCATCACTATCAGCATTATCTCTTTCAAGACTTTGAATGAAAGATTCTAGATTGATATTTCTTGCAGTGGCTGTATTAATGGTTTCTCTCAATTCTCTACATGTTTCCTTTAATTCAGCAATTATCATTTCTTTAGAGACCTTGGCCTTCTCATCAGAAGTGAAAACCATATTTGGGACATGTCTCCCAGCAAAGAGTTTGAAGTGAAGAGACAGTGCAGACTCTCTTTTGCTAGCAGCATCACTAGAGTTCAGAATCCCAGGGTATTGATTCAGAACAATCTCACAAATAAGGGAGGGAAAAGCAATGGGGAGCTTGATATCACTGGTTGTAGAGTGCTTAACAATCTGATCAAATATGTACAAGCCAAAATCAAAGTTAACTTTGGTACCTATGGAATGAATGATCTTGCCAAGCCCAACAACAATGGTGGATATATGGTTGGTAGGCACCCAATTAGTAGCTCCTATTCTATGAAGAATGGCATACTTTACACTGAGCAGTCCTGCAGACAGCTTTTCTTTGGATGGCCATGTCTTGACATGATTTGCAGTGATGATCCTGCAAACCTGGTTGTCTGAAGCAACCAATTCTCTCTCACCACCATTTTCTACAGTAGGAGAGAACTGCACACACTTTCCTCTGACAAACACCTTCATGAACTCCTTGCTGTCCCTATTTGAGATTGAGTTAGGTATGTTTACAATGAACTCCTTTACCAATCCTTCGTAACATTTGGAAAATCCAGTGACTGTCTTGAGCAGTCCATCTTTGTTAATTAGATCCATTACCTCCTTGATTTCCAAGGCCTCCTTCCCCAATTCTCTCTCAAGGGCTATTCTGCTTTGATAAACATATCTCCATTTGGTCAAACTGTGAATATAATGGAAAGAGATATTGTCTAGAGGGGCAGTTGGCACTGGTTTGAGATATTTCTTTACATGACCGATGTTATGAACATCTTTCACAACATCACTATTAGAACCAGAGTTTCTATTAGTAATTTTCCTTTTCTTGGATGCAGCCGATACCTTGCTCCAAGTTTTGGAGGGACCAACAGGAGTTATTTTTCTTTGACTTTTGGAAGGATTCTCTTCAAGCACGACTTTCCCTTTCCTGGTCACAAGTTTCTTGGTAATACCAGGGGCAACATTCTTGATGAGTTCATCATCTGATGACACATCTTTAACATTTACAAAATCCATGTCCTCCTCATTCTCATTACTCTTGGTTTCAATATCATGTTGGCCACTATCCTGACCTTCCTCCTGTACCACAGAGCTGGCAAGATTATCTAGATTTTCTGTGTTAGGGTTAGTCTTAGCATAGGGAAGCTCTGAGTTATCTTCATGATTCTCATTAGGGATGGGGGATGGGTCAACCTGAGATAGAGGAATGGTGACTCCATGTACATTATGACCTTCTTCGAGGATCTTGGGGACTAGTTCATTGATAGACCTGGTATCATAGGTTGAGCCTTATATTCTATTATTTTGTTCCATGGAAAATTCAGGGTGTTTACCTTTAGAATTTTGGTCTGCATGTGGAGGAGCTGAATTTGGGGCTTCATTACCTTTTCCAAAAACCACACTGAGAGGAATGATATCAACGACATCCTGCAGGGAGATACTCTCGTGGTGAGCAGTGTCATGCTTGGCAGGGATGGAGGTTTGTTGTTGAGACATTGTTGATGACTTTGGCCGTAAAGGAAAGGGTTTTCTCTGGTTGTTATATGAGGTATGAAAAGTAGGAATTGGTATGTGCACACACATAAGTAATCTGAGGGCTAGAGGGGTAATATTGCAAAAGTGGAGGGAACTTAATATTTTGACCAATCAGGAGATGATTAATTTTCAAAATACAATTCCTAGTTAACATTAATTGCTATAAATTCTCATAAAGACACGTCCTCAACTTGCTTTGTGAACTTTCAAATTGAGTGGCCTTGAGACCTCTGGTAACCATATCAGCACTATGTAGATCAGTGTTCCCAAGCTTCACACGAACCTTTCGAAATTGATGCTTGTTATCCCTTTGTCTGACTCTTTTAGATTGACCTGAGTTTATATTGATGTTACTCTTAATGTCACAGTACAAAGTCATGACATCCTGAGTGACATTGCTTCTTTTAAGATCATTCGTCATGGACTCCATCAAATTCCAGTATAACAGGTACAGGTTTCTATGATGTCCATCTTTTGGATGTCCTTTCTTGACTTTCCTACCAGCCTGACATTTTACACAACCTGTTCTATCATCTGGAGTTATCTTTGAAGTTCCTCCTACTACTTCCTTGGATATGGTCTTTTTTATCCTTGGAAGATGTCTTCTCTGTTTATTCCACAATTTATCCTCCTTTTCTTCTTTGGTCAAGGGACAGATATTCAGGTTACTTTTAGGATCCCATAAGTAACAATTGTTCTTAGCTCTAGACCCTCTCATGACTTCTTCACCTTCTTCATTGGTGACAACACATTTACCCCTAGTAAATTTGACATTGAGACCTTGGTCACAGAGTTGACTGATACTGATAAGATTCACAGTCAGTCCTTTAACCAACATGACATTCTCCAGTCTTGGAACACAAGGACAATCTAGGTTTCCAACACCTATGACTTCTCCTCTAGCTCCATCACCAAAGGTTACATGGCTTGAGGAATGAGGTTTGATGTTCCTCAACAAATTCTCCATTTCAGTCATGTGTCTAGAGCAGCCACTGCCAAAATACCAGTCTTCTTTGGTTGGCATCCTAAGAGAGGTATGAGCTACTAGAGCAACCCCTTTAGCAACCCATTGTTGTTTCTTGGCCTGAGCTTCTCTTTTTGGTCTAACTTGACGTTGTTCCTTGGCATGAATACCCTGTTTGGATTTGCCTTGATAAGGATGACTTGGAAATCCATGTAGCCTGAAGCACAAAGGTTTAATGTGTCCAAGTCTTCCACAGTAGTAACACTTATACCCTTGGAATTTATTCTTGATCTGGTTCCTGCTTTTGTTTCCCTGATGTTGTGACATTGGTCGCGACATCCTATTTGACTTCTGACTCTCAACCTTTGGCTTCTTGGACCCTAAGATGGGTTTCTGTTCTGCAACAAATCCCAGTCCAGACTTGTTTCCAGCTTTTTGACCACTCTGTAGAATTTTTTCTAGAGTGTCAGTCCCAGGATTTAGCATTCTTATGGATTTTGACATTTGATCCAGTTTAGATTCCAACAAGCTGACCTCACTTTTGAGAGAGTCTATTATTGCAAGATGCGCAACTTTCTCAACATCTAATTCCCCTATGCATTTCTTCTGTTGCTCTCCTTTCTGATATATTTATTTACTTCTGATGCATAGCTTTTTATATGAGGCTACAAGCTCATCAAAGGTCAGCTCATCTTCACTTGAGTCACCATCAGATATGCAAACACTGTTCAGAATAGTGACATTTTTGGCAGACTCTTCTTCTGATCCACTCTCAGAATCTCCATCAGACCAAGTGACTGCTCGGCCCTTCTTTTGTTTCTTGAGATAGGTAGGACATTCAGCTCTAATGTACCCATATCCCTCACATTCATGACACTGCACTCCTTTTCCTTGGCTGGGCCTTTCTTCATTTCTTCCTCTTTTGCTGATGTCAGAAGAAGTGTTCTTGTCATTAGGCCTAGACTTATGATCTATTCTTTTGATCAATTTGTTGAATTGTCTACCAAGAAAGGCTATTGCTTCTGACAGATTCTCCTCACTTTCACTATTCTCTTCCTCAGAGTCTTCTGCTGAATTTCAGACAAGGGCTATGGTTTTGTTCTTCTTCTCAACCTGATCACACATTTCCATGCCTTGCTGTCTAAAGACCTCAAGAAGGCTATCATCCTAGGTTTCTAGTAGTCATAAATATAGCCATCCATAATTGGTGGTCTATTTGTGAATCCTATATCCTTATCCATAGTACCAGAATTTTTCTTCCCTAGATCTCACCTAGAAAATAACAGGCAGGGTGCCTGCTCTGATGCCAATTGTAATTCTAGGTACCCAACTATGGATGTTATTACGGATGTTATGACATCCACTATAACACAGACTACTGAACTTAATATCAAACTGTAAGTGAAAAATGTAAATAACACAAATAATTGTTCACCCAGTTCAGTGCAAACCACACTTACATCTGGGGGCTACCAAGCCAGGAAGGAAATTCACTATTAGTAGAATTAATTCAAAAACAAACCACCAGTTTGCACTCTTCACTTAAGACCTACCCAATGACACTTCAGCCTAACACTATACCAGAGTTACCAACTCACTCCCCCACAACAACAGCAGTGATATTAACCAATTCAAAGTTACAAATGATAAATTGAAGACACAATTCAAACACACCTTGATCTTGCTTTACAACTTTGATCAAGTGACACACCACTCTTGCTTAAAAGCTTAGAGTGAAACACTGAACATACAGTTCACACACACTAAACCAAAGCAATCATGCAGCAAACAATTGCTTGGTATACAAGTATCCTAAGATACAATACACACGTGAAGAACAACTGATACAATCAAACTTCTTCACTCACACACTACACTCTTCAATCTCTGAACCCCTGTCAAGAACTATCCTCAATTAGGATGGTCCTTATGTATATATAGGCAGCATACAGTCCTTAGGCCTTCGTACATAAGTTAGGTTTACCCAAGATAAACCTATCTTCATGAAGCTGCGCACTTCCAATTGAGTCAAGGGCATTCCATGTTATCCTTAGCAGTGCCTGATATGTCACCTAAGATAACTAGGCTTCCTAAAATGTCTCTTGAAGTATAGCCTGAGCTAATAACAGAAACTGATACCTGCGCGCCCTGATGTCATACGCTTGATGTTATAACATTCAGTCATGACATCCAACTTAAGTGACTCTTAGCTATTCAAACTTACCCTGCTGAATCCTCATTATGTATGTCATAACATCAGTCATGACATTCATACATCCATCAATGTTTTACCACAAAATGCAGCCAATCAAAAACATCTACAACAACACAAATCAAAGAGAGCCTCGAAGATGAAGAGAGTTTGAGAGCGAACAAAATTGAAATCAGAAACAAACCCGTTGAGATGAAAGTTTGAAACCGTGAGTGAAACGAGAGACGGAGGCGAACGAGAACGAGATGTTGCTTTGATTTGTTGTTTTCTTCCTTTGACCATTGGTGTTACTTCCATAGCAGGTTGAACGAGACGGAGGCGTGTTTTCCTTTTGACTTTTTCTGATGGTTTAAACACATGAGTTTTCTTTTAATTTTATGGTTTTGTTTCAATTCAACTGAGCCTTGACTTAGTCTATTAGTTTGGGTTTTCTTTAAAGAAAAAGAAGAGAAACCCTGGTATGGTTGGACTGTGTTGGGCTCAGCCTACTTAGATCATTTCTCTACCCCCTTTTTGTTTGGGCACACACATTGCCTTGTGAGGAATGGGTTGTGAGGCCCGTGATGATTCACTCTTCACACACTCAATTTACTTCAACACCCCCATTTTCTTTGATTTTTCTATTCAATGGGTTTGTTTCATTTTCTTAAATTTTGCTTCATTTTTCTAAATAATTTTTCATTAATGTCTCTTGATTTGAATTTTATATGTTACTAATCTCTAGATTTATTCTAACTTTAATTTCATTTCTATTTCGATTTTATCTCGATTTTTTTTAATTCAATTATTGGTCGATGAAGTCTTTAGAATCATAGATGTTGGTTATTGGGGTTGTTTAACCTTCATTATTTTAAATATGTAGTGAATGATCATTGAGATCATTTTCTATACTTCGGGATCGTGATAGGTTACCTTCGACTAATCGACAAAAGTTTATGAATAAGACGAGACTATCCTCTTTTCTTTTCGTGTGGCACAATTCTTTGAGAATGATTTACATATCATTTCTCTATCATGTTTTAGCACATACATTGTTATTGACGGCCTCCCATGGCATGATCTTCCTCATAGATCGTGCTATGATTGCTTAACATAGCGCTACAGTGGACTCGACTCAAAAAGCGATCATCCGACCATTGACAATTAACAATTGACTACAAACTTTAATTTCTATTCAATATACTATTACTTTACATTTCTGTCAATATATCATTGTTCATATATTATTGTTTATATTATCTTACTCATATTATAATTTGTTCATCATATTCATATTTTCATCTTATCTTCATTCAAAACACAAAAACATAATAAAAATATCGAAACCATAAAAAACTTTTAATTGGTGAATTGTGGTTAAGATCCCGAGGATTAGAGTTTCTACTTGTACAAAAACCCTAGAATGAAGATTTTTGTCTGAGGTTTTGTTCATTGCTTAGTTTAGAACACTTCGCACACGCACGACTTCCTCTTGGGCTACATGACAATGATCCCATTTATTTCTCGTAATCCTGTGTACTTTACATGTACCCCGCTTCCTTTCCGAGGTATGTACTTTACTCGCTTTTCTTTGATGGTGGTTTCGTTTACTAGGAGAACTGTAACACTCTTATTCTACCCCACAGATATTACGGCAAAATAACACAGATTTCAGAGTAAAATATTAACTTTCATTAAAAAGCCACAAAGGGCGTACATTTCTCAAAGCCAACAAAATTGGTCAATACTCCGTAACACACGGGTTTTCTCAAAATACATCAAAACATCATATACAACGGAACTCAAAACATCACTCAATATTTTCCTCATAAGGGAACACAAGTAAAATAACCCATTGATATACAATCAACTCAAAGAACCCAACCCGATGTTACATATCAGAGCAAGACCCTCTAAATTAACCATAAAGCCTAATGACTCTAAAACGTCACAATACTCCTCGACGGCGTCCACGGCTAAACTTGCTCATCTGCATGTTACCCACTTGGAGGTAACGTTCAAACAGGCAGGGTGAGTAAGGCAATTCATAATAATCAATGTATAACAATTAATGCATATAACTCATAGTTATATTCAACACATTGATATTCTTCAATTACGCCTCAAAGGCCACAATGTCATAATTATACACAAAGGCTCATCAACGCAAATGCAACATAGAGTCAATGCATACGGTACCAATCATCACAACGCGATGGACACTGGGCCATCAACCCTCCATAGATCCCCATCAATAGGATCAGAGCATATCAAAATACTTCACATCCACACAGTGGGATTGAAGTCAAATTAATCGAGGTCCTGAACCGAAGTCCGGATGCACATGAATGCATGATGCAACTTCATAATAATCCTCATAATAACATCATAGGTGCATCATCATTCATCATATTCGTCATATTCGTGATATTCATCATCATCAAACGTCATAGCTCATCAACACAGTCATCATCGTATGCTACGTCATCATAATTTGTTATAATAATTATCTTCATACATCATAGCTCATCATAATAATCATCATCACCACATAAATCATCGTATCTCATATAACTCATCATAATAATCATCGTCATCACATAAATCATCATATCTCATGTTATCAAATAATTCATCTAATAATCATCATCATCACATAAATCATCATAATTCATCAAATATCATATAATCATAATTCATCATAGTAATTAATCTCACACATCATGTCATCATATGATCACGTAGAAATTACATATTAGCTCATAGTCATATTATCACATATTATCCCATATTAATTCATAATGCTACCCCATATCATGTCATTTTAATTTATCAAATTATACTCGCGGTAATCCTTACATTATCGCCTATCAATCACATAAACTTCATAGTCCTAATCATGTTAATTCATCATACTATCACAGTTACCCTCATGGTAATTCATCAGGAAAATCGCAGCATCAAAACATCAAGACATCCTTGAACCAGAACATGATTCATTAATAGAACATATACACAATTGGCTTCTCAAACATGATTAGATATAAAATTATTGGGAAAACAATTCCCTTATATATATTATGTTATAGCCCTGTTTATTAGCTTTCCAACACTTTGAACGGGGGTCAAAACGGACTTACGGATCAAAAGTTACGTCCAAAACAATTTCGACCAAAAACATGAACAGTCGTGACGAACAGCAAAACGTTGTTACGCTCTAGAACCTAAATCAACCCAAAAGTCCACACTATTCACTTCCTTAATGCCCTAAAAACACCCCTAAATCATCCCTAAGGTCGTACGGCGATAAAGGCACAAAACCTACGGTTTATTAGGCCAATCCGGCAACATTTGCACTGCCTAAATCACTATTTTCCTGCAATTGCTCTGAGTGCATCAGAGTTACTCACATATGAACATTCCTATTCCTACAGGGTCAAACATATCACAATTCAAGATTTTGGCCACGAAGGCAAAAATCATTATTTCTCATCTCTACACTCAAAGTGTCAAGAATACTAACCACTAACCTCCAGGGTCTACCGTCAATTTCCTTACAATTGCTCCGAAGGCATCTTAATTTCAAATATCAAATATTCTATCGCATATGGGCAGACATATAACGATCTAAGGTTTTGGCCACAAAGGCCTAAGGTTTCCTTTCTCATATCAATATTCAGTGTTACATAACATTAACCATAACCTCAAAGCCTTATCACCAATTTCCCTATTTTCCCACAACCAACCCAAAATACCTTAAATCTTAAATCAACCATAAACACACCGAACGACATACATGGAAAATCATGAAATGCAATACTCCCCATACCTTAGTCGATTCACAACTTTCACGATTAATCTTTGGGATCTTCTGCTTCCAGCCTTTCCTTCAGAGCTCTGGCCACGAACTTTCACGTTAAACACAAAATGAAATCTGATTTCCTTTCAGAACTCAATTTTGTCTAACTTAGTCTTGGGCCTCACAAATTGGGCTTTTCCCATAACACCCTTACTAACTCTTCATACTGCCCAATTTACCCTTATTTCTCTTATATTCATTTTAATCAATAACAATACTAATATTCTCATATAGTATACTATTAATTAAATAAATAGTCCAACATGCACATTTTCTCAATAATTCCCAAAACCACCAAAAACACCGAAAACACCAAAATACAAATATTCTCAATTAAATAAATTAATTAAAATATTTCGATTAAATTTGGGGTGTTATAACTCTCCCCCACTTAAAAGAATTTTCGCCCTCGAAAATTGCCTCAAGGAACAGAGTCGGATACGACTCCCTCAACTGATCTCCAAGTTCCCAATTCCAACTTTCTCCAGCTGGTCCTCCCAAACTACCTTCACCAAAGGAATCTCTTTACCTCGAAGTTGCTTCTTGTTCATCCACCTGAACTAGCAACGCCTCGACAGTCAAATTACCTCTCACTTGTACACCATCCATCCGAATCAATGTACTTCTTCAACTTAGGCACATGCCACATCATGTAAATTCACAAGCGACAGCGGTAAAACAGTCTAACATGCTACCTCTCCCATGCTTCCGCTGTGTCACTCTCGATACAAATCAACAAAACACAGTGTGTGCTTCCGAGATTTCAAAGGTCGACCAACACCAGTCACCATCGTAACTCTCAAAACACGTCTTTTCTTGGATCTTCTTGATCTTTTCAGTCGTCCCTTACACAATTCTCAGGTCCGAGCACAACACTCTCGCCTGAATCATATCAACACGGAGGAGTCCTACACCTTCTACCATACAAATCCTCATACGGTGTCATTCCGATACTAGAATGCTAAGTGTTATTGTAGGTAACTCAATCAACGATAATTAACTACCCACGACCAACGTTGATCCAACATACAAGCTCTCCACAAATCCTCTAAAGACTGGATAGTTCTCTCTGTCCGTCCATCCGTCCACGGATGATAGGCAGAGTTCAACTTCAACATGGTACTCAAAGCGTCTGCAAACTCTCCCAAAATCTTGATGAAAACTCAGATTCCCATCTGACACAATATTCGACGACGTCCCATACAACTTCATAACTTCATCGATGTACATCTCAACTAGCTTCAACATAGAATGATTAACCTTCATTGGTAAGAAAAGATCCAATCTAGTCAATCTATCCAAAATCACCCAATTAAAATCATATCCCTCCAATTCTTCGAAAAATCCAACACAAAATCCATGGAAATACTACTCGATTTCCACCCTGGAATATCCAACTTGCATCAGGGCCAACGGTCTCTGAGGTTTATTCTTCGACTTCCGACAAGTCTTACCAGCATATACAAACTCAACCACTTCTCTCTTCATCTATGGCCATCAAAATAATTTCCTCAAATCCGGTTACATCTTCATAGCACCGGGATGGATACTCCATCTACCTCAATACTCTTATTCCACTCAATAATATCTAGAACACAAACTCTATCACGACATCTCATGATGCCATTTCCATTAATCCAAAAATCAACTCTTCGAATTTAATTCATCAAATTCAACCAATCTGCCAACTCAATTCAGATTTCTGACCTTCTTGAATCTCATTAAGAACACCACTAGTAAGTTCCAACATGCTAAGCTTAACTCCATAAGAAGTCTCTTCACAACTCAAACTCATATCACCAAATTGCTCAATCAGTTCTAACTCTTTTCACCATTATCACCGGTATATGCAAATATTTCCAAATCAATGCATAAGCTACCATGTTTGCTTCACCCGAATGGTAATTCAATCCAAAACCATAATCCTTCAGGAGTCCCAATCATTTTCTCTGCCTCATATTCAACTCTTCCAACTCAAGCAAATACCTCAAGCTCTTGAGATCACCAAACATTTCAAATCTCAAACTAACCAATTGAAGCCTCTAACTCCGACACAAACACGACAACAACCAACTCTAAATCACACGTCACATAATCTCTCTTATGTACTTTAAATTGCCTTAAAGCATAACTAAAACTTGCTGATGTTACACTTAACATATCTCCCAATCACATCGATAAAGCATCACAAAACACAACGAATAGTTCTGTCGGATTCGGCAAAAATCAACACACAAGCTGTTGACAGCTCTCCCAAAAACTCTCTGAGCTTTCTTCACAGTGGCATATCCCTGCTTCTTCCCCAACACTGATAACTCAAGTTCCTGATGTTCAACATGATCATTTATACTCTTCGAATATATCAAAATAACATCAGTTAACACAACCACTGACTTGCTCAATTAAGTATGGAAAATCCCATGCCAACGGACACTCAATTTGCGAGTTATGGCAGAAACACGAACTGCACCTTCTGCACTTACCACAACATCCAAACATATTCCATCAATAAATAACTTAATTCCATGCCACTACTTCACCATCACATAGAGCATTGGACTAGCTTTCCAACACTTCGAACCATGCGTCATTCCGATTTACGGTTCTCCCGTTATGACAAAAATACCAAAACAACATCCTTCTGCCCAAGCCATGCTCGCTAGGCGAACACAGCAGCGAGCGGCTGTTCGCTAAGCGAAGGTCCTAGAGAACCTGACAGTCCAAAATTCTATTTTCGACCGTTACCTGACTTCCGGGTGTCCGATTTCGATTTCGTAAAAAGCTGCGATCTCGGAATTCAACGTACAACAACAATTTCACACTTAGAAGGTCATTCAACATATTTCCAATTTTTGAAATATTTTAAAACTCAGTTATACCAATATTGCATTCCACATCTGACCTTCTTTAATAATCATTAGAAGTCATCGTCCACCTTTAATATACCCGACCTTACAATCTGTTGCCTTAGCACACACACCAGACACAAGCCTCAAAACTACTCAATCCATTTAGTTCTTCGACCATCCAAACGGACATATAATATGGAGCTCTCAATATCGGACTAGTTCCCGTAACTAAGTCGATCACAACTCCACTTCACGTCCTAGCTGTATATCACAATCTTGTCAGGATAACTTCCAGAAAACCATAATTAATCGGCAAACCGCCAACTTCCCCACTTTTAGTAACACTCAAAATTCCCATCAAAATAAGCATCTCGACATCATCCTACACCGAATCACCAAAACAATTCTAAGCATTGAGCTTAACTCAAAACAATTCACTGCTCACGCCATCTAAGCTTGCAAGACACGCCTATCCCATCCATCATGACCCTGTCTACTATCAACAACAGATTAAGGCTGATCAGTTCCTCAATTTGTCAATAGACAACCGAAAATCATGATGGGGTATAAACCATCTTTACCAAACTATAAGAGTGTTCAACCACACACTGAGCTACAACTCTACACTTGCAGCATCTTGGAGAAGCACAGCTTCTCCCCCACTTGTTTCATTCCCACATCTGCAGACAAAGGTTAGGCAACAAACATGTACCGGCAGTGTTTTCACACACATGTCGCATACCAGGGAACAACAACATTAGACAACTTGGCCGGACGGACCGACCTGCTCTGATACCACTAATGTAACACCCTTATTCTACCCCACATATATTATGGCAAAATAACCCGGATTTCAGAGTAAAATATTAACTTACATTAAAAAGCCACAAAGGGCGTACATTTCTCAAAGCCAACAAATTTGGTCAATACTCCGTAACACACGGGTTTTCGCAAAATACATCAAAACATCATATACAGTGGAACTCAAAACATAACTCAATATTTTCCTCATAAGGGAACACCAGTAAAATAACCCAACGATATACAATCAACTCAAAGAACCCAACCCGATGTTACATATCAGAGCAAGACCCTCTAAATTAACCATAAAGGCTAATGACTCTAAAACGTCACAATACTCCTCGACGGCGTCCACGGCTAAACTTGCTCATCTGCATGTTACCCACGTGGAGGTAACATTCAAACAGGCAGGGTGAGTAAGACAATTCATAATAATCAATGTATAACAATTAATGCATAAACGGCATACTACTCATAGTTATATGTAACACATTGATATTCTTCAATTATGCCTCAAAGGCCACAATGTCATAATTATACACAAAGGCTCATCAATGCAAATGCAATATAGACTCAATGCATATGGTACCAATCATCATAGCACAATGGACACTGGGCCATCAACCCTCCATAGATCCCCATCAATAGGATCGGAGCACATCAAAATACTTCACATCCACACAGTGGGATTGAAGTCAAATTAATCGAGGTCCTGAACCGAAGTTCGGATGCACATGAATGCATGATGAACACCTCACAATAATCCTCATAATAACATCATAGGTGCATCATCATTCATCATATTCATAATATTCGTCATATTCATCATCATCAAACGTCATAGCTCATCAACACAGTCATCATCGTATGCTACATCATCATAATTTGTTATAATAATCATCTTCATACATCATAGCTCATTATAATAATCATCATCACCACATAAATCATCGTATCTCATATAACTCATCATAATAATCATCGTCATCACATAAATTATTATATCTCATGTTATCAAATGATTCATCATAATAATCATCATCATCACATAAATCATCATAATTCATCAAACATCATATAATCATAATTCATCATAATAATTAATCTCACACATCATGTCATCATATAATCACGTAGAAATCACATATTAGCTCATAGTCATATTATCACATATTATCCCATATTAATTCATAATGCTACCCCATATTATCTCATATTAATTTATCAAATTATACTCGCGGTAATCCTCACACTATCGCCTATCAATCACATAAACTTCACAGTCCTAATCATGTTAATTCATCATATTATCATAGTTACTCTCATGGTAATTCATCAGGAAAATCGCAGCATCAAAACATCAAGACATCCTTGAACCAGAACATGACTCATTAATAGAACATATACACAATTAACTTCTCAAACATAATTAGATATAAAAAATTGGGAAAACAATTCCTTATCTATACTATGTTATAGCCCTGTTTATTAGTTTCCAACGCTTCGAACGGGGGTCAAAACGGACTTACGGATGAAAAGTTACGTCCAAAACAATTTCGACCAAAAACATGAATAGTCGTGACAAACAGCAAAACGCTGTTACGCTCCGGAACCTAAATCAACCCAAAAGTCCACATGATTCACTTCCTTAATGCCCCCAAAACATCCCTAAATCATGCCTAAGGTCCTACGGCGATAAAGGCATAAAACCTATGATTTATTAGGCCAATCCGACAACATTTGCACGACCTAAATCACTATTTTCCTGCAATTGCTCTGAGTGCATCAGAGTTACTCACATATGAACATTCCTATTTCTACATGGTCAAACATATCACAATCCAAGGTTTTGGCCACGAAGGCAAAATCATTATTTCTCATCTCTACACTCAAAGGGTCTAGAATACTAACCATTAACCTCCAGGGTCTACCGTCAATTTCCTTACAATTGCTCCGAAGGCATCTTAGTTTCAAATATCAAATATTCTATCCCATATGGACAGACATATAACGATCTAAGGTTTTGGCCACAAATGCCTAAGGTTTCCTTTCTCATATCAATATTCAGTGTTACATACCATTAACCATAACCTCAAAGCCTTATCACCAATTTCCCTATTCTCCCACAACCAACCCAAAATACCTTAAATCTTAAATCAACCATTAACACACCGAACGATATACATGGAAAATCATGAAATGCGATACTTCCCATACCTTAGTCGATTCGCAACTTTCACGATTAATCTTTGGGACCTTCTTCTTCCAGCCTTTCCTTTAGAGCTCTGGCCACGAACTTTCACGTTAAACACAAAATGAAATCTGATTCCTTTCAGAACTCAATTTTGTCTAACTTAGTCTTGGGCCTCACAAATTGGGCTTTTCCCATAACACCCTTACTAACTCTTCATACTTCCCAATTTACCCTTATTTCTCTTATATTCATTTTAATCAATAATAATACTAATATTCTCATATAGTATACTATTAATTAAATAAATAGTCTCACATGCACATTTTCTCAGTAATTCCCAAAACCACCAAAAACACCAAAATACAAATATTCTCAATTAAATAAATTAATTAAAATATTTTGATTAAATTTGGGGTGTTACAAGCACCCTTAGGGACTAGCATAGAGTAAACCATTTTCAAACTAATTCTCGATTTGATATCGTGCCACTTTTCAAAACACCTTTGATATCGAGACCAACCAATTCGAAGGTCGAACTACAAACACTCTGATTTCCTTATTCTCGTTTGGATAAGGATACGTAGGCACAAGAAGGTGAAGTCTTGGCAAGAAACCTTCCCCCATCACCCGTAGTCCTCTGGACTGCGTTGACTCTGACTTTCCTATTGCACGAGGGAATACATAGGCCTAGGACGGTGAAGTCCTATCGAGACTCTTTTTTGCTTTTCCCTTTTCGTCTTCGTCCTCCCATTAGCAATAGACTTTAGATAAACACACTCTTTGATTAGAATAATAAGAGTGGATCTCGTTGAGTACAACGGATGCGAGGGGTGCTAACACCTTCCTCTCGTGTAATTGACTCCCGAACTCAAGATTTGGTTGCGATGACCATGTCTTCTACTTTTTTTTGAGGTTTTCTTCGATCGTTTCCTTTTCCCCGTCGGGATAAATAAAATTTGGTGGTGACTCTTCTATTTTTTTTTGCCAGTTGTTTTTTCGCAGTTGCAACAACACAATGGACAAGGAAGGAGGATTTATGAGCAAACCACCCATTCTTGATGGAACCAATTATGACTATTGGAAAGCACGCATGGTAGCCTTTATGAAGTCTATGTATAACAAGGTTTTGAAGTCTATGGTCAAGGGATGGGATCTATCAATGGCTAAAGATAAGGATGGTAAGATTACTGATGTGCCTAAGGCTGAGGAAGACTGGGATGATGAAAATGACAAGCTAACTCTGGGAAACTCTAGAGAATTGAATGCCCTATTCAATGGAGTAGATAAGAACATTTTCAGACTGATAAATAATTGTACTGTTGCTAAAGATGCTTGGGAAATTTTGAAAACTGCACATGAAGGAACCTCTAAGGTGAAGATGTCAAGACTTTAACTTCTTACCACCAAGTTTGAGAACTTAAAAATGAAGGAAGATGAAAGCATTCATGACTTTCAAATGAATATTATTGAGATAGCCAATGCCTTAAATGCCTTGGGGGAGAAGATATCAGAGGCTAATTTGGTCAAAAAAATTCTCAGATCTCTTCTAAAGAGATTTGACATGAAGGTTACTGCCCTTGAAGAAGCCCAAGATATAAATAACATGACAGTTGATGAACTTATGGGATCTCTTCAGACCTTTGAATTAGGCATCAGTGAAAGTATGAAAAGAAGAAAAGTATGGCCTTTGTGTCTAATGTTGAAGAATTAGAAGATGAATATGATCTAGACATAGATGAAGGTATCTCTAGTGCTATTGTGTTATTTGGAAGACAGTTCAACAAAGTGATGAAGAAGGTAGACTGAAAGTAAAGATCAAATGTCAATAGCAAGTCATTCGACATCAATAAAAATCAGGATCCTGGAAGAAGGCCCAAAAATGAAGAGAAGACTAACCAAGGAAAATGAATCTAATATCACGGATATGAAGGTTTTGAACACATGAAAGCTGAGTGTTCTACTTACCACAAGAAACAAAAGAAAGGACTATTTGTGTCATGGTTAGAAGATGACTTTGAAAGTGATCCTAAAGGGGAATCTGCCAAGCAAGTTACTGCCTTGACTGGAATTTATGATTCTGATGAAGAATCGGATGGTGAATAACTTTTAATGAACTTGCTGCTTCATACAAGGACTCGTGCCTCAAAAGTGAAGAAGCATGTCAATTGGATGAAATTCTTCAAACTGGGAAGAATGTTGGAGATGTTAAAGGTCTTTGTTATGACAAACAAGTTGTGACGAACAAAGGAAAGGGGCCAAAAATAAATTTTGTTCAACCTAAACGAAAACAGGAACAAAAGATGATAAGTCATATGTCCCAACATCAGCAAAGACATCAGAATGATTACTCAAGAAGCAAGACCCAATGATGGAGATGTCACTATTGTGGAAGGTTTGGTCACATAAAACCCTACTATTACAATGGCTATCCCAAACCTATTACTCAACCTAAAAGGAAACAGGTGGTTGTTAAGACACAAAAGAAGTGGATTCCCAAAAACGACACCTCTGGACTCATAACTCATACACCTCTAAGAGCTTCTGCTAGAGAGGAGTGGTATTTTGGTAGTGGTTGTTCTAGACACATGACTGGTGTCAAGAAATTTTTGGTGGATATTAAACCACATTCCATCAGCTATGTCACTTTTGGAGATGGATCAAAAGGTGAAATAAATGGTGTTGAGAAGCTGAACTATACCAGACTGCCTAGTCTTGATGACATAATGTTTGTTAAAGGGCTGATTACAGATCTGATAAGTATTAGTCAAATGTGTGACCAAGGTCTCAAAGTTAACTTTAATAAAGCTGAATGTTTGGTAACCAATGAAAAGAATAAAGTTATCATGAAGGGAGCCAGATCTAAGGATTAAATGTTACTTATGGATTCCTCAGGAAACTAATTACTCCTCCACATGCTTTTTGACAAAAGAAGATGAGGTGAAGTTATGGCATCAAAATCTTGGTCATTTACACCTAAAAGGAATGAAGAAAGTTTTGTCAACGGAAGCAGTAAGAGGTATTCCCAATCTATAAAATTGATGAAGGAAGAATTTGTGGTGAATGCCAAATTGGGAAGCAAACAAAGATGTCACAAGAAGCTTCAACATCTTACCACTTCAAAAATTCTGGAGCTATTTCATATGGACTTGATGGGACCCAAGCAGGTTGAAAATCTTGGAGGAAAGAGGTATGTCTATGTTGTTGTTGATGACTTCTCAAGATTCACCTGGGTGAATTTTATCAAAGAAAAGTCTGAGGTGTTTGAAGTGTTCAACGATCTCTGTCAAAACATTCAAAGAGAGAAGGGCTGTGGTATTGTTAGAATTAGAAGTGACCATGGAAAGGAATTTGAGAACACTAATTTTTATGAATTTTGCTCTTCTGAAGGAATTAGTCGTGAGTTCTCTTCACCCATCACTCCTCAACAGAATGGTATGGTTGAGCGTGAAAATAGGACTATTCAAGAATGTACCAGGGTCATGCTTCATGCTAAAAAACTACAATATCATTTTTGGGATGAAGCCATGAAAACTTCCTACCATATCCATAATAGAGTGACCATCAGATCTAGCACATCGGCTACATTCTATGAACTATGGAAAGGAAGAAAGCCAATTGTGAAGTATTTTCATGTATTTGGAAGTAAATGCTATATTCTGGCAGATCGTGAGCAAAGGAGAAAAATGGATCCTAAAAGTGATGAAGGAATCGTTTTGGGATATTCTATAAATAGTAGAGCCTATAAAGTATTCAACTCCAAAAACAAGGTTATGATGGAATCTATAAATGTTGTTATTGATGACTCAAATATAGAAGTTGATGTCATTGATAATGTTGAAACATCAATTCCCATGAATGATGTCCCTGAAGATGTTGCAGACTCAGGTGCTAATACTGAACCTGCAGAGACTGACCCAGCTAACAAAGGACCTTCCATCAGAATTTAGAAGGATCATCCTAAGGAGCTTATAATAG
The DNA here is from genome assembly GCA_963859935.3 of Lathyrus sativus. NCBI lineage: Eukaryota > Viridiplantae > Streptophyta > Magnoliopsida > Fabales > Fabaceae > Lathyrus > Lathyrus sativus. The sequence goes on from OZ012735.1 coordinate 511,692,337, forward strand.
GAAATTAAAATGAAGGAATAATTACCAGATCAAGGGAAGCAATGTCAAATGCTTGTTTTATCTCAAAAATTAAACCCAAGAATATCAAGGAGGCCTTGACTATTGAGTTTTGGATTAATGCTATGAAAGAGGAATTAGGACAATTTAAAAGGAATAAGGTCTGGGATCTGGTGCCAAGACCTGAAGGGGTAAATCTTATTGGTACAATATGGGTGTATAAGAATAAATCAGATGAGCAAGGTGTGGTTACAAGAAACAAAGCTAGACTTGTTGCTCAAGGATACACTCAAATTGAAAGGGTGGACTTTGATGAAACATCTGCACTTGTGTCTCGCTTGGAATCTGTTAGATTGTTACTGGGGGTCGCATGTTTGTTGAAGTTTAAATTGTTCCAAATGGATGTTAAAAGTGCCTTTCTAAATGGACACTTAAATGAAGAGGTATATGTTGAACAGCCAAAAGGATTTGTTGATCCTACCTTCCTAAATCACGTGTTCAAACTTAAGAAGGCATTGTATGGTCTAAAACAAGCTCCAAGAGCTTGGTATGAGAGGCTGACTGAGTTCCTCATCAATCATGGATATGGGATATGTGGAATTGATAAAACTCTTTTTGTTAAAGAGAAGGATGGAAAACTTATGATAGCTCAGATCTATGTAGATGATATTGTATTTGGAGGGATGTCAGATGAGTTGGTTCAAAATTTTGTCAAGCAAATGCAATTTGAGTTTGAAATGAGTTTGGTAGGTGAATTAACTTACTTTCTTGGTCTTCAAGTCAAGCAGATGGAAGACTCCATTTTTCTTTGTCAAAGCAAATATGCAAAGAATATTGTGAAAACATTTGGTTTAGAGAATGCTAGTCACAAAAGAACTCTTGCTCCTACACACTTGAAGTTATCTAAAGATGAAAAAGTCATTAGTATTGATAAGAGTTTATATAGAAGCATGATTGGCATTCTTCTATATCTTACAACAAGAAGACTGTCACGGTAAGAATTGGATACCAATTTATTGATTAACTTGAATCGCAAATCATATTCGCCACCGCAACATAAATGGCGACTTCACTGGGGATCTTCAGGAGAGATGCAGGCCGACTGATTAGTAAAATAAGTCTTCTCAAATAAACAGAAGGATCAATTGTAATAATATAAACCAAACTTCTCGGAGAGATGCCGTTTGATGGAATCAACATTGTATAACAAACTCACTGGGGAATACATCCCTGAGGAGGACCCTTGTTGTAGTTTACGAAGGTATTGAAGTAAATAGAAATCTTTGTAACATGAATTCTCAAATAAAGAGAAACATCTGTGGAGTCTTCAACAAACTTCTCTAACAGATTTCGGAAGAGATGCCATTTGATGGAGAATGAGTTGATAACTGTGATGATCCACTGGGGATAGACAAACTGTCCTGAGGAGACTGCCATTTGTCATCCGAATAGAAATCTTGAGAACGAAACGAGCTTCTCAAATAAAGAGATGCCACTTGGTGTTTGGGTATAAATTGCTGAGAGAATGTTGTAACACTGCCGGAGAAATATCTTGATTTCCATGGTGATCTTCAAATAGATTCTTCCTAGGGAGTCAAAATGCAAAATAAATGCACGCTCAATCCAGGCTCAAAAGCCTAGAGATAACCACAGTTAATTGTTAGGGATCAAAGTTCAATTCAGGAAATAACTGAATAGAAACGGTCAAAGAAGACTCCATCCAGTGAGGAATGAACTCAACTGGGATTTGCCTTTGTCCAAGAAAGGAAAAGAAAACTAAAATAACCATATTCCACGAGGATCGAACTCGGTGGGGATTTAGAAATGTTGTGCTTTTTACGTCTAGGGCTGATGACTCTACTTGGAGCGAGAAGGTAAACCCAATCACTTGGGGATAAACACGACCAAAGTGAACAAAACAAACAAACAAAGATGCAAAATGCACATGCCTTGTATCTATATGCTATCATTATGCTGACAAAACAACGAAAAGAAGGAAACGGAGATGAAATAAACATCTCAAACGAGGATACTCGGCTAAATCTCTGCAGACCAAAATGTCGTCGGGATGGATATAATCTTGCTTCATAACTTTCTTTGGGGAAATAATACTTCGACTTTATTTGAAGAATTGTCCAGATGAGTCTAGTTGCTTCATGGGGATTATAATTCATGGATAAAATAAATATCTGCTTCATTGGAGAAGTCCTTATTGGTGGAGATAAAATAAATATCCTCTTCAAAGGGAAGCTTGCGTTAGAATCAGAGTTGAGACTTTTTGGGGATGAAATAAACATCCGTGAAGTAGGCTCAAAGTATCTCTTTTCTTGCGAATGTCCATTTAATATTCATATATCAAAGTAATATACACATCAAAAGAGTTTTTAGGGAAATATTTAAATTTGTTCAAAATTGCTATAAAAAATAAAACATTTATTTGCAAAGATAGAAAGAGTAATAAAAATTGCCTGAAGGCTCAATTTCATTTTATTGAATGGTAGCCAGTAAAAGAGCATGACTTCAATATATTAACAATGTTGGAAAATGATAATAACAATATTAAAAGTTACATTATAAAAATAATAACCCATATCTTCCTAAACCAACTTGAACTTTCTTACATGCTAAGCCCTGCAACTGTGGTTGACAAATCTTGGATAATAGTAGTCTTTAATAGTTCCACTATGGACTGTCCTCTTTAAGGATAGTACTTCTCGACGACATCTATATTCACCGGGCGAGTGATTTCTTCTTCATCCATGGTTGCTAACATCAGAGCGCCTCTTGAGAAGACTTTCTTTACAACATATGTAACATCATAGTTCGGAGTCCACTTTCCTCGAGTATCAGTAAGGAATGATTGAATCTTCTTGAGCACAAGATCGCCTTCTTTAAATTCGCATGGTCAAACCTTCTTATCGAACGCCTTCTTCATTCTTTGCTGGTATAGTTGACCATGGCACAAGGCTGCCATTCTCTTTTCTTCAATCAAATTTAGTTGGTCGTACCTACTTTGACACCATTCAGCCTCTGAGGGCTTTGCTTCCATCAAAACTCGTACAGAAGGAATCCTAACTTCTATAGGGAGTACAATTTCCATACCGTAAACAAGTGAAAAAGGAGTTTTCCCAGTCGACGTGCGTACCGAAGTACGATATCCGTGTAAAGCAAACGGGAGCATTTCATGCCAGTTTTTGTATGTGACAACCATCTTCTGGATAATCTTCTTTATATTCTTATTAGCAGCTTCAACGACTCCATTCATCTTTGGTCGATAAGGAGAAGAGTTATGATGCTCAATATTAAATTCTTCACATAACTCCTTTATCATTCTATTGTTCAGGTTAGACCCATTATCGGTAATGATTTTGCTTGCACACCATATCAGCAGATGAGCATATTCTTAATAAATTTAACAACCACATGTCTGGTAACGTTAGCATAGGAAGCGACTTCGACCCATTTGGTGAAGTATTCAATTTCTACCAAGATGAAACGGTGTCCATTAGACGCTTTTGGTTCTATCATACCAATCATACCAATGCCTCACATGGAAAACGACCAAGGAGACGAGATAACATTAAGTAGAGTTGGAGGTACGTGAATTTTATCCGCATAGATCTGACATTTGTGACATTTCTTAGCAAATTTGTAACAATCAGGTTCCATTGTAATCCAATAATATCCTGCTCTCAAGAGTTTAGCATACTCGTTGGTGTGAGTGCCAAACGATCCTTTATGAATCTCCGTTATTAACATGTCTGCTTCCCGCTTGTCAACACATCTTAGCAAGACCATGTCAAAATTTCGTTTGTACAGTACATCATTACTCAGGAGAAAATTTCTAGCCAACCTTCTCAATGTCTTCTTATCCTTGTTTGATGCCCCATACGGGTACTCTTGCTTTCGAAGAAACAATTCAATGTCATGATACCAGGGCTTGTCATCTTCAACATCTTCTATGGCAAATATGTAAGTAGGTCTATCTAGATGGTTCACATCAATCCTGGGACAATTGTTCCACCAGTTCACTACAATCATAGAGGCCAACATTGCTAGAGCATCCACCATCCTATTCTCATCACGAGGAATATGGTGGAATTCGACTCTATTGAAGAAAGATAATAATCTTCTTGCATAGTGTCTATATGGAATCAGATTATCTTGACGAGTCTCCCACTCTCCTTTGATTTGGTAGACTACCATAACAGAATCACCATATACATATAAATTCTTAATTCTTAAGTCTATTGCCTCTTCAAGGCCCATAATGCACGCTTCATATTCGACTTCATTGTTTGTACACTTGAATGTTAATCTAGAAGTGAATGGATGTGAGATTCGTGAGGAGTCACAATGATTACCCCAATTTCATTCCTGTGAGCGTTGACGGCTCCGTCAAAATTTAAGCCCCATTGAGAATATGGTTTAGGTCCTTCGTATGGTAGAGGTTCTTCATAATATTTCATTTTCAAATACATTACATCTTCATTAGGGAAATCATCATTAGTGGGCTGGTAGTCTTCAATAGGATGATGTGCCAAGTGATCATCCAAGACACTTCCTTTAATAGCCTTATGTGTATGGTATTCGAGGTCGTAATCTGACAATAACATTTTCCATCTAGCAATTCTTCCAAACAAAACAGGTTTTTCAAAAATGTACTTGATCGGGTCCATTTTTAAGATTAACCATATGGTGTGATTCAACATATACTGGCGTAAACGTCGGGTTGCCCATGCTAAAGCACAATAAGTCTTCTCAAGCATGGAGTATCTGGATTCACAGTCGGTGAATTTCTTACTCAGATAATAAGTAACATGCTCTTACTTCCCTGTCTCGTCTCGTTGACCGAGTATACAACCCATAGAGTCTTCTAGAACGGTCAAATACATGATTAAAGGTTGTCCTTCAACTGGAGGGATCAAAATAGAAGGCTCCAGCAGATATTCCCTGATACTATCGAAGGCCTTCTGACAGTCTTCGGTCCAAACATAACCTTGTTCTTTTCTTAAAAGCTTGAAGATGGGTCCACAAGTAGCAGTCATGTTAGATATAAGCCGGGAAATATAGTTTAAGCCACCCAAGAATCCTCTGACTTGTTTCTTTGTAGTAGGAGCCTTCATTTCTTGAATGGCTTTAACCTTGTCGGGATCCACTTCAATACCTTTCTGGCTAACGATGAAACCCAAGAGTTTTCCTGACCTCACACCAAATGTACATTTGTTAGGATTCAGACGAAGTTGGTATTCTCTTAGTCGACGAAATAACTTTAACAAGTGCTTGACACGGTCATCCTTAATTTTATATTTGGCTATCATATCATCCACATAAACCTCGATCTCCTTATGCATCATGTCATGGAAAAGGGTGGTCATAGCTCTATGATATGTTGCCCCAGCGTTCTTTAGACCGAACGGCACGACTCTATAGCAAAAAGTGCCCTATGGCGTCATGAATGACATCTTTTCTCTGTCTTCGGGAGCCATCGTGATTTGGTTGTAACCTAAAAATCCATCCATAATAGAGAAAATCTCATACCTCGCGGTGTTGTCTACCAGTATATCAATATGAGGCAGTGGGAAATCATCCTAGGGACTGACCTTATTCAGATCTCTGTAATCAACGCACATATGAACTTTTCCATCTTTCTTCGGAACAGGCACAATATTAGCTAACCAATGTGGGTATTCAATAGTAATGAGAAAACCTACATTGATTTGTTTCTATACCTCCTCTTTGATCTTTAAAGCCATGTCAGACTGAGTTTTTCTAAGTTTCTGTTTGACCGGTGGGCATTCTGGCTTCAAAGGTAAGTGATGCTCCACTATAGTAGTGTCGAGACCAGGCATGTCTTGATATGACCAGGAAAACACATCGACATACTCCTTAAGTAACTCAATCAACTTTTATTTTACGTCAGACTTGAGCAGAGCTCGAATTTTCACCTCTTTACGGATTTCCTCTGTACCCAGGTTAGTAACTTCCACGGGCTCTTTATGAGGTTGAATGGCTTTATCTTTATTTTCGAGTAATCTGGAAATCTCTCCCTCTTCTTCCTCAGCTTCGAACATAGGAAACTCAAAGTTTGGCGAAGGTAATGGGTCGTTATTTTTGATATTTTGTTTGTGCAATAATCTGCGCATGTGTTATGGTTTTATTTAGTTTTAGGAAGTGAAAGTGTGTGTACACAAAGTGATCATTGATTATTATTATCATTTTCCAAAAAAAAGCGAAAAAGATATGAAAACAAAATAATGCTTTTATTAATGATAGCAAAGTTCGACACAACATGCCCTAACAGGATCACCATTGCCTTGGGAAGAGCAAAGGGAATTATTTAAAATAACCCCCATAATAAATGTTTGCCTTGGGAAGAGCGAAAAACTAAAACAAATGATTACTTTGATATATGGATAATGACCGGCACATCAACCACACTCTAATTTTGAGCGATTACTCTCGGAGTCACAAAGTCAGGTAAGTCTTCATCAAAGTCTTCTCCGGTAACGACATTGACTTCAAAATTGTACTCTATGCGCCTAGATCTGGGAGAATAGAAAGACACATATGCGTCTTCAGTTTCAGAAACATAACCCGGATCCTCCATGTAAGGCTCATAGTCTTCATATGGAATGAAGAAACTTGCGGAACCGTCTGACATATAACCCTCAGATTCATCTTCAGATACCACATTAACATGAGGAGGATGAATAATCCCTCCGCTGTAGAAAACTTCTTCAATAGGTGGAACAAAAGAACTTTTGGTGGCTTGTTTGTTGGAGCTGGTAGGAGAAAAACGGAGGCCTTCCCTATTCTTGTTCTCAGGTAGAGATAACACCTTGCACCATCCTTCCTGGGAACCACTATTCACGACCCGTTGTGCATCTTTGAAGGATGACATAGAGACTCCAGGCTTCCGGGTATCCTCATCAACAATCGGAAGTGCTTGGAATTGGGTCCCAACTTCTTCTTCGACATCAACATAGGAAAATGAACAAAGATGGCTTACCACCAATGCTTTCTCCCTACAAACCATAACTGTTTTTCCTTCAAAGGTGTATTCCAGTTTCTAGTGCAGTGTAGAGGTAACTGACCTAGCCTCATGTATCCACGACCTTCCTAATAAACAACTATAGGCAGCACGAATGTCCATGACCTGAAATGTAATCATAAAAACTTGTAATCTAATGGTCATCAGCAGATCCACTTCACCAATTACTGTCTTCCTAGATCCTTCAAAAGCTTTAACAATGACATTGCTTGGCTTCATCGATGGTCCCTGGTGTGATAATTTGATAGAGTAGTTATGGGAATCACATTCAACGAGGACCCGATGTCGACCAGTACACTAGATAATGCATCATTTCCACAATTCATTGAGATGTATAACGCCATGTTATGTTTTCTTCCTTCTTCTGGGAGATCTTCTTCACAGAACCCGAGATTGTTGCATGAAGTGATGTTACCCATGATACCGTCGAATTGCTCGATAGTCGCATCATATTTAACATAAGCATGTTCCAACACCTTTTGTAATGCTTCTCTACGGGCTTCCGAGCTCATCAACAACTATAGTACATAAACCTTGGAAGGGGTTTGTAACATCTGATCCACGACTTTGTACTCGCTTCTTTTGATCAACTTCAAAAACTCATCAGGTTGAGAAGAATCAGCTCCACTAGGCTGCCCTGTGGTTGTATATTTTGTAATAGGTTACTCGAATGAAATTTCTTTGTTCTTTGGAAGCGTCGAGGGATAAACTCGACCACTTCTAGTTACTCTGCTAACATCCACAATATTAACAACTTAGGGTAGAGTAGGTAAAGGTACCTCTTTTCCGTTTTTCGTCATCGTGGAGTTATACTTGTATGGAACCGCCCTGTTGGAAACATAATGAATTGGTCAGGGAATATTAATTACCAAGGGAGTTACGGAAAGTCTTCTATTGTCATATGTGATTTCAATGCACTCCACTTCCTTGAAGTGTGGCACTATAACAAATAATTTTTCATCTCCTTCCACAGGAGTAAGATCCTTATCATATACAACTGTAATAACTCTTCTGTTCAGTAGGTCTTGGATATCTTCTCTCACCAGGCGGTAGCCTCGAGAATTTACAAAACAAATGGAACAATCAGTATAATTGTGTTGCTCATGATTGAAAAACACTATCCTTGTTAGGTCACCATGCATCTTTACTAAGGATTCCCGAATATTCCTCAAATCGAATACATCATACTTTCTTGAGAAGCTTTGAACCATGTTTACAGTGGATGAACCATGTTGAGGCAAGGGATTATCTTGCACATTAGGGTTGGAATCTTTAAAAGATAATATCCCACACTTAATCAGCCTTTGAACATCTGCTTTCAGCCCGTAGAAATTCTCAATGTCTTGACTCGGAGCACCTCGGTGGTATGGACAAAATTTATCTGCTATGTATCAATATGGGATATTTTTGGGTACCTCAGGTGGAGCTTTCGTCTGGATATGTCCCTTGTGTAACAAAGCCGAGAATAATTCAGGGTATGTCTTAGGAATAGGATCAAAGTCCAGTCTTCTGTGCACACAACCCTGGTTATTGAACTGTGGTCGATTTTGCTGAGGAGAATGCTGATTCTGATGGCGTTGTGGTTGTGGCTGTGGAGCTCGGGGAGCTTGAAGTTGTTGATATGGTTGAGTGAATTGCGGCTGATAGGCCAGAATGTTGAGTACTGGTGTTACACCAGTAACTTATTAAGGTTGTCGGTACCTCCTCCTTGGTCGTCCCTGATGCACGACACTCACGTCTTGTTCTTTCTTCTTTACAAAATTACTTCTGTACTCTTTCGCACTGCTAGGAGTACCTCCTTCCCTAGATAACCTTCCTTCACGGACTCCTTCCTCCAAGCGCATACACATATTCACCATTTCAGTGAAGTCACTAGGCACGCTAGCTACCATTTTCTCATAGAAAAATAAACCGAGTGTTTTCAAAATGATCTTGGTCATCTCTTTCTCTTCTAATGGTGGTGTAACTTGAGCGTCTAACTCGTGCCAATGATGAGCGTACTCTTTGAAGTTTTCTTTGTCTCTTTGAGTCATGGCCCTTCGATGATCTCGATTAGGTTCCATGTCAACATTATATTTATATTGCTTGATAAAAGCCTCGCAGAGATCGTTGAAAGTATGGATTTTCATGCCGTCCAACCCCATATATCATTTGAAGGCTGCACCGGTCAAACTGTCTTGAAAATAATGGATAAGTAGCTGATCATTGTCTGTTTGTGCCGATACATCAAAAGTACTGAAAATAAAAGCAAAGGAAATTTAGAAGTCTAATCCCCTTGATTACGACCCCTTCTTTCCGTGAAGCTCCTCCAAAAGCCGATTGATTTGTTCTTGCATCATCGCCTTTTCGAGGATGAGCTTGTCGACATACTGCTTCCAAGCTACAAAAGTTGGAGAAAGATCAGACCTGGTAGTTGACCGTGATGATGTGTGAAAGGAAAATAAATTATGTCGCATTTTCCTTTTCTTCGAAGGTTCTTCTTCTTTCTGTTGGTGTTGCAGTTTCTGTAGCTTCTCGTTCTCTAGTCTGAGGATGTAGTACTTATTCTTCCAAGCATTCTTTAACTTCTCAGCCTCGTCCAAAGCAGTTTTTAGATTTCCCTCTTCATTTGTAACAGTCCAGGAAGAATCCCGAAGAGTTAACACCATGGGTTCATGAAAAGGAAAAGGAATCTTCAGCTCAAAAGCCCTTTCTCATACCCATTTTAAATAAGTCTCTAAAACGGTACAGTCAGGATATCCTAACACAATCATCCTTTTTTTATGAATGTGCCACCATGCTTGTAATATCCTAGCTTTGAGCTCCAAATTTTCTCCTTCCTTGAGGAAAGTTCCTTCTAGCAAAGTCTGATATGGTCTCTCCTTCATTGGATGTCCGAGTTGTCTGCGTGCCAGAATAGGATTATAACTGATACATCCTTTTGTCCCGACAAGATGTATATTATGGAAGTCTCCACAGCTGTCAATCATTCTAACTCCACCATACATAAGGTCATTCCATACGACATCAGATTGAGTAAGAGACATGACTATCTTTGACTAACAAGGCACCTCCTTTAAATCCCAGATGGTTAGAAACCTTGTCTAACAAGAAATGAACCATGTGTAAAAAAGAGCAGTACAACAAACTATTTGACCCCCTCCTTCAGAATTTTTCAGATGGATGACATGGTAGGCATCTGCCAACAAAGTGGAACATGGTTCCTGAGTATGAAGATCTTGATGGCGTCCATATCAACAAAGTCTTCGATATTTGGAAACAAGAAAAACCCATAGGCTAGTAGCGCGAAGGTGGCTTCAAGAACTTTAGTACTTTTCTTATCAGCATGATAACAAATCTTCTCTATCAAGAATTCAGCTGGCAATCCAAGGACTCCTTCCTTAGTGGTCATGTGAGCTTGAATGTCAGACAAACTCGGGCGTGTAACACTTGCAATGTCTTGATTGCTAGGTGTGTCTTCCCATCCAAAGAACAGAGGTCGAGATATGACAGTCATTCCCATCAATACAAAATATTCTTCCAAAGTAGGCATCAATTGATAGCCAGGAAAGGTGAAACAATGGTAAAGAGGATCATAGAACTGGATAAGCGTGTCTAGCAGCCCATCAATCATCTTGAGTCTCAAAAACATAAAGATTCTTCCATGTTCATCTGAAAAAGTCAGACGATTGTCGATTAGACTTCCCAGTTCCCTTAAGCTCTTAAGTTTCAGACTCTTGAAGGTGTACTTTAACGTTTCTCTTATTCCAAAATCCATTTTATAATATATGCAAAACAATTTGGGTTTCTTGAAGGGTTAGAGAAAAACAAAATGCAAAGATGCGAATGTGAAAGGTTTCATGGAATTCGAGCATTTATAAACGTCATATAATGCCAAAAGGAATTCATTTATTATTTTAATAACGGATCACAAATAAATATTCTTAAAAGAGTCTTAAAATAATAGCTAAATAAAAACTAATAAAGTCCTACGGAAGTCTTGTATTATGCTCCTTAATCTGCTTCTCCAACCGGGCCTTCTATAAGATGAGCTTGTCTACAATTAACTTCCAAGGGGTAGTTTGAGGGCTGGAGGAAAATAAATCCTCCTGTGCTTTTCTCTTCTTGCAGGAAAATGCCTCTTCATTCTTCAGCTGAAGTTGTTTCTGAAGTTCAGCATTCTCTTCAACAACCACCTGATACTTATTTGTCCAAGCTTCTGCCTCCTATTATGCTTTGCTCAGAACAATCTTCAATTCTTCTGCTTCAGACATGAAAATTAGAACAGACTCCTTTTTCAAAGGCATGGGCTATTGTTAGGGATAAGGCATTTTCAGCTTGATAGCTCTATCTCTGGGCCCTTGGAGATACGGTTCCAAAGAAACACAATTAGGCTTCCCCAAACTTTCTTTTCCTCTTTTATGTAGGTGACGCCATGCAACCACAATCTTCTCTTGGAGTTCCTTGTTATCTTTAAAGAAAATATTTTCCATATGAACACTTTTGGGCTGATCTTTCAAAGGGTGTCCTAGCTGACGACGAGCTAGAACAGGATTATAACTGATTCCTCCATTGATGCTAAGGAGAGGTACATTGGCAAAGTCTCCGCAACTATCAATGATTAGTATCCCATCATAGACACGGTTGTACAAATCAATATCCGAGTGGCTAAGAGCAATAATTTTTTGTGACCAACGACCTTTATTTAAAACCCAAAAGGAGCCAAACTTGGGCAAGTGTGAAAGAAACCACTTGTACAATAAAGGTACACAATACGTAATCATTCCTCCACCATGAAAGTTTCTGAGATAAATTGAATGGTAAGCATCAGCTAGAAGGGTAGGTACTGGATTATTCTTCATGAAAGTTTTAATGGCATTAAGGTCAACATATCCTTCAAAGTTTGAGAAAAGGAACACTCCATAGATAAGTAAGGCGAGGATTGCCTCAAACGCGTTCATGCTTATATGATCGGTGTAATATTGGGCTTTCTTGATTAGGAAGTCTGTAGTTAATCCAAAAGTTCCACCTTTAGTAATCATATTGGCTTTGACATTAGAAAACTTCATATATATAGCTTTAGCAATGTCCTGTTCTTTAGGGTCTTTTCTAGAAAAGGGCAAGGAGACTCAACCAAAATGGGTAAACCAACCAACTGAGAATATTCTTCTAAGGTAGGTACAAGCTGATAGCCTGGGAAAGTAAACCAGTGATAATCTGGATCATAAAACTGTAGTAAGGTAGAAAGAAGTCCATTGTCCATCTGAACCTTCAATAATGATAGGAGCTTCCGTACTTGTTTATGAACTTTTCTTGATCTTCAACCAGAGCTCCTAACTTCCTTAGGTCGTCCAATTTAAGACTCTTAAAAGAATATTTCAAAGTATTTTTCCTTTTACAATCCATAATGATCCCGTGATGTTTATAAATAAAACTCTGAATTCCATGAAACCAATGCAATATGATGTTTATGAATGCAGGGAGGCACAAACACAAGCAAACAAAGGTACACAAGGATACATATATAAAAACAAACAAATAACCTAGGTTTTAAAAGCAACGAGCATGGAGTAAGGGTCTACCCATCCCCAAATGGTGTGGACTAAGGGTTTAAAGTACATGCAGAACAAGGGCTCTAAAATTTCCCAAAGTCATCAGTCCATCTTTCAAATATTATCAATTTCCCAAATACTTCGTAGTTAATAATATTCTCAAGAGAACCTCTTTTGAGTGTAGCCTCGCGTATCAACTATTTTGGGACTATTCCCTCATAGTCATTGCACTACGTTCTAAGAAAGGGAAAGTTGAGTTAGGGATAACTAAAGGTTCCCAATATCACAGGCTCCTAGGTCGAAAATAGTAAGTGTCTTCACGAATAATTGTTCAACAATACCATTCTCAAGAGGGCCTCAACTGAGCAGTGATTCTCAAGTCAACTTGGTCGAGAATCAACTCCCTATAAGCCTTCTCAAATATATCACCTTCCTATCATACGTACACTCAAGTCCGGGTGTAGGACTTATCTTACCATACAAAGATAACAACCCTAAAGCATAAACAAATATAGATAAACATGAATATAGATAAACAACAAAACACAAAATAAACAAGTTAGGGGGAACCCTCAAGCAGTCCCCAGTGAAGTCGCCATTTCTGTCACGGTGATAATTGGATACCAAGCTATTGATTAGCTTGAGTCACAAATCATATTCACCATCGGGGTTTAATTTGTCCAAGGGAAAGGAAAAATATCGAATAACCCATAAGTATGCAATGCAAAGCTAGAGAATCTAAGGTTCGGGGGTTGGTTAAACTTAGGGAAGGTGTTAGCATCCTAAGCATCTGTAGTACTCTACAAGAACCTCTTGTTTTATTGTGTTATTGTTGTTTTCTAAGGGTGAAAGACCTAGGGGGTTTATTTCTAAGTATACTCACCAAGAAGTCATATCTTGTGCCTACGTATCCTGACAGGAGTGGAATCGGATCATTCATAGTTCCCCTAAAGGAGTTGAGGAACCATTGACTATGGTCATAGTTCCAGGGGAGAAGGTTTGTTGATTGAATATAGAAGAAGAGACAAGTTGTCATCTTAAGGAGAATACTCGACATAAACCACCACAAGCATATGGAAGATGGTCTTTGTGTCACATTGAGAGAAGGGCTCCAACTCATATTTAATCGACGAGTATGCCACATACCTCTCTCAAGCAGAAAAAATTCTACACCTTTCTCAATTTATGTTACGAGGTAGGAGAATTATACCTCAAATACATATATGAATCATGTCAAATTCTCTTGTGGGAGAAAAATATGATTTAATCTTGATAAGTTGTCTAAAGTTGAAAACTTAAGGGGATCCATCTTAGGATATAGGGGGACCTAAGCTGATTAACCTGAAGAATCAGGGATCAAGCAGGGGAAATTATGCAAATGAAAATGCGACGTATACAACTTATAAAGTCATATACAGGTTCTTCCTTTGGATATGTAACATGTGCAAATATATTCAAGAGTCAACAACAAGTGTATAAGCTTATGTAATCAAAGCATGAATATAACCAACACAGAAGAGAACACAACAGGTGTAAGAGTTGAACATTGTATATTTGAACAAGAGCATTAAACCATTAAATAAATTTACTTAATAAAATTAATCCATAATATAATTGTTAAGATAATTAATAATGTATATACCTATTTGATATTTCGTAAATTAATCAAAGCAAACACAACAAGTAACCATTTCGTCTGGTTTTCTGTGTTCCTTCTGTTGTAATTCATGATCTTTTATAGTCAAAACAAAAACATGGTTTTGAATTCTTTCCTTTTTCTAAACCGACATGTCAGAGCCTGTTTTGGGAAGTGTGGTAACGTGTCTGAGGCCTGTTGGACTAATTTTGGAAGGAAAATGGATTTGTCTTAAACATGTTTTAGAACCATCATGAATGTCTCGATTGCTGTTTATGAGTTTCCTTTCTCTAGTTAGCCATGTTTAATCGTTTATGAAATTATGTCGGTTGGACATTTTGGGAATGCTTTATGATTCTCCTCTCTTTGCAATTCATGACTAATGTGGATTGCTTTCAATTTTGGTTTTGGGACAGGTGCTGTCAAAACTGGGCTCAGTAATAGAAGCTGTCATCTGTGAATCAAACTGTTGATGCTTCAAATATTGAGGAGTCAAAATCTTTGATCTTGTGGTTGTTATTGTGGCGGTAGACCTTGTCATTGTTTTCACGACCATAACCTGACGGGAGGCTTGTATGAGGCGACCTGTTCGTTTGAGATCTTGGGTTAGGCTGATCATCGACTTTGCAGTGGGCATGAGCATAGGGGGTAGTTCCTGGTCATGGCAAGTTTGGTTCCTTTCCATGGCAGCCTATTCTTATCTAAACCACGCCTTCGTAGTGCTCTGTGGGGCTGAACGGGCTTTCCACGGCAGCCTATTCTTATCTAAACCACGCCTTCATTCATCGATTAGGCAAAGCAATAAATTCTAGCTTTGTGGCACCTTCATTTCCACTTTTACTTTCCATCAGTTATGCTGTATCAAAGACCGAAATTGAATTCTTCTGCTTTGGACTGCCCCTGACTCGATTTAGACCGGTCATGTTGCCGTATGGATTATGCCTATTGCCCCTTAGTCTTTCATTTGGACTAACAGAATTACTCAACCTTCGTTTGGTCATTTGACAATCTCCACTTGGATTTCTATTCTTGTATTACCTTTAGATTTGGCTTGTAATCTTGAAAGGCTTTGTCCTTTTGAATATTTTGTCAAGTAGTCGACTGGAGTTTGTATTGGTATTTCTTGGAGAGTGTTTCATGGAAGCATGAAGTTTTTTTTAATTATTGAGTTTGCAAGTTTTTGTCGCATGTTGTCATTAGGATTAGGATTAGCTTTGAATTTTCTTGTAATTAAACTTGAATAATGTGAGGGTTCTTGGCATTATAGGATTTGAAGTGAGGTATTTCTAGCTTGGAAACTTGAATGGTGTTGAACATCTAAACTTGTGATGGATTTGACATACTTTGAATTTTGGACAATGACTTAAATTTATGGATCACCAAACTTAAACCCTTATGGTTAATGGTTCTTTGAAAAGTTTTGGCATTTGGATATGGGTTTGAAATTTACATTTTCAATTTGAATTTGAGTAACTTGAATTTTGCGTAAATGGATTTAAATTTGGACTTTTGAAAAAAATGGGCGTTGCTTTGGATTAATTTGGAAAAAATAGATTTTTTGGATATTAGGAATGAAAATGGGTATGGATGCTTGGTTGAAATTGGATTTTATTTGGTTTTGGATATGGATCATGGATTTTAGATAGAAAATGGTTTTGATTTTGAAATAGATATTGGGTAAAAAAAATGGATTTGGGTAAGGAAAAATGGTTTATGGATGGATTTGAAAATTGTTATGGATTTGGGTTTGAAAAAAAAAAGCACATGCTAGTGAACAATCGACCTATTACTTGAATCCCAAGAAATCCTCTTAAAAACAACGATCAAATTCTAAGGGAAAAACTTAAAAACTTGATGCCGCTTGAATATTCTTGAACCAAAAAATCCAATATCCTTCCAAGCTATACTTGTCTCCAGTTTAATCACAAAAGCAATCATGTTCCACTTGATGAGATTTTAATCCATAGTTAATCAACAAGAAAACATATTAGCTCATAGAAAACCAAACAACCCTATAGATGATAACAATCTTAGCACGGGAGCTATCCCTTGAGGAATCCTTGGAAATAAGGGCGCAACTTGAAATGTAACTTGTTATGAAATCCTAGCTGGTACTCACATGGCTACGCTTAATAATAATGGAGAGAGAGAGAGAGAGAGAGAAAACAATTATTTTTGAATCTTTTGAAGAAACTTGAGGCCTTCTGGGGTGTACCCTAATCCATCAGTGAACAAACAGAAATAATAAAGCAGTAAAAAGGTAGCCATGCAGGTGATTGACCTAGAAATGTCATGTTAGGTGATGCACAGGGAGGTGGAACCTTAGGTTCAAAAATTAGGGTGTGACACAGACCAAATATAAATTTTGTTGTGGGAGTTTGTGCTAGATATCAAGCAGAACCAAAAGTGAGTCACACCAATCAAGTGAAAAGGATTCTGAAGTATGTGAATGGTACTTGTAATTATGGAATGTTGTACACTCATGATTCAAGTTCCATGTTGGTGGGGTATTGTGATGCTGATTGGGCCGGTAGTGCTGATGACAGGAGGAGTACCTCTGAAGGATGTTTATTTTTGGGAAACAATTTGATTTCATGGTTCAGCAATAAACAAAATTGTGTATCCCTATCTACTGCTGAAGTTGGGTACATAGCAGCAGGTAGCAGATGTTCTCAACTAATGTGGATGAAACAAATGTTGACTGAGTATAATGTCACACAAGATGTGATGAAATTGTTCAGTGACAACATGAGAGCTATCAATATTTCCAAAAATCCTATTCAGTACAGTAGGACTAAACACATTGACATCATGCATCATTTTATTATAGATCTTGTTGAAGACAAAGTCATAACACTTGATCATGTTAGCACTGAAAATCAGCTTGCTGATATTTTTACTAAGGCATTGGATGCAAATCAATTTGAATTGTTAAGTGGAAAACTTGGCATTTACGTATCTGAAGAATTATAGCAGTTAATGCAGTGTGGGAAAATTAATCATATTGCCTTATTTTTAGTGCAAATATGGCTCGCTTATAAAAATAAATCATTGCATTATAAACTAATTAATCCTCCCACACGCTATTGCTCCATACTCTCTCTACTCACACGACTCCTCACATTCTATTACAGAAAAAGAACTCTTTGTTCTCAGCCTCCCCGTATTCATAGAAGCTGCAAGATGTTTCAACAACCCACCTTGTATCGTCCAAGGGTACTGCTGGAAAAGAAAAGGTGTCTCCTACAAAAGCTAGGGCTAACATCTCTTTTGAAGATGTGGTGGATGTTACTCTGTTGTCTATCATTCCAAGTGTTGCGGATGATGTACATAGACCTAAAACATGGCATGCAAAGGGAGTGAATCAACCTTTTGTAAAGTATGCTTCAAAACTCTCTGATGGTGATACCTATAAGAAAGAGATAGAAGAAAGATTTGATGTTGATAGGAAGATTAAAGAAATTGTTACCAAAGTGTTATATGGAAACCACAATCTTATTGTGCCTAGTATTAATGCTCCACTTTCACAAGTTCATGGTTGGTTCATCTGTTGTGGATAATGTTCATGTTTCTAGCTCTCCTGAGGCTGAGAAAACTAGCTCCTCAGAGAATGGTACTTCTGAAGAAAAGCCTGTGAGTGAAGGTCTCCATTGGCTGGCTGATTCTGTTCTTGAAGATGTTGAAAATGATGTTATATCAAACATTGAAACATCTTCTCTGATGAAAGCTCATGCTACCAGTGTTCTTGTTTCTGAACCATCTAGTGGGCATAAGGGTAATGTTGCTGAAGAAGTTGTCATTGTAGATGATTGGCCTTCTAATAATGAAGTGATCAGAAGTCTTAGCCCTGGTGTTGCCAAGAGACTCAAAAGAAGAAATGGAAAGGCTGTGATGTTTTAGAATTCTCCTTCTAAGGAAAAATCTGTTAGTGTGGATAGAGGATCCAGAGGAAAAAAATCAAGTTGGTCCTACTAAACCATGGAGTAAAGTTGTTACTCTTACTAGAAAAAAGAAAGGTTGTTTCATCAAGTGAGTCTGAATTTGAAGCTAAAGAGGATGTTCAAGACATCACTCTCATCAGAAAGTCTTCTTCAAAGAAGACATCTGCTGTTGTTCCTTATGCACCACTGGATAATATGTCTTTCCATTCTGTGATAAATGTGGAAAGATGGAAGTATGTGTTCCAAAAAACAACTTCGGAAAGGGAATTAGGGAAGGATGCCCTAAATTTTAAAGAAGTTGGGGAGCTTATTGAAGCTGTTAGGTTAATGAAAACTGTTACAAAGTTTGGCGCTTTCTATGAAAGATTAGTCAAGGAGTTTGTTCTGAATATCCCTTAGGGATGTAATGATATGAAGAGTAAGGACTACAAGAAAGTCTATGTCAGGGGAAATGTTGTGACATTCTCTCCTACTGTGATCAACAACTTTTTGGGAATATCTAAAGAACCTCAAGCTGAGCTTGAAGTCACATATGATCAGGTTTGTAGGGAGATAATTGGTAGGCAGGTGAAATCCTAGCCAAATAAGGATAAACTGTCAGTTGGAAGACTCAGTGTTAAATATGAAATCCTTCATAGGATTGGTACAGTGAATTGGGTTCCCATAAACCATACCTCTACTATCTCTATTAGTCTTGGGAAGTTTATATATGATGTTTGTATAGGAAGGGAATTTGATTTTAAAGAATACATATTTGATTAAATTCTTAAGCAAGCATTCTCATTACTATGAAAATGCCTATCTGCTTTCCCTCACTTATCCATGGAATAATCATAAATCAACACCCTGATATTCTAGAACACATGTTTCAAATATTGTCAATGACATCTGCACAGGTACCTGGTCCTGTAACTTCTAAGGCAGGAATCATTGCTCAGCTGAAGGAGACATGCAGGGAACTAGATGACTCCATCAGGACTAGTACTGCTAGGAAGATCAAGCTTGAGTACTTGATTAAAGCCTTGATGGAGGGAGAGGAGAAGCAAGTTGGACCTGCTGATGTTGATGTTGCTAAAAAAGTTACAACTGATGATGATGATTCTGATGGTGGAACTAAATAGAGTGAAAATGAAGAAGAAGGAGAATATTAGGCCAGTGAAGATGTTATATGAATGTATTGCTTTTGTTTAGTTGTTGTTTGTGTTTCATTTTATTAGGGCTAAATGCCCAAGGTATTGTTAGCACCTATGTGCCATTGTGCTACTTAGACTTTGTGCTTACGTACTTATGTGGTTTCATGTTTTCGTTAGTTGCTTATCTTTGTCATATTATGGCTAAAAGGGGGAGTATTGTCTATATGCATTAACCACTAACCACTAACTATCTGCTAGCTGCTGTTGAGGGGAGAATTTTCTATTGTTGATGGGGATAATCACTAACCTCTTGCTATTTTTTTTCTGTTGCTATACTTCTGATATGTGTGTGTTTGATTTATTTTCAAACCTGTGTTATGTTGTTCTGTGTAAATTGGATGGTGGTGTGATAGGGTTATTTGTTTGTTTTAGCCAAAGGGGGTGATTGTTAAGTCTTTGTCTTTGTGATTGGCAGTAATTTTGCTAAAAATAACTTGGCAGCAACATGTTGAGTAAGATATCCTAACAAGAAGTCTCAACATCTTGTCTGTTACAATTATGTAGTTTGGATACAACTTGAGCAATTACATATTACTAAATATTATGTGAATATTAAGTTATCCTATGTGATTTCCAAGATTGAGGAATTAGAGATTCTGTTTGAATTTAAAGATATTCTATTTTTCTAAATGTTGAAGACATTGTAGGAAACCCTTGATTGAAGATCTATTTTTATGGAGAATATTCTGCAGAATTTTAGCAACTGCCTTATTGCATTTGTTTTGAAGCCCAAATCCAGTCCAGACGTTGTTCATAAATAGGGTGACACAACCCTAAGTTGTGTGGCGAATGTATTGTGTGTTAAGTAACATTTTAGGGTTTGTGTGTTCTTGCTAATTGTGAGCCTCTCTAATATCATCTTGATATAAGAGTAGGATTATCTTTATTGAGTTGTAAGTTCTGTCAACTACTCCTAAGCTTTTAAGCATTGAGTGATTGTGTGTCTTTGAAGGGTATATTCTAAATTTTTTTAAAGTATTAGTATTCTGGCACAGTAGTGATTGAAAGGGAAGTGGGAGAGGTCTCATACCTAGGTGAGTCTTAGGTAGAAGTTAAGCACGAGTAGTGATTAGGTGAGTAGATTGTAGACTGGAGATAGTCTGTTGAAGATCTACAAACTGATACTATTTAGTGGATTTCCTTCCTGGCTTGGTAGCCCCTAGACTTAAGTGTTGTTGTACACCGAACTGGGTTTGCAACTATTTATGTTATGTTATTTTTTGCATCTTTAACTGTATTATATTTTTTCCTTGTGTTTTAAACAAATATTAGTGTCTCGACATCTCTTAAGACATATGATATCTGCATACTAGAATTTTAGCATTGAATTGATTATGGAGTAAGTGTGAACAGGTGAAGATGAACACCTAGTGTTGTGATGAATACCATATGAAATGGTTTGATTCTTTGTGAGGAAACTTTGTTCCTAAAGTCCTATTTGGTGAGGGATTTGACTCCGAAAGACCTATCTATATTGCGATCATGAATTAAACGAGAATTTTCGGTAGAGGATATTGATAATTATATGCCTTATGTGAAATATTTTTGTTTGACTTGTTTATGCTATGCTACTACATGTGTTACATGTACGATATATGAACAATGGTTTATATGTGCGATTGTGTGATATCATGCTTAAAACAATATGAAGATGAGTGAGAAAACCTATGCTTATAACTAGGTAAATGGATTAAAAAGATGAATATGTTACAAGTATGATTTAGATGACACTAGAACCTAATATTCGTGATAAATGATACCTAGGTAAGTGTCATGGATGAATGGTTACCATAATTGTGAGTTAGATGCATTGTATGGAACATGTGGTGTTTTGTGTGATTAAGGTTGTCGCTACTTGAAAAAATGCAACGACATCGAGGTGAAAAGAGGAAAACAGTAGAGTCACCATCGAACATTGTTTATCCCAAAAGGGGAAGGGAAAACGTCGAGAAAAACCAAATAAAAAAAGGATAAGATGGTCTCACAACCAATAGAAATGGTTTGGAAGCCGGTTATGCAAAGGGAAGGTGTTAGCATCTTCCACATCCATCGTACTCGATAGGAACCATTCACTTGTCTCATGCGTAAGGATGTTTGCTAAAAAATTGCTAATAAGAGTGTTCTAAGAGGGATAGAGAAGGGTTGGAAACAAAGGTAAAGAAAAGAATAAAGGAAAAGGAAAAGAACTAATGGAAACAAAAAGGAGACTCGACAGGACTTCGCAGTCCTATGCCAACGTATTTCCTTGTGCAATGGGAAATTCAGAGTCAACATAGTTCGGAGGACTACGGGTGAAGAAAATGGAAGGGTGCTCGCCAAGAATTGGTGTCATTGTGCCTACATATATCCACTTTAAAGAAGTGAAGAATCAGAGCGTCCGTAGTTCAGACGAATTAGTTAGTAAAGGGTATCGATCACACGGGGGCAAGAGAAAAGGGAAGTTAGTTGTTAGTGAGCTCCCCAAGGATAGGGATCCTTGTGCCTACGTATTCTCAATCGAAATGAGAAATCAGAGCGTCCGTAGTTCGTGACTATGGTTTATTGGTGTTTTATGGACGATACTAGTGTGCACATTCTAGCAATTACGTGTATTGCAGCTTGCTCGTGGAGTCTCATGTGTTACGTGTTTGCGATAGAACCAAATTAAAATGCCCTTTTTGAAAAGGTTAAGTTTTCGCCATCAAGGCAAGATGCCACATTTGATTTGTGAAGGTTGATTTTAGGGGTGGGATAAGTCCTCAGATAGTAACCCCTTGCGGGTAGTACCCAATTCTTTATCTCAAAAGATTTATTTTGAAAACGGTATGGAGAATATAGCCGCATCTTCGTATTGAAGGACGAGTATCGAGATCATACCCTCTAATGTGAGTATCCTAATACTCGGAGAAGAAGGAGTCTTCACCCAATCATTTCTCTTTAATTTAATACAAAGAGAACCTTATTCTCTTATTTAAGATGCTTTAATTTTAAATGGTAAGTGCTTTACGACAGTGAACCCTAAAGGTAATGTCAAGCACTCGGGATAGGACAAGGCCTTTTCCAAACCACTCCACAACCATCCAAGTTTATTAAGAAAAAAAGTTGAAAATGTACTTGGTACTAGACCAAGGTTTTTGACTCAAGAAGAGAGGATAAACAAAGAAATGGAATGAGCAGATTAAGGGTTAACATGAAGAGAATGCCATTTGACATTGAATCAAGGGTTTGAAAAAGGGGTTGACATGGAGAAAATGTGCAAGTGTTTGCATTAGGCTGATGGCGATGCTAAGAAGAAATCGAATTACAAAGGTTTTTTTGAAAATGGATCGATATCAGATCGAGATTTATTTTAAAAGTGTTGAGGAAAATACAATCACGTCTTTGTATTGAAAGACGAGTATCGAGACCACACACTCTAGATTGAATATCCTAATACTCGGAGAGGATGAAGTCTTCACTCAATCCTATCTCTTTAGTTCAATACATAGAGAATCTTATTCTCTTATTTAAGATGTTTTATTTTGAATGGTAAGTACTTTATCATAGTGAACCCTAAAGGTAATGTCAAGCACTCGGGATAGGACAATGCCTTCACCTAACCACTCCACAACCATCCATGTTTATTGAGAAAAAGTTTGAAAATGCACTTGGTAATAGACCAAGGTTTTTTGCTTAAGAAGTAAAGGTGATGAAAGAAAAGGATAAGAGGGTGAATAGAATAGGGTAGGTTGTTGGCGGTGCGCAAGGCGTTCGATATAAAAGGGTGAAATACATGCAAGGTTAGTTTGGGGTTTAATGAAGGAGATAAGAAGTGAGAATGAGAAGATAAAAGAACCCTAAGGTGAGGTAAGAAGGATCTAACCTAATGTCGTCATGCAAAATAGACCTAAAGTCGAGGATGAAGGGAATATCTACTATAATGTTGTCATGCTTGGATTAAGAATCCTAAATCTATCCTTCTTCAATCTTAACCAAAAATCAAGTCCAACTAGGAGATCCTAAGGGAGTATATGAAAGCAAATCAGGTAATAACACAACAGTTAAGCACATCGACCGACTAGCAATACCAAGCAAGACTCAAGCACAAAGAGAAATTCGTGAAACATCAAAGTAACAAGCACAAGGAAATCACTAGGATTAAACAAGAGGTAACCACAACCAAGCCATTCAGAATTAATCAAGGCGTCGAGAATTTCATGGCTTCAAAAATGAATTAACAAGTGGAAACAAAACCAAACATGGAAATGATAAGCCACAAAATAGAATAAAATGAAAAGAGAAGTAATATGATTAAATATACATAAAGAGCAAGAGATAGTCAAGACAAGGATCGAGATCATGAGATCAAAAAAATATATCCTAAACAAAAAGATCCATTATATAAGTCGCTAAGTTAGAAGTTAAACTAATAAAGAAATTAATTAAATAAAACCTAAACGATCGAAAATAAACCCTAAATAACTATATTCTAAACATAAATAAAAAAATTCAAAGGATTAGTTTCTAAAATTAAATGAGAAAGTATTTTTGAGGTGTTTCTATTTAAATGAAAAGTAATTAAATTAATTAATCTAAGCAAAAAATATTAACTCTAACTAGAAGTAATTAAGTAAAAAAAACAACTAATTAAAAAGGATTCAAATAAATCTAAATTAATATTAAAAAAATATTAAATCTAATAAAATAAATCTAGCATTAATAGAAATATAAAAAAATAAAAATAAAAAATAAATAAAACAAATAGAGAGGGAGTGCTAAGTTGAAACATAGGGTGTTGCATAGAAGGATGAAACAAATAGAGAGGGAGTGCTAAATAAATCCAAATTAGGTTCACATAAAAAAAAGACCAAGTGAAAATGAAAACCTTTTCCTCTGTTCACGACAGCTTCTTCTTGGGATTGAATCTATTTCTCTCTACCTCGCGACCTTTTCATCTCCTCTCCTTAATTTCGGTTTCTTAAATCACTTCTCCGTTATGACTTTCTTTCTCAAACCTCGATTCTTAATTTCTGTTTTGGTTCAGTTTTGTCTTTCCCTCAATATGTTTCTCGCTCGCACTCGTCTCGGTTAAAGGTTGAAGTTGTTGAAGATTTGGTTTTGGTTGATGGTTTTTCAGATGAAAGTTAGGGGAAGAAATGATTGTTTGTAAAGATGAAAGTTAGGCTTTGGTTGTGGTTCTGATTGTTGCGTATCGTGATTGTGGAGTGAGTGTTGATAGAAATTTCATGGTTGGAAAAAGACAGATACATAGCCAACGCGAAAGAGCTGAAAGTGTTGTGTTCAAAGGTGATGTTAGAATTATTTCATAGTTTGGGTGATAATGAGCTGGTTGCCGCCACAGCAGATTCGAGTGATTCATGATGATGGTTCATTGAGTTTTGTTAAGGTGGTTTCTCACGGTTTACAGAAGTTGTCAGCAATGAGTTTGAAGGTTGTTGTGATTCCGTTGTTGATGTAGTGGCAATGTTGTTGTCATTTGAAAAAGATGAAGTTGGAAGAGGTAACATTATGCACGATCGTTAGAATCTGTTATGGGTGGTGAATATTTGGTTATGTTGTTATGGAAGAAACATTAAAATGAGTATGGTTCATGGAAGTGATTCAAAGGTATTTAGTGATTGTTACGCGCCGGTGATATGTGAACAGCAGAGAAGGATGCAAGGAAGGTGGGTTTGCGATGAGGAAAATGAAGTGACGAGGTATCTAATTGAGAGATAAAGGGGAGTGGTTATGAGGTTGTAGTTACAAGGTTCAGTAGCAGGAGGGAGTTAGTATGAAGAAGAGAACAATGTCACGTGTTGTTGTTGTAACACCCATTTTAATTATTTAGTATTTTTGGTGTTATTCTATTTTTCGTGTGTCCTTATGTGGGGGTGTGTCTGAGAGTGTTGGTGGGTACCCTTAAGTTATGGGGATTATTTAATAACTATGGAGTTTAATATAAAGATAATATAATTAATAATGATGATAATTTAATAATTAGTAGTAATATTATTATTATTATTATTATTATTATTATTATTATTATTATTATTATTATTATTATTATTATTATTATTATTATTGTTGTTGTTGTTGTTGTTGTTGCGGTGAGAATCGTGATACCAAGCTATTGATTAACTTGAATCTTTAATTCTTAGATTACAACCGGACTTTAATTTATCCAAAGGAAAGGTCTAAAGAAAGAAAAACCCTTTTCGCGATGTAACAACAATGCTAAGAGATTCGGGGATCGGGGGTTGGTTATGCATAGGGTAGGTATTTCACATCCTAAACATCTGTAGTACTCTACAGGAACCTTTTGTTTGATTGCATGCTAAGTTGGTAAATGTTTGCTAAGGTTTGGGATTGGGTAAAGGGTGTAGGTTAAAACCTAATGATAGTTTCTAGGTTTGCTTGCAAAGACATCGCGTCCTCTGCCTACGTATCCTAAATAGGATAGAATCAGAGCAATCGTAGTTCATCTCATTAGGGTTGAAGAACACTTGATTATGATCAAGCTTCAAAGGGGAACAAACATTATAATGCTTTTATAGAGTTTAACAAAACTCTCTAGGTCTATGTTATAATACTCAAGAGGGGAGTAAGTAATCATTGCTATGATTCTTACATAGAGTTTACCAAACTCTACCCTAGGGTTCTAGTTGAAGAACACTCCTAGTGAAGGTGGGTCTTTTAGACTTAAAGCAAAGTCTAAGGCTTATACTAATGTTCAAGATGACTTCACAAATTTAAGGAATGGTAGTGAGCTATCCAATGACATAAGGGTCAAGGGAGAGACTTTTCCTTTGGAAGGAGAGAGAGAGAGAGAGAGAGAGAGAGAGAGAGAGAGAGAGAGAGAGAGAGAGAGAGAGAGAGAGAGAGAGAGAGAACTTGGATGAGAACTAAAAAGTTCCATCACCTGGGGAATAAGTACTTAACAAAGCAATAAACAAATGAGCAAGATGAAATAAGATTAAGACAAGTAAGCATGGAAATTACAATAAGCAGATACTTCAAATGATATCAAGGGTTACAACCGAAAGTCAAACATCTTAACAAAGATTTGGGGCATATCTTAACAAAGATTGAAGCATGACAAAGGTAACAACCATATGAACAAATCATAATTTGAAAGTAAGCATATCATAAGTTCAAAACATAGCAAATGTAACAACAGAATACATAGATGATAATTGAACACAGTTAAATCAGTTTAAACCTCATAATTTAGGAGGAATGAATGAGACAAGATTATGGTGACAACCAAAGAGGGTACCCTAACATGTTAACTAACAAAGGGAATAAAGATCTCACAAGAAATTCAATCATGCTCAGAGGAATTCAACTGCAAGTAGGATCACTAATCACAATAAATGAACAAATTTCCAAATGGTCAAAGTATATCACAATTTATGGCAAAAAGTAATATTTTCACATCATATAAAAGTAGATATCATAACAAACACAATGCAAAAAGAATGAGCAAAATAGGATGAAAAATGAGAGAGTTGTGATTATTTGAAGTTTCATGAATTTTAATGCACAAAACAATATTAACAAATAAAAATTAAAAGAAAATGCAAGGGGTGGGAGTTGAACCCACGCCCTCCAGCTTGCAGGCAAGTAAACTGGCCACTAGAGCACACACGCGCGTGCTATCCAAGTAGGAACAAGGTGAAGCATGAAAAAATATGAAAAGGGGAAAAAAGCAAAAAGGTTGATCCTCCTCAGGGATCGAACCCAGGTTCAGGAAATGATAGGCGTGTTTATAGGCAAGGCTTCTACCACTGGGGTGGCTATACATCCGTTGATATAGCCACCCCCATAAATATATATGGCTTGGTGTGTTAATTTTCTGGGCACAAAAGGAAGCAAAAACAAGGCAAATTCACAAATACGTTTTGATATCCAACTCATTCATTTCTCAACCAAATCAAGCAAACCTTAGATCAATTTTGGGTGTTTTTAAACAAGGAAAAGGATGGTCCAGGTAGAATTTTGAAAACAAGCCTTGAAATAAAAACACGATAGGAGTTGCTTATTTGGATGAAAAATGCATTTATGAAGCAAATGGACAAACCAATCATGCTATGGTCAGAGAAAGGGCTCAAACACAATTCAAATATCCTACATATCATGCTCATGCACTCAAGCAAACTACTTATGAGGTGCAAGTCCAACTGCTATGTGAAACTGAGGTAAAAAATCAAGACATGGAAAGTGAGATGGTGAGTATATGAAACATGTTAATTTAGAGTGAAGAAACCATACATACATGCTCAACACAACATATAGAACGTGTCTAAACCATAAGGAAGTTTATAAACCAAGTGAATTTCAAAAATCTATGACAGCTGCAATGTTGGTGAATTGACATGCATTTTCAAAGCCACAGTTCAAATTGCTCATGCTTAAATCAAATTGAATGTCCTCACACACTCCAAATACAACATATATGAAGTTTCAAAACATATGAAGTCCAAAATCCAACCTAAATGCAAAGTGACTCATGATTTGCAATTTGTGACATAAGTTGCAAAAAAGAACAATTTCAGAACAGTTTGACAGTCATGGGGGGGTACAACATGTTCTAGCTGCAATTAAGGCCTCATGTTGACAAACATCACACACACACATCATAGATGCATAGAACAATGAGTTATAACTCAGAAATTAGGCACTTTGCAAGCAAGAAAGAAATTGGCATATTCATGGTAGGTTTTAGCTCAAAAATGCAGTTGGGAGGTGAAATGAGAAAACAGGTACATATAGATCAAACCAAACATCTACACACATCAAAATCAAGCAAATAGATGAGTTTCAACTTATAAATTAGGCATATGACAGTTGGAGCACAAAATTGGTATGTTGTGGTAGGAAGTATGAAAAGATGTCTTGGTAAAACTTAGCACAGCAGGTTGTTTTGGCAAGCAAAAAGTTTTGTGTTGAAACAAGCAATATGCACATACCATGAACATGCTAACATATGAGATGCAAGTCAGAAAATGAGTGAAACTTTTATCAAAACAGAACTTGGCATTTGGAAACTTATGTTATGCAAGAATAACAATTTGAACATACAATAAGCAAAACCATGACAGTTGGAGAAAATGAGATTGTGCACAAGTTTTAAATGGATATGATGAAGATTTAATGCACACAAATCATATAAACAATGCTTGAAACAGAAAATGATGTATTGACCTTATGGTTTTTGAAAAATGCAACAGTTTGAGGCATGACATAGCAAATTGAACTCTAGACAGATTTTGAGCATAACAACAACATACACACTCTTGAAATGGATAAACAAATGAGTTCACAACCTCAAGTTATGCAAAAACTCAATAAATCAAAGAATGACATATTGAATCAAATTGGACAGCAAAAGCACACATGTCTTACAAGACAGCCCTAAAGTTCAAAACTTCATGCTTCTCACATTTCCACCAAAACAAACAATATGAGCTTGATCAAGCAAGTGTTAAACAAATGACTCATAACAAATGAGATACAAAGTAGTAATCACAACAGCCCAACATACACTTCTTAGTATCACAATAACATAAGAGCACAAACAAAAGCCACATTGATTCAAACATGATCAAGGGCAGGGGGGATCTATGAGTAACTTACAAGTCATCTACATATCCTAATAGTGAGCCAAGTTCATACTTATAGGGCAAGCACACTACTTTTCAAGCTTGGATCCTAAAACTAACAAATGAACAAAATCTCACTAACAAGTCTAAACATGATAATAAGGCACAAACTTACAATCTAACATCTATACATCATTTACAAATGACAAAATATTTGACAAAAACAAGCATCATGAACATAAAACTAAGATTCTTGACAAAGAAACCTAATAGGGCAGCCATGGTACATTTTCATACAAATACTCACAAAATGGAAATACATGACAATGTATGACTTAGAGATAGTAAGAACATCACATACCTCATGTTGACCAGCCTTAAACAAGCTAAAAAGCTTAGAAACCCAGAGATGATCCTTCCTTTGCAATGATATGAGGCTTACTTCCCCTTTAAGCAACAAGACCAAAATTTAAGACAGTTGGAGTTAAGGTATTTCCAGTTGGTTTTCAATTCTTTAAACAGTTGTAATATGACATATGTGAGGTGTGTGGATGGTTAGATCAGCAAGAAACAACCTAGACCAAGATTTGGCAAGTTTTGAGGGTGGTGGTCAAACTTTCTTAGTGTGAAAGTTGACTTTTTGCAAAATGGTATTTTTGAGAGATTTGAAGGTATAGACACCTTCTATATTATATTTAGGGTTTGTGTGGATGCTTTTTAGAGGTTTGGAAATGGTGGAACTGGTCTTGAGCAGAGTTTTGCTCAAGACAGTTTTTTAGTGAAAATGGAGGGTTTTGGAGTTTTTGAAGTTCTTGAGGAATGAGAGGAGAGTGAGAGCTATGTTTTCTCTAGTTTTATTAGATTTATCTAGTGTGTTTGGACTCATAGAAGAGGCCTCTATTTATAGCCAAGCAAGAGTGAGGGCAGCCTTGGTCATTTACCACTTTTGGAGGGAGTTTTCATGAGATTTTTGAAATATCTTGCCAAGATCTCTATACATCAGTTCCATGGACCAAAGAAGATAAGAAAATCAAGTGGAGATGGACATGAAGTGACTGAGATGATCTATGGAGGTAGGGTGAGCCAGCTGCACAGCCTTGGCATGAAAAGTTTCTCTCTCCTTCTTACACATTTTATTAAAATAATGTCAAGTTGCAACCTACCTCTCTTTCTCTCCAAACCTTACATTTTATGCATTTCCTTCCCTCTATACATCTGAATATCATATTGGATCATGATCCAAGGGTTGAGAGTAGCTTAAGTTGTGAAAATCCAAGTTTGAGAATTCTTGACAAAGTGATATCAAGTGTTGACAGCCCTAACTTTCATAGTGCATAACTTTCTGCTCACACATGCTATTGAGGAGTTCTACCATAATTTGGAAAGCCCATAAGTAGCTCTACAACTTTCATGTTTTGGAAATTTCCAAATTCTAGATGGAACTAGGTTGAAAAACCCATCAAAGTTTCTGAAAAAACCACTTACAAGTGCTAAATAACTTAGAATTTTTCTAAGTTATTTCTCCTTCAAAAATGAATTTTGCTATAACTCCAATTCTATGCATTTTTTGATCATGAACCAATTTGAGGCTTTTGTAGTATTTGTCAAGAGATTTCCAATGAGCTTTGAACCACTTCAATTGGATGTGTGGTTGAGGAGTTATGGTCTTGCCCCTTTCGAAACCCTAATTCCCGATTTTTGCAATTACTTCTTAACCCTTGATCCAATGGTCATGAAAATTTATGGCGAGGTGTAATGTGACATAAGGAACATTTTTGATTCACATCTTGAAGTCAAATTCCTTATTGTTGAAAAGTTGACTTTTTGGTCAACCGTTCGAACGATCGGTGTCTACCGAGTCGCCCGTTGATGATCCGGACATCCTGAGGACTTGAAACTCTTTGGATAAACTTCACTAAGCCATAGGAACTTAATGGACCAAAATACCACCATTGAAATACTCTTTAAAACAAAAGTCAAACTACGGTTGAGTTTTCCTGATCGGAAACCCTAATCGGGTATCTCAAATTGCACTGTTCTCAATCCCCAGGTGACCACCTCAAATTGAATTCACACCTGATCCAATGTATTATCCTTGATCTGGTTTTGAAGTTGGATCAATCCAAAACATTGATTGATCAAACCACTGAAGCCTCGATTTTGACGGTACAGAACCCTAATTCATCTGCATCTTAACAAAGATAAACTGAAAATGGGTTAAGGTTAGTTAATCAAGCAAATATGATCCTACAATGGTGATGAGGATCTAAGGGGTCAAAATTTGGGGTGCAATTATTATTATTATTATTATTATTATTATTATTATTATTATTATTATTATTATTATTATTATTATTATTGGTATTATTAGAGATTAAATAAATAAATAAGGAATTAGAGATATAAGAAGGTTTTTGGGTAGAAGGGGAAAAGAACACGATAAAACCAGTTTTGAGGAAGGAGAGAAGGAAGAACAAGGAAGGAAGAGAGACAAGGCTAGGGCTGTCAAATTCTTCAGAGTTCTTCAACAATCTGAGCATCTAATTGAGGTAAGGGGGAAGAAACTGATTGTGATTGGTATTTTACATGAATTGGGTAGAGGGGATTCCTTAACCCTGTAGGGATTCTGAAGAGCATGAATTGCATGTTGATAAATTGGTGCATATGTGTTTATAATTGTTACTGTTATGATGAATTTCGTGTACCTTGATGTGTTTATGAGTATGACTGTCATTGACGAAATTGGGCATGTGTTGTTGTGAGACTGGTGAAGTTCTGTGTAACTTCTGCAGGAGTAGTGATGAATATGAAAATTGGTTCTAGAGAGAAAGTTTGAGGAACAATTGATTAGTGTAGTGTGTAATAGTTGTAGTGATAATAGGACAGAGAATAAATGAGGAATTATAGGCTTGGAATTGAGCAAGGTGACATCTCTGGGCAGTGAGGGTTTGAGAGATCGCAGACGCTCGCTAGCACCTTCGCTAGACGAGCTAGTAGCGAGCATTCGCTAGCAGGTTTGCTAGGCGAGTTGGGTAGAAAACATGTCCAGTAGCCACTGTCTGCCTTCGCTAGGGGGTTCTCTAGGTGAGCATCTAGCGAGCGTTCGCTAGGGTTTCGCTAAGCGAATGAGCCAGCGAGCATGACAGCAGATTGTGATTTTTGTATTGTGTGGTTTTTTCTGTCGTTTTGTAGGATCCCTCTTGATCGTGATGAGTATAGATATGGTGTTTAGTGGTGAGGAGTGTATACCTGATGTGAATGAGGTGAAATTATGTAGTATTGACTTTAATTTGATTAACATGATTGTTTGGTGTATAATACATAATGTATATGATGTATGGTGATGTGATCGGGAGGATTGTGTGCACTTGGTGTGCTTGAGTTGATTTTGTTTATGCATTTGGTGTCTGGCATATCATGGTGTTTTGGTGGGATGAATCATTGCTCAGGAGAAGTGTATGTGATTCATCCGTACTCCCTTGGGTAGAATGGTGGGGATATATCATTGCCAAGGAGAGGTGTATGTGATCTATCCGGGGTTCGATTGAATGAACCAATGAGTCGGTAATGCATGCATGGTGTTGAGTTGCAGATTTGTATTGTTGTATGTTGTGTTGATGATTGGACAGTAGGTCGTGATTGATGTTGGTGGGATGATGATTTGTATATTTACTGCCTTTTATTCATGTATCTTATTACCGATAATTTTGATCATGTTTTCTCACCCCTTTGTTGTTGTTGTTGTTGTGGTCTGTGCTTCTTCGGAGGTACAGATGATCCAGGTACTTAGCTAGCTTGGATAGTGGTGTGCGAATCGAGTTAGGATGCTCTGATACGTAGCATGAGACTTGGGCGTTTAACTGTTTTTATTTTGAACTGGTTTTATTCCTGTGATGTATCATATGTTGGTGAATTTTATTAATGTTTGAGTTCATGTATTTGGCGGACGGCCGAAAATGTTGAGTTAAGGATTATTTCCGCTGCTTTAATGTGAAAACATCTAATGAAGTGTTTTGTTGAATCTTATGAATGTGATATCCCACTTTTGGGGAGGAACTCTGATGTTTATGTGAAATAATTGTGTTTTATTTGAATTTTGGGAAGTGGGTGTTACAGTTGTAATGTATTGTAGATGGAAGGACGTGAAAGTTCATTTTTGGTGTAGTTGTTTATGGTTTCTTTTGCAAGTGTGATGGAGGAGGAATTTGGAGTTCATGGCCATATGGTTGAGTTGTTGGAGAAATTTGAAGATGGTGAAGAGAAGATGTGTTTGCTAGTTGTGTTAAAGGTGTTTACATGATGGTATCAAGCTTAGAAATATGATGATGAGATGCTGAAAGTTGAAATAGAAGTGGGAGTATTATGATGATGTTGGTTTATGGTGTATTATGTTATGGGGAGGAGTAGGTCAAAAAATGTGACAATGCGTACAAGGGAAGCGGTTTCATTTTAGATGGCTTCCAAGCTTTGTTGTTTGGTCGTGTATCCTGTATGTTGAATGTTAGGTTTTTGTCCGAGACAGATCATTGTCTCTTCTTGTTTTTCTTTTTTCATGAAGGGTGAATTAGGTATTCTTTAAAATCAACTCTTGTTGATTAAGTTTGAGGTACAAGTGCTTTTAGTCTCATTGCCTTATCATGTCACTTTCATCTTGCAAGTTTTGGTATGGTGTATGGTTGGAACAACAGGTTTTTGTGTGGTGTTTATAAAGATTGTGTGATTGTGTTTATGAGGTTTACAGTAAAAAGAAACAAGTTTATATTTTTTGAAGAATGGAGGGAGATAACTTGAAGAAAAATAGAAAATGAAAGTTGGTCAATAAGTGTATCAAGAAAATATTGTTTGGATTAATGTCTAGGTCTTTTTTGTGTCATCTGCAAAATGAAAAATGGGGGTTCTAAATGTAGTGCGGCTGCTGATATTTATTGGGCTCCCCTCTATTTGGTTCAATGCAACATTATATATACCACATGCTACTAGGGCTCTCTTACTTTATTATTCCCACAATACCCTTTTGAAAATCTTAGTAAGCAAGAATGTTCAAAATAAAAAATAAATAAAATAATGAAACAAATATATTTTTGTTAATTTCTTAAAAAGGATATAGTTGCTAACTAAAATAAAGATAAAATCAAATACTCAAAATAAAATCAAACTAATTATCTAGTTAATTCTACATAAAATGATTATTTATCTAAAAAAAGTAAAATAAAAAGATTACAAATGAATAAAATGCCGGGTATCGAAATTCCCGAAAATGAAAAAAGACTACACTAAAATGACCAACGAGGAATAAACGACTCAGAAAAATACAGCATTTTATCAAATTTTGAAATTAATCGGGACTAGTTAAAAGGCTCAGGCTGATCAAAATGTGACTGAAAAGTTGAAAAATATTACGAGTGCGTCAGGTTAAACTACGTGAACAATGGATCAATATCATTGACTTCTAAAAGCTTAAATTCGAGAGTTTACAACCACTGATTTCACGCACATTTGACTCTCAGCTTGGCTGATTCATCTGTAAATCCGATAAATTTATTCTGGCTGACATTTTAGGCAGTATACATGATGAAAGGCATGTTACGCTATGCAGATGATGTAATATGGAAATAAAGTCAAATGAATGCAAGTTTAGGATTAGGGTGAAAATAAGGGTGTGACAGATTCCCCTATTTAATCTTCTTGGACTTGAAGGTGAGAGTGACTGAGGCTTTCTCACATTCAAGGTACGAGGGGATTAAATATAAGAATACCTAGAATTTTCAGCCGAAAAGGATGGAATGAAAGTAGATGAATCGGTGGGATGGCTTGAAAAAGGCATTTGTCATTGGGAAAAGGTAGAGGCATATTATGATATGCTTGAGATGCAATACGATATGAACATGATTGCTTTGCCTACCTAGGAATGGGAGACATCCCTGTAGAAACCTGATGACACATAAAAGGTTAAGAGATATTTCTTTTATGAAAGGTAGGGAGTACTCTAAAGTTGGATGAGATATTCCTTCTACAAAAGGCAGAGAGGACTCTAGACATAAAGGATGATATAGAAATTGATTTTCCTCTTAGAAAAGGCAAGGAGGACTCTGGAACAAAAGGTTTAGAGACAAAGGTTCCTTCTGAAAAGGCAGAGAGGACTCCTAAACAAAAGGTTTGGAGAAAAGGGTTTCTTATGCAAAAGGCAGGACGGACTTCTGAACAAAAGGTTTGGAGAAAAGATAAACTCCTTCTATAACAGGTAGAGGAGACTCCCTCGGAAGAAGATGGACGTTTTTTCTTCTGTAAAAGCAGAAAAGATTCCTGAACAAAAGGTTATCAGAGTAATTCTTTCTACAAAAGGTAGAGAGGACCCCATAACAAAAGGTTTGAAGAATAAATCTTCTACAAAAGGTAAAGAGGATTATAAGACAAAAGGCTTGGAGAAATTATAAACCCCTTCTACAACAGGTGGAGGAGACTCCCTAGGGAGAAGACAGTCATATTTCCTTCAGTGAAAAGCAAAAAAGACTCTTGAAAAAAGGGTTAGGAGAAAAATTCCTTCTACAAAAGGTAGAGAGGACCCCATAATGAAAGGTTTGGAGAAATACGTCCCTTTTGTAAAAGGTAGTGAGGACCCCAAAACAAAAGGTTAGGAGAAAAAATTTCCTTCTACAAAAGATAGAGAGGATACTTACAAAAGGTAAGCTAAAAAGGTCATGTGAAAAAGGCGTGGTAGGACTTACAAAAGGTAAGCTGAATCTATTGCGAAAGACAATGAGGAGATACTTCTTGAATATGAAACGAAAAGAATTACAAAAGGTAAGTTGAAGGCGATAACCATCCTCATGAAAAAGGAGGAGGAAAATTGCATATGGTATTAAAACATCATTTGACCTCACATGCACGACAGCGGAGATGACATTCTCTGAGTGTGGCGATCATTCCGTTCTTGGCCACATAGGCGTCAAGCATCCAAATTGATCGTGATGGGAATAAATTATACCCAATACAAAGTTCTTTCGCGTGAAAATGGCAGCAAGAGCGTTTACAAAAGGAAAGCGAAAGGATAAAATTTCACGCAAAAGGCAATGAAATCCCTTACAAAAAGTAAGGCGACTCCTATGCAAAAGGCAGGGAGGAGATGCTTCGTGAACAAGACACGAATATAGACTTACAAAAGGTAAGTGGGAGAGACCTTGTGCAAAATCCATAGAAAGAGTTACAAAGAGTGAGTGACAGGATATATAATGTCCACAGAAATGCCCTCCCCTTTGCAGGAACTGGCTATACAAGTGTGCAAATGATAATGCAAAATATACGCAAGATGCCGGGGATATGAGGATATGGAGTATAGGTAATGGTCATGCCAAGGATGGTTGGGATTTGGTTTGGTGTGCCAGGGAAGGTTGGGCTTAGTTTCGGGGTACCAAGGATGGTTGGGCTTAGGTTTTGGAATGCCAAGGAAGGTTGGGCTTAGGTTTTGGAAAGGATTTTGAAAGTGAATCACCAGACGAGAACTGGTTTTAAAGGGTAGAATGCAAGGCGAGAACTGATGGCCAAATGGTTAAGTTGTCAGGCGAGAACTGACTTTTTGTTTTATTTGTCAGAAGAGAACTGATTTTATGGTTTGCCAAATAAGAGTTAGACTTTGAAATGGGCTAAAGAATGGGTGAATAGATGGTAACTAGTTTAAAAGCTATCTACCATATGGGAACTGGTTTAAAAGGTTGTCTACCAGACGGGAATTGGTATCTTGAGGTGATTTTTCAAACGAGAGTTGGTTTTAAAGTTGTGCCAACAGGGTGGGTTTTATTTGGTTAAGGGTGCCAAGTATGGTTGCGCTTATGGTTGGAAGTTCCAAGGAAGGTTGGGCTTTGGGTTGGATGGGGAATGAGCTTAACTTCCTGACATTCAAAATCTAAAGATGCTACGATCGGACGACAGATGTGAATGCTCTTGGTGCCCCAAGTTTGATCCTTTACAGAAGTTGTGTGCTTATTCCTCGCTTTTGGCTTAGACGGAAAGATGGCTTGCAAAATGAGCGTAGCGATGTGATTAATGCATCTTGGTTGCGCTTTTTCTCTGCCCCAAGGCTTTTTGGTACTTGTTATAAACTCAACATTTGCTAGTGTCTGACAGGGTTTACTTGGCCAATCTTGAAAGTGTACAGGGAAACTGCCCCTTTGGAATGTATATGCCATAGTCTGTAGGGCTTTCAAATGAATCCTCCTTGAATTGAAACTTTGGGGTGACGATACCATGACATGGTCTGAGATAACCTACCCCAGTGTCTAAATCTGCAATGGTCAGCCTTTTCCTAAACCTTCTGAAAGACTTGCCCCAAAATAAGCGTTGAAGCGACTTAACTTATGCCGATTGAGAGTTGGAGGGATTTACCCTTAATCAAATGAACCTCTAGGTGGCCTGTCTTTGGTTGGTGGAGTCTGGAGATGATTCTCTGCTCAAATGACTCTTGAATGCTCCACCCCAGATTTACAAGGTTATGAGAAGGTCTTGATTCGAGCCAGAACCAACGAATGATCAAGTTTCTATCTGATTGCACTTTGTTGGAATCTTTTTGATGTCAAGTACTTGCTTGCAGTTAAAATTGTTCACTTAGAAATGGTAATTTTAATGCGACAATCATGCAGGTTTTGAAAGAAATCACTTATTACTGGGATAATGTGATAATGTGTGACAAATGGACCACTAGTCCAAGTGTAGTGTTGATTTACTAGTGTGCAGAAGATATAGCAAGAAAGATGACACCAATGCTGAAGATAAGAAAATATGTAGGAAGTCAGTTTATGCAACCTTGTTGTAGTATGCTTTCATAATAGACCCCACCTCAATTAGGTCTTTTAAGGGTTGTAATGTGGTCTGGTTCACTGTTGTTGAAACAAAGGATATATGACTCAAAATTGTTTTTACCCATATTTTCTACGCGATGATCTCCAGTCCTACATTCAGGGGTGAATATTCAAAGTTTGTTTGAAATGGAAGTCACTTTGTTTTGTTTTGATGGATGTCAGTGACCTTTCTAATTTAACATGGTGTTCACTAGATCTTATTTTCTTTTTGTTGAGAATTTGAGAACCTCTTTTGCTTTATTTTTCTTTTGATCCCTAACTTTTGCCTAAGTCACCTCTTTAGATGTTCGACTTAGCGAGCTTTTTTTTAAAGGCTCGTAACTGCCAAGTCTTTGGTAGTTGAAGAATAACAATCATAACAGGAGGTTTCATTATGAAATTCAAATTTGTAATTAGGATAACTGAACACTACCCATACCCTAAGTTAAGCGTAAGGGTTTGAAGATCCGAAGGGAGCTCCTACTTCTAGGCTCGAAGTGGTTGAATAGGGACTAACTCCTTATCTCTCCATTGTTTAGGGGATTTGAAACAATTCATGTACATCATCAGCAGGATTTTATTTGAAAGCATACTATTCGTAATTATGGGTATTCAATTTTCATAATCCTCCCTCCAATCTTTGCTAAAACAACAGCTGATAAAGGGAGTGAAACGTGGAGGAAATGTTTTGTGATTTTTTGCAATATATGAGAAAAGATTAGAGGATACGAATGGGCTTGTTCAAAAAATGCATATTCTCACACTAGAAATACCATTAGTAAGCAACAATGTCTAAAAACAAGTAGCACTTAACATGAAAGAAACTACAAATGCAAATGATAAATGTTTATCCAACAATTTCTAGTTATGAGGATGTCTTCATGTCTTATCCACCGACTTTAGAATATGGCCCTTGAATTCTTCGAACTTATTCAAGCGTAAGGTTGGAGTTCACAACCAAGCTTGCTTCTGAAATTATGAGTAACCTTTGTCAATCAATTGTTGTACTTTGGCTTGGAAGGCTTTTCAATCTCCTGTTAAGTGCTCTATTGATCCTCCATGATATCCGCACTACACATGAGGATTGTACCCAAGCAGGTATGGTTCTGGCAACGACTTGAGAGTCTTAGGCTCCACCAATGAGTTTTGAACTAGAAGTAGCAGAAGTTAATTGTACAACATAGGAACATGATCGAGAGGAGCATTCCTTCTTTCCAGATTGTTGTGAGGCCTATGCTAATTCTGAAGCTGATTTTGATATCCTCGACCACGAGCTTGTTGATTTTCATGAGGAGCATTCCAGGGTCTCTGGTACGAAGCTCTAGGTATCATTGGCTGCCCATAAGGATAACATGGTACTGAAAATGATGATCACTGAGAATATGAGGGATCATAAGGTTTTACTGGTGCACCCTGAGAATACTCAATATTTGTTATGACTGCAATGGTTTCATCCTCCTCTTCCTCTTGGAAGCTGCTAAGGGATTCAGTCTCACCAGCTTGGCTATTCTAGGCATCTTGGATTTGTCCATTCTTGAGGTAGCTCTTTTGCATTCCCATACTATCACAAGGTCAGAGAAGCTTGATGGTGCACTGCCAGCCATTCTTTCAAGATAAGAGCTATGCAGACTGTATATGAACATGTCAATCAACTCTCTATCTAAGAGTGGTGGTTGCACTCTGGCTGTCAATTCTCTCCACCGTTGTGCATACTCCTTGAAGGATTCACTACTCTTCTGAGATAGGCTTTGCAACTGCGTGCAACTAGGAGCCACGTCCAAATTGTATTGGTAATGCCTTAGAAAAGTGTTGGCTAAGTCCCTCCATGATTAGATACGACTTCTTTTTAAATCCATGTACCAATTCAAGGATGCTCCACTCAAACTGCCTTAAAAATAGTGAATCATTAACTTGTCATCGTGGGCATAAGAGGTCATATTTCGGCAAAGCATCACTAAATGACGCTTCGGGAAACTAAGGTCTGTGTACTTCTTGAAGTTGGGTACCTTGAATTTCGGAGGGATTACCAGATCTGGCACTAGGCATATATCAACAACATTAAGTCCAAGCGTGTCATGCATTTTCATAGCTTAAAGTTTCTCCTCAATGGCACGAAGCCTTTCCTTTATGGGACCAGTCAACGACATCCTCTAGGGTCGAGTAGGAATGTTTACTTGTGGAGGATCATCATTAGGAAGAAGACCTTACAGTGGGTTGGTCGTTACAGTAAATCCTTGTGGGGAGTCAACATTCTCCATCACAACATGACGAGGGTTGTTCTCTTACATAACTACCATAGCTTCCAACTTGATTTGTCTAACTGGCCTTTCCAAGTAGTTTATGTTCCTCTTGCTTCAAAGGCTTTGCAGCTACGACAAGTTCAACATGAGTATCGGGAAATCAAATGCAGGTTATAGATAGAGGATATGTGAGCTCTTTGTATTTGGTTAGAGAATGATATGCAACATGATGCATAGATGCATATGCTTACTCAATGTTATGAATGCATACTTGGAGCAAGCTTACAACACAAAGATCAAGGTCACATAACAAGATATCTCTCACCTCGGGCGAGGAATCTATTTATTACAAACAAGGCATTCCAAGGGCTTTCAAACAAGGTCCCATGCACTAAGCCCTCAAAAGTTTTCCATCATAACAAAGATTCGTAAGACGGTAATCCCTTCAAAGGATGAGTACAAAGTTAAGTCTTAGTAACCTTTGGAATAGGGTTCTATAAAGGTCCTCAGAATCACAGACTCCCAGGTTGGAAACAAAGACACCATTACGACTGCTCGCAAGACATAATCATTCCCAAAGGGGCCTCATCTGAGAGGTGGAAGTCAAACCAACTCAACGAGTCCTAAGTCTCTCAAATCAGAAAGAACCCACCTTCTAACTTAGTGTATACTGGAAAAGCTCGGGTAGAAAGCCTTTCTCCTTACAACCCATCCTCAATATACCCAATAGATAAGAGGAACACAAATGACAAAGCAATAATAAAGCCATATTAAAAGCAAACAATCCACACATGCGATAAACAAAATAGGTTTGGCTTGCTAGGGTGAACCTTTCCCCAGCAGAGTCGCCAAGTTGTGGCTACTAAAAAAAATGCAATGACGTCGAGGCGAAAAGAGGAAAATAGTAGAGTCACCTTCGAACTTTATTTATCCCAAAAGGGGAAGGAAAAACATCGAGAAAACCCCTAGAAGAAAAGGATAAGATGGTCTCGTAACCAAGAGAAAGGGTTTGGAAGTCGGTTATGCAAAGGGAAGGTATTAACACCCTCCACATCCATCATACTCGATGGGAACCATTCGCTTGTCTCATGTGTAAGGATGTTTGATAAAGAATTTCTAAGAAGAGTGTTCTAAGAGGGAGAGAGAGAGAGAAGGGTTGAAAATAAAGGCAAAGAAAAGAATAAAGGAAAAGGAAAAGAAATGGTAGAAATAAAAAGGAGACTCGATAGGATTTCACAGTCCTATGCCTACGTATTCCCTTGTGCAATGAGAAAGTCAGAGTCAACGTATTTCAGAGGACTATGAGTGAAGAAAATGGAAGGGTTCTCTCCAAGGTTTAGGGCCCTTGTGCCTACATATCTTCACTTAAAAGAAGTGAAGAATCATATCCTTCATAGTTCGGTCTACGGATTGGTTAGTAAAGGGTCTCAATCGCATGAAGTCAAGAGTAAAAGGGAAGTTAGTTGTTAGTGAGCTCGCCAAGGATAGGGATCCTTGTGCCTACGTATTCTCAACAGGAATGAGAAATCAGAACGTCCATAGTTTGTGACTATGGTTTGTTGGTGTTTTTATGGACGATGCTAACATGCGCATTCTAGCAGTTAGGTGTATTGCAACTTGCTTGTGGAGTTTTATGCGTTACATGTTTGCGATAGAAAGGATGTAACATGCTCTTTTTGAAAAGGTTAAGTTTTTGCCATCAAAGCAAGATGTCACATTTAATTTGTGAAGGTTGATTTAAGGGGTGAGATAAGTCCTTGGATAGTAACCCCTTGCGGGTAGTACCCAATTCTTTTTCTCAAAATATTTATTTTGAAAATGGTGTGTCGAATATAGTCACATCTTCATATTGAAGGATGAGTATTGAGACCACCACTCTAAAGTGAGCATCCTAATACTCGGAGATGAATGAGTCTTCCCCCAATCCTCTCTCTTTAATTCAATATAAAGAGAACCTTATTCTCTTATTTAAAATGCTTTAATTTTGGATGGTAAGTGCTTTACGACAGTGAATTCTAGAGATAATGTCAAGCACTCGGGATAGACAAGGACTTTGTCTAACCACTCCATAAACATCCAAGTTAATTAAGAAAATAAGTTGAAAATGCACTTGGTACTAGACCAAGGTTTTTGACTTAAGAGGTGATGATGATGAAAGAAAAGGATGCGAGGGTGAATATGATAAGGTAGGTTGATGGCGATGCGCAAGGCGATCTACTCATGCTTGTCCTTAAACCTAAGCTTGCGTTATATGCATATGCATTTGCTTGTGTTTGTGCATCTTGCATTCATATCATCATATCATCATATGGTTTCATGGAACTCAGACTTTGTTGTTTTTAAACATCAGAGGTCGTCATGAACAATGAAAGAAAGAAAACTTTGAAGTACACTTACAAGGGTTTTAACCTAGATGATTTGAAAAGGTTGAGCACCTTAGTGACAGATCCAGAGGGATTTCAAAGCCAATATGGGAAGTTGTTGCTACTCTTAAAGATAAATATGGATAGTGGACTTCTTTCTACTCTCCTCCAGTTTTATGACCCGTTTTACCACTGTTTCACATTCCCTGATTATCAGCTAGTGCCCACGCTAGAAGAGTATTCTCAGTTAATTGGATTGCCTATTCTTGAAGATTCTCCTTTTCCGATTGTAGAGAAGGACCCTAAAGAGCAAGATATTGCCAAAGCTACACGTTTGGGAGTGGTTGATATAAAAAAGAATCTAATTACAAAAGGAGGAGTCTTTGGGTTAAAGGCAGAATTCTTGGTTGAAAAAGCTCAGCATTATGGAGATCATTTAAGCATGGATGCATTCGAGGCTATTCTTGCCTTACTCATCTATGGTATATTCTTGTTTCCAAGCTTTGAGAATTTTGTGGACCTCAATGCCATCAAAAGTTTCTTGAAGAAGAATCCTGTGCCTACCTTGTTAGCAGACACATACCATTATGTTCATCTGAGGAACTTTCATAATGGAGGAATGATCACTTGTTGCGCTCCTTTATTATACA
The DNA here is from genome assembly GCA_963859935.3 of Lathyrus sativus. Taxonomy (NCBI): domain Eukaryota; kingdom Viridiplantae; phylum Streptophyta; class Magnoliopsida; order Fabales; family Fabaceae; genus Lathyrus; species Lathyrus sativus. Next base: position 511,735,336 of record OZ012735.1, read on the forward strand.
AGTGGTTCACTTCACACTTGCCCAAAGCCAACGCTTTTTGGGATCCAAAGAAAGGATGGTGGTCACAAAAGATCATGGCTCTTACCCATTTCGATATTGATTGGTATAGTAGTGATTATGATGAGACAATGATTATTTATAATTGTGGGGAATTTAGCAATGTACCTCTTCTCAGCATTAATGGAGGGATCAGCTACAATCCAATACTCGCCCGCCGACAATTGGGATACCCTCTAAAGGACAAACCCAAAAGTGTTCAAGTGGAAAGCATCTTCTTCAAAGAAGGGGAAGATAGTCAAGGACTAAAAGAGAAAATTCTAGAAGCTTGGAAGCATCTACACAAGAAAGGGAAGAAAGATCTTGGAAGAGTCAATTGTGTCTCTTTGGAACCTTATCTCCAATGGGTTCGGAAAAGAGCCGTCACACTAAGGATGCCATATCCTAAGCAAGAGCCTATGGCCTTGAAGGAAGAACGCCCGTTGGTCTTCATGTCTGAAGAAGAAAAGTTGAAAATTGCTTTGGTCAATGTACAACAAACTGAAGAAGCTTGGAAGCACAAGTATCAAATAGTCGTCGAAGAAAATGCGGAGCTCCAGAGACAACTCCATTTGAAAGATGAAGAAATCCTCTCTTGTAAGAAGAGGAAAGCACTAGAAGAACCTTACGAGCCTCAGTCTAATCCATGGAAGATAATTGTGGATAGACTCATCTTTGAGAAGACTCAGATGGAAAGAAAGATCAAGAAGCTCAACCTCAGGCTGCTAGGAGAACCTTGATAGGATTCACTTAGTTGTTATTTAAAACTCTTGTAAGAGGAAACAATGTTTTGTAATCTGTTTGGTTAATCAATGAAATGGCAACTTCTGATGTTCGAAAATATCTGAGTTCCATGACAATAATTTGCATTTGCATTTGCACTTCTTCTAACCATTCAAGGAAATTCATCTTTTTCTTTGCAGACAACAACATGGTAAGAAGAGACATGCTTCGAGTTCCAGATCTGAGATTAGGCCGTCTAAGGATGTTAACGAGACTTGTCCGAAACCCTGCTGCTTTCATAGTCAAATATGGGGACCTATTGCCACTGATAAGCACTCCGATCAACGAGCTCATGTTGCAAGCCTTGGTGGAAATCTATCATACAACTTACCACTGCTTTGTGTTTCCAGACTTTCAGTTACTCCCGACCCTCGAGGAGTATAATGCTTACTTAAAGATTCCATGGACTTTTACGCTCCCTTATGGAAAACCAAAGAAAAGGGACTTAGCTAAAGCCCTGCATATCAAGCTGGAAGACTTACCACCGATGAGAGCGAAAGGAGGGTGGTATGGAATGGATGCCAGACCTCTAATGGAGATGGCTGAGTATCATTATGAAAGCAGAAAACTGGGCATTTTTGAGGCGATTCTGGCACTACTAATATATGGACTGTATCTGTTCCCAAGCAGTTACGACTTCATCAGCGAAGAGGCGATCCGCCTCTTCATCCTCAAAAATCCAGTCAACACAATACTGGCTGACACTTATGTAGTCATTCACCGTTTCGCCTTGTATGATTGTGGGTAATTCTCATGCTGTCTTGCATTACTCGACCGATGGTTTACTTCTCATCTGCCAAGGACCCATATCCTTTGGAGACTTCCTACCAAAAGCGCATGGGTTTCTAAACTCGTCACTCTCAGACACCATGATATCACATGGTATGACACCAGCATCGGTGACCAAGTCATGATTCCTAGCTACAGAAGTTTCCCTAATGTGCCTCTCATTGGGATAGAAGGGGTGATCACTTATAATCCTATTCTCGCTCGGCGTCAACATGGGTATCCTACCGGACCAGAGCCTGAACCAGAACTATTGAGGCCTCGCTTCTGTGAGACAGGTCACAACCAAGAACTAGAAGAAAATACTCAATACGCTCAAAGAGATCCACACCTCATGGGCCCAACTCCAATGGAGAATGCAAGCTGTTTAACCACCAGAAGGTACCTGCTATGGTCAAAAGAAATTGCCTTAAACATGTTCTACACTCATGACTATGAGATAACCATGGAGCCTGAGGTCCCCGCAACTAGGGAAGAGCTAAGATACGCTTTGGTCAAAGCGCAAAGAGAAAACGAAGACTTGTGGTAGATTATCCGCCAGGATCAAGTTCATGTCAGAGTCCAAGAAGGAGAAGGATCGTCTTGTTAGATTGATCTTTGTTTCACCATTTCCTGCTTTCCCTAAAAAGGATTGAAATCCTGTTTGTTGCATTTATTTTCATTTTCCTTGTAAGAAAGGTCTTTAGCAAGGGCCACTCTATTGTAATAGATTTCCAGCTATCAAATGAAAAATGCTTTTTAAGCATGTCATTACATGTTGGTCTAATTTTTTGTTTGTAAACGAAAATTTTGAGTTTCCTTGAATGGTTTATGCATCCGCATTTGCATTTGCATGTCATCCTGCATCAGTCCTGCATTTGGGTTCCGCAACTCATCCTTTGTTCTTATCCAGAAGGAGATAAGGAGTCACGCTGAGTACCCACAAATACAATACACAGTGCCAAGCTCAAAAGAAGATGGCAGATAACGACCAAAGATTCGATCAAATGGATAATGACATTGAAGGGATCAAAGGGGACGTCAACCAGATCATAGAAGTCCTCAACATAATCAAACCAAAAATGGATACGCAACCTATAGTGATCTCCGAAGTTTCCACAGCAGCAGCCAATGTCACAATAGCTCCTGTTACTTCAGCAGAGTTCCCCTATGGCATGTCCCGGGATTTTGTGCCACCTTTCAATAACATGCAGTCTTCAGGTCTCAATCCCTTGTTCGACTCAACGATCAGAAACCCCATTTTCACTCCAGCAGGTGGGCCTACCACGGTACGACCAGTTTTCGCCAATCAACAACCAATCTTTGATATACCCAATGGATCTGAAGCTGAGGACGAAAAACACGAAAAATTGAGAGTGGAGATGGACATCATGGCCAAAAGGATGAGGGCCATTGAAGGAAATCATCTCTTTGGATCTGATGCCAAGGATCTATGTCTGGTATCTGGATTGGTGTTTCCTCAGAAATTTAAAATGCCAATCTTCGAAAAATATGAGGGGACCACTTGTCCTAAAGAGCACCTAATCATGTACTGTAGGCGGATGGCTCCGCATATTGAAAATGATAAACTGGTAGTACACTGTTTCCAAGATAGTCTTAAAGGGGCTTCGGCTAAGTGGTATCTCGGTTTAGATCAAGCTAAAATCCACAGTTTCCAAGACCTTTCAGATGCTTTTATTCAACAGTACAAGTACAACATGGACCTAGCTTCCGACCGCCGTCAGCTTCTCAGCATGAAGCAGAAAAATACTGAAACCTTTAAGGAGTATGCGCAAAGATGGCGTGGAACTGCAGCACAAGTAGAGCCTCCCCTTACTGAGAAGGAGTTGGCAGACTGGTTTGTGGATATAGTTCGACCAGAATTCTATGAACGTTTGATCATCAGTGTTACAACAAATTTCTCTGATATTGTGGCTGTGGGAGTCAAGGTGGAAGCAGGTTTAAAGAGTGGAAAAGTGACAACTCCAAATATTACCTCAAGCGCCAGCACGGCAAAGAAGCCAGTCGGCATTTCCCACAAAAAGAAAGAAGGAGAGGTGAGTGCAATCACATATGGAAAGAAAGCCTGGAGCTCACGAAGCCACCACCAACAGTACCAACCATCATATGTGGCGGTAGTGACCCCGGTGATTCAACCTTCTTCACAGCATGGTCCCCAGCCCGGGGCATCTAGCAATCAGCACCAGTATCAGCCTGGCAATCAGCAACATTACCACACCAATAATCAGCAACAGTACCAGCAGCCGCAGGGTCAATAACCTCAGAACAGGGCCCCAAGGGCAAGTTATCAAGCAAATAGGCCAAAGATACAGCCTATTCTAATGAGTTACACCGACCTGTTTCCCATGCTAATAGAAAGAGGGCTGGTTAAAACAAGAAAATTAGGTGCTCCACCTATTACACTCCCGTTCTATTACAATGCAAATGCTCGCTGCCTATTTCATGAGAATGCTCCAGGCCACGGTCTCGAAGGTTGCTTCGCCCTTCAGCATCTAGTTCGTGAACTTATTGAAAAGAGAATTCTATCCTTCGAAGATAATCCCCCTAACGTTAAGAGCAACCCTCTTCCAAATCATGGTGGAGTAAACACCATTACTAAAGAAGGGGAGGGGTCAGAAGACAAGAAAGTTACTACTGTTGGTGAGATCAAAGTGCCATTAGCAGACCTACACAAACGCCTCGCTCAGGCATGGTCACTCAAAATATCTCACGAAGATTGCAAAGAATGTATGCTGAATCCTGAGGGTTGTGACGCTGTGAAAAAGGACATTCGGGCTATGATTGAACAGGGAATGATAGAAATAGCTCGCCGAAAAAAAGAAGAAGATGTGGCGGTCATCGAACCTGTGTTTAACATACCAGGAGAGCCCAACAAAGGAGTCGTATTCAGAGAGGATAACAGTAACAAAAACTACAAGAACGTTCGACCAGTATTTCGCGATGATGCACCCCCGAAATTCGGAAGGGGACAGACTAGGTTTGAGCCGAGGGGAGGATCCAAGCCTCACCCAAGAGCCGTGATACCAAAACAAGACTATTCATGGTGTGAAGGGATTTTCAAAGAAAAGAAACCAGTAAGTGTGGCCAACATTGCCAGTGGAAGCAAAATGACCCAGAGTGGTCACGTCTATCAACCTCGAACATATAATGAGGCTCCTCCACCAGCAGTTTCTGTTCAAAAAATCCCTGTTCCTCAGAAGCCTGTTCCAGAGGCACCCACCGCCAAAGAACCTTTAGTTAGAGGAAAAGAAAGTCTCAAGAACGATGAAGAAGAATTCTTGAGAATCATTGGACGAAGTGATTATAGGGTGGTGGACCAATTAAACCAAACACCCTCCAAGATCTCGGTCATGGCTTTGCTTTTAAGCTCTCCAACACACCGCCAGGCATTGCTCAAAATCCTAACATAGGCCCACGTCACTAAAGATATTACAGTGGGGCAGTTTGACTCTGTTGTAGCAAATATCACTGCCTGCAACACTTTGAGCTTTGATGATAATGACCTGACAGTTGACAAGCGTACGCACAATCGTGCTTTACATGTGTCAGTCAAATGTGAAGAAGATACAATGTCCCGAGTTCTTGTCGACACGGGATCAGCATTCAACGTAATGCCTAAAAGGACTTTGGCCAAGCTAGCATATCAAGGTGCTACCATGAGACCAACCTCTCTTATAGTCAAGGCATTTGACGGATCCATGAGAACCGTGATAGGAGAAGTTGATCTTCCTATCCTAATTGGACCACAAATCTTCGAAGTCACCTTCCAGGTGATGGACATAAATCCGGTCTACAGTTGTCTATTGGAAAGACCATGGATTCACACAGCTGGCGCTGTCACTTCCACTCTCCACCAAAAAATGAAGTTTGGTGTGAACGACCAGCTAGTCATTGTCCATGGAGAAGAAGACTTAATGGTGAGCAACTTGTCATCATTCTGTTATATTGAGGCTGATGAAGATTCCCTCGAGACGGGCTTCCAAGCACTAGAAATAGCTCACGCTGTTCTAGTTGATGAATCAGACATAACCCAAGGGCCGTCATTTACCTCTGCTCAAAGTATTAAGGCAGCACTGGAAGCTGGAGTCCCGCTGGGATGGGGAGAGGTCATGAAAGTCAATTCTCGAGCCAAACATGATCGACAAGGGTTGGGTTACAAACCAACTCCAGAAGGCGAGCCAGAAGAAAGCACCATGAAGAGGAAGTCTTTAAGAGAAATATTCACCAGTGGCGGCGTGCAAGTCAATGCCATTATTGCTGAAGATGAAGACGGTAATCTGGATCATCTAATAACAAGGGGAGGAGCAGCGTTGCGCAATTGGGAGGTTGTGGAAGTTCCCATCTTTTTACCTTTAGAGTAATTCACTCTGCTTGTTAGCTTTGTGTTTTTCTTTAAAAAATTCCTGGTCTTGCCCAAGGCCTGCGAATTATTTTGTATTGGGCCACTTTGCTAAATTTGAAAATCATTAATGAAAAGTGTTTTTGTTAAAACTCTTGTTATTTGTTTTGCGCATCATTTTCACTCTTTTTGTTAAAAGAAAATTGGCAACCTTTTTTAAAAAATAAAATAAAATAAAAAATAAAAAATAAAAATAAAAAACAACCCTTCATCTGCATGTCTGTGTGCGTGTGTGCCTAATTGTTCCAAAATAAAACATGCAGAATACCTCCATCAACCACGGAATCCTATGATCCTTCGGTTCCTTCTACTAGCGGTTCATTTATCTTCCAAGCTGAAGAAGAGAATGACGAAGAGTTAGAAGTCCCAGAAGAGTTAAAGAGAATGGCTGAATACGAAGATGTTTATCTCCAACCCCACAAAGAGCAGAATGAAGTCATCAACTTAGGGTCAGAGGAAGACAAAAGAGAAGTCAAAATCGGGGCATCATTAAGGCCAGAAATCAAAGACAAGCTGATAACAATCCTCAGAGATTTTGTTGACGTATTTGCTTGGTCCTACCAAGATATGCCAGGGTTGGACACCGACATTGTCATGCACAAGCTCCCCCTGAAGCCAAAATGTCCTCCGGTCAAACAAAAGCTTCGCAGGTCGAGACCAGACATGGCGCTTAAAATCCGAGATGAGGTCAAAAAGAAAATTGATGCCGGCTTTTTAGCAGTATCCAAGTATCCAGAATGGGTGGCAAACATTGTACCGGTCCCGAAGAAGGATGGCAAGGTCAGGATGTGCGTCGACTACAGGGATCTAAACAAGGTAAGTCTGAAGGATGATTTCCCTCTACCGCACATTGATACTTTGGTGGATAACACAACAAGCTTTGCGGTTTTCTCGTTCATGGACGAATTTTCTGGTTACAACTAGATAAAAATGGATCCAGATGACATGGAGAAAACAACCTTCATCACACCATGGGGCACCTATTGTTATAAGGTAATTCCTTTTGGTTTAAAGAACGCGGGGCGACGTATCAGAGAGCTATGGTTACACTCTTTCACGACATGATGCACAAAGAAATCGAAGTGTACGTGGATGATATGATCGCAAAATCCCAAAGTGAAGAAGACCACTTGGATCATTTGTTAAAGTTGTTCGAGAGACTCCGAAAGTATCAGCTGAGACTAAATCTAGCAAAATGCACCTTCGGAGTTTGCTCAGGCAAGTTAATTGGTTTCATCGTTAGTCAGCGAGGAATTGAGGTAGACCCCGACAAGGTTAAAGCAATCCAGGAGATGCCTGCTCCCAAAACTAAGAAACAAGTTAGAGGCTTCCTCGGACGTTTGAATTACATCTCCAGGTTCATCTCCAATCTGACCCCTACCTGCACACCGATCTTCAAGTTGTTACGAAAAGATCAAACAGTGGTATAGAATGAAAATTGTCAGGCCGCATTCGAGAAAATCAAGCAGTATTTGCAAGAACCTCCAGTGTTGATTCCTCCGGTACCTGGAAGGCCTTTATTCATGTATATGACAGTATTAGAAGATTCAATGGGTTGTGTCTTGGGCCAGACTGATGAGTCAAGGAAGAAAGAACACGCAATCTATTATCTAAGCAAGAAGTTCACTGATTGTGAGAGTCGTTACTCTCCCCTGGAAAAAGCTTGTTGTGCGTTAGCATGGGCCGCCAAGCGTCTGAGGCAATACATGATTTGTCACACTACCATGCTGATTTCTAAGATGGACCTCATCAAGTACATCTTTGAAAAGCCAGCTCAAACAGGAAGATTAGCCCGATGGCATATGCTCTTATCAGAGTACGATATCCAATATGTTGCTCAAAAATCTATCAAAGGAAGTGTCTTGTCAGAACACCTCGCAGAGCATCCTATGGAGGATTATCAACCACTCAAGTTCGATTTTCCTGATGAAGATGTGATGTATATTCACCGCACGAAACCAGAGCCTGGTCCGGAAGAAGGTCCCGAGCCGGGATCCCGCTGGGAGATGATGTGCGATGGAGCATCAAACAAAAATGGACATGGCATCAGAGCTGTTCTGAAAAATCCTACTGGAGGGTACACTGCGGTCACAGCCCGACTTTGTTTCTCATGTACAAACAACATAGCAGAATGTGAAGCCTGCATCCTAGGGTTGGAAGCTGCCATTGATCTCCGCATCAAAATTTTGGAAGTAATTGGTGATTCTGCTTTGGTGATATACCAACTCAAAGGAGAATGGGAAACCAGGGATGAAAAATTGATCCCTTATAAGACCCACATCTTAGAGATGGCTGAATATTTCGATGAAATTACCTTCAAGCACGTACCTAGGGCAGAAAATCACATAGCTGATGCGCTAGCCATGATGGCATCAATGTGGAAGGTCCAGTTTGTCAACGAGGCACCTCTGATCCGCATCGAAAGAAGGACAGTACCAGCATATGTCATGGCGATAGACGAAGAATCTGATGAGAAGCCATAGTTTCATGATATCAAGAATTTCCTCCAAAATCAAGAGTATCCCGCTAACGCGTCCACAATTGACAAAAGAGAAATACGAAGGTTGTCATCTAAATTCTTCATCAGCAATGGTGTCTTGTACAAGAGAAATCATGACATGGTCTTACTCCGATGCATCGATGAAAACGAGGCGAATCTCATAATGACCGAAGTACATGAAGGAACCTTCGGCACCCATGCGAATAGCCACGCCATGGCTAAGAAAATCTTAAGAGCAGGTTACTTCTGGTTAACTTTGGAGACAGACTGCATACTCTTCACTCGAAAGTCTCATAAATGTCAAGTTTATGCCGATAAAGTGCATGTCCCTCCACATCCTCTCAATGTGATGACATCACCTTGGCCTTTTGCAATATGGGGTAGAGATATGATTGGGGCCATAGAGCCAAAAGCTTCCAACGGCAATCGCTTCATTCTTGTCGCAATCGATTATTTCACCAAATGGGTGGAAGCAGCGTCATATGCAAACGTGACAAAGCAAGTGGTTGCACGCTTCATAAAAAAGGAGATCGTCTGCCGATATGGTATCCCTAACCAGATCATCACTGACAACGGGTTGAATCTGAACAACAAAACAATGAAGGAACTTTGTGACGATTTTAAGATCAAACATCACAACTCGTCCCCTTACAGACCTAAGATGAATGGTGCAGTTGAAGCTGCAAACAAAAACATCAAAAAGATAATACAAAAGATGGTCATAACTTACAAGGATTGGCACGAGATGCTACCATTTGCTTTGCATGGATACCGAACATCAGTGCGCACTTCGACAGGGGCAACTCCCTTTTCCTTAGTGTATGGGATGGACGCTGTGCTACCCATTGAAGTCAAAATACCTTCCTTGAAGATCTTGACGGAAGCAAAGCTTGATGAAGACGAATGGATAAAAGAAAGAATCGATTCGTTGAACCTCATTGACGAGAAAAGAATGACGGCCATGTGCCACAGCCAAATCTATCAACAAAGGATGGCCCGAGCGTTCAACAAGAAGGTTCGTCCCAAAGAGTATAGGGAAGGAGAGCTTGTGCTTAGAAAAATCCTGCCAACTCAACAAGATATGCGTGGCAAGTGGATGCCCAACTATGACGACCCTTTCGTTGTAAAGACTGTTTTCTCCGGAGGATCTCTGATTCTCAAAACTATGGATGGTGAACCACTCAAGTATCCCATCAACTCAGACGCAGTAAGAAAATACTACACCTGAAACGAAATACCTAGAAAGGGGATTTCAGTGCCTTGACAAGATGAAAGCCCAATGTTTGAAAGCTGGCAGACGCTGGGGGCAGAGTCCTGTGCAGAATATTAGAACAAAGGTCAACACCTGTTGTTCTCGTCAGAAGCAGCAAAGCAAGTGAACTGGCAGTCGGAAGGACCAGATTATTATGGGATTCTGTAACCTTTTCTGTTGCCATTTTCTTTCAAACTTATAAAATTCCCATGGCTTTGCCTTTTGTAAAGCTCTTGTCTATCAATAAAATCAGATTTTTGGCCAAATCATTGTTATGATCCGCTATTCTTGTTATGCAATTTCACTTATTTGTTAATAAAATTTTCATGAAAGCAAAGTGTTTTGAAAAGCTTAAAGTCTTGTTTTGTAAAAAAAAAAGGAAAACATGATTTGACAAAATGTTTGAAAATTCTAGAGGTAATGTGATGATATTACACAGTTCTCGAAGTTGTGGAAGTTGCTGTTACCTTTGACCAAGCTAGAGGTGTCTGACAACAATTCTAGCTCTTAAGCTAAGACTTCTTCTCTGCAGAATTACGAAGATATTATTGAGAAAAGATCGTTATCTACACCAAAGAAGGAAGTGTCGCCTGACTTAAGGCATTTTGAAACTCAGCGTGACGAGTTCTCTCTTTATTTGGTTTTCCTTTGTTCCTACGGGTCGGTCTGCGTCTTGCATACAGCATCATGCCAGCATACACATTTGTTTGCAATCCTGCCGTTGAGATCCTTCGGTCATTACCTTTATCTTTGACTTATTATTACAAAGTTCACTTCAAAGTCGACATCCTGGGGCTCCTTATTTTCGCGGGGAAGCTAGTGGTGACTAGCAATATCCAATTTACACAAACGAGGGATTGTTACCAATTTTCATCTTCGATTTAAGGTGGTCACCAACAAACTTTGAAAGACTAGTGGTCACTAGCACACGTTCAGAACTAATTACGTTCGGTACCGTGACTCGGTCGTCACCAACTATTTTCCAAACCCAGTTGTTACTGGTTCTGTTATAAAGCAAACCAATTGTTATTGGAGTCCCTTTGATTCAGTTTTCACCAATCTGGCTAAAAACCTAGTGGTTACTAGTATTGCCCTCTAAAAACCAATGGTCGTTGACATTGGAGTTAGTCGTCACCAAAATTCCCTAAAAGTCCAATGATTATTGTCATCACCTTTAGATCCAATTGTTATTGGTACCCCTTGATTCGGTTATTACCAATCTCTATAAGTCTAGTCGTCACTAGCCTCGTTTGGAAAGTCTAGTGCTTACTAGTAATATCCAGAACCAATCGTTATTGGTATACCTGAGTTGGTCATCACCAATCGGTCTAAGTCCAATAATTATTGGCATCGCTTAAAGCAGATGGTTATCACCGCTTTGGTCTAGTTGTTACCAAACTCCTTGAAAATCCAATGGTCATTGGTCTCCTTTGGGTTCGGTTGTTACCAAATTCTCCAGTCAGGTCTAGTGGTTACTAGCATCATCCAGAACCAATTGTTATTGGTATATCCTGATTTGGTTATCACTAGTCCCCTCTAAGTCCAGTGGTTACTGGCATTGCTTGAAAGCTAATCGTTATTAGTACCGAAAGTTGATTGTTACCAACTTCCCCAGCCAGAGTCCTGTTGTTTTAACAACATTGCTTGGAATTCCCAATTGTAATTGGAACTTCGATTTGGTCGTCACCATATCCCCAGGAAGTCTAGTGATATTTAGCACTCCTTAGAAACCGTTATTGCGTTGGTCGTCACCATATCCCTAGTAAGTCTAGTGGAAACTAGCACTGTTTGAAGCTGTCTGTTATTCTGGTTGTCACTAGTCTCCCCAGTTGAAGCTTTTACTTTTCCAGTCGAGTCTCAGAGAATTAGTGGACACTGACCTCCCCGGCACGCCCGGTCTTGTTTCTAACCTTTTCCTGAAGATCCCGTTTGAACTCTTCGTTATGGGAAATCTTCTCATCTGGTTATCCCCAGTGAGGTTCGTGTCTTCGTTCCGTTTTTATCCCGGTGAAGGTTTGCTTCCCTAGTGGATGTGTTCCCCCAGCAAAGTTTTCCCCAGTGGGTTCCTTCCCCAGTATGGTTTGCATTTCTTTTCGTTCGTTTCCCCAGTGAAGAATTGCCATCTTCCCCGGTGGACTTCCTCATCTGGTTATCTCCAATGAGGTTTTGTATCTCTTTTCCCCAATGAGGATGTGTCTTCCCTGGTGGAATTTGTGTCCCCCATGTGAAAGATTTCCTCGATTAGCATCTTTAGTCATGTCTGAACTATCTTGCTTACTTGGTCTTGAACCTTTCCCCAGTGTGTCGAGTCCTCTTGAGTGGTTACTCGTTGTATTGTCATTCTTTTATATTTGTGTATGCATTTGTATTACATTTAAGCATCATAAAACATCATTTAGATTCATGTGCATTTCAGCATTTGTCCTTTTGCATACCATCGGATCTAAGGGACAAAATTTCTGGTTTGCTATATTTAAATACCTTTCACTACGATTCTATGAGGATTGTCATCTCTCATTATCATCTAGTGAAGATATTTAAATAGGGGCATCTTTTGCACCCCAAATTTTGACCCCTTAGATCCTCATCATCATTGTAGGATCATATTTGCTTGATTAACTAACCTTAACCCATTTTCAGTTTATCTTTGTTAAGATGCAGATGAATCAGGATTCCGTACCGTCAGAATCAAGGCTTCGATGGTTTGATCAATCAATTTTTTGGATTGATCCAACTTTAAACAAGATCAAGGATGATACATTGGACCAAGAATGAGTTCAATTTTAGATGGTCACCCGGGGTTTGAGAACAGTGCAATTTGAGACACCCGATTAGGGTTTTCGACTAGAAAAAGTCAATTGTAGTTTGAATTTTGATTCAAAGAGTATTTCAATGGTGGGATCAAGTTACATTAAGCTCCTATGGCTTAGTAAAGTCCATCCAAATATTTTCAAGTCCTCAGGATGTCCGGATCACCAACGGGCAACTCGGTAGGCACCGATCGATCGAAAAGTTGACCGAAAAGAAAACTCTCCAACAATAAGGAATTTGACTTCAATGTGTGAATGAAAAATGTTCCTTATATCATGTTACACCTCCCCATAAAATTTCATGAACATTGGATCAAGGGTTAGGAAGTAATCGCAAAAATCGGGAATTAGAGTTTCGAAAGGGGCAAGATCATAACTCCCTAACCACACATCTGATTGAAGTGGTTCTAATCTTGTTTGAAAGGTCTTGACAAACCCTACAAAATTCCCACACTGGTCCACATTCAAAAAATGCATGGAATTGGAGTTATAGCAAAAATCATTTTTCAAGAGTAAAGGACTTAGTGAAATTTCACAAGTTCTGGCCATACAAATCATTGTTTCAGTCAACTTCAAGTGGTTTTTCAACCAAGATGCACATAGAATTGGAAGTTTTGATAAACATGAAAGTTATAGAGATGCATGAGGGCTTTCTAAAAAGTACAATAACTCCTCAAGAGGATTTGTGAGCTAAGAGTTATGGGTCATGAAAGTTGGGCCTGTCACACTTGAAACCACTTTGGTAAAACTTCTCAAAATCAGATTTTCACCACATTAGTCATTCTCAGCCCTTGGATTGTAATTCAAACTGATAATGAGAGGTGTGGATGAGAATAAAACCAGAAGACAGGATGGTTTGAAGGACATTGCAAGATTGAAGCAACTTGACATTATTTTATTCAAATAAAAGAGAGGAAAAAGAAGCTTTATGCAATGATGTAACAGCTGCCATCTCTACACTCTAGCCTCATTTAAATCACCTCACAAATCTCATTCCACTTGAGTTCTTGCTTGCATTTAGACAAGAGCATGACGGATGAAGATGTGCCAAGATTTTATGGAAGATTTTCTCCAATTTTCCCTCCAAAGAGCCAATACATCAAATCTGCCCCCAAGCTCCTCATTGCCTATAAATAGAGGTTTCTCCACACTCTATACCACACACCAGAACTATACACAACATCATAAACACGTAGTTCTCCTTGTTTCCCTCCTTACTTGTAAGTGAAGAAAAATCACAAAATCACCATTTTCCACTTTTCTTGCTAGTTCTTGTTCCAAACATTAAAACACTTCAAAGACCATCTATACACTCTTAAAATGGCCATTTGAAGTTGTTCCCACCATCACTTTCATCAAAAAACTCACCAATCTAAAAGTCAAACCTCATACCCTCATATGTTGACTTTCATGCATTTTGGAAGCCAAGTCTTTACTTAAGGCCTTTCTTACTACCTCAACACTCCCAACACCTCACATATGTCATAATACAGCTGTCCAAAGCATTGAAAACTATTGGTGAAGTACATTTCATCAACTGGCCACAAGATTTAATATTGCTTCAAAGAGAGGAAAATCTCAAAACTAGGAGGTGCTTGGAATTTTCTCTGGCTTTTCTTGGCTCTATTGCTGGTTCAAGAGTGTCTACAAGAGATTAGTGGCCATTATCTTTTTATTTTTGGCATGTTTGGTGTTTAAGTGCAAAGTTTTGTTCATAAGCAAAACCTTTTCTTTGTGATCAAATGTTGTGTATGCATACTGTTAATGATCTAGCCCTCTTGAGAAAGTGTGCCTTGAAGTTGATGATTGATTTGTGCAAAGCCAAGTTTACCTCTGATGTTCTGGATTGTTATTGTTGGATCAGTACACAGTTGCTATTAATTCTATTGTAAGCATATAAGATTTGAAATAGGCTGATGTGCATGTGTTTGTTTTGAACCTTTAATGTATGCTGAACAGTTCAAACATTGGTTATGTTTAGTAGTGCAGTTTTGCTGTCAAGAAACAACTCCTAAGGTTTGGTTCAGTCAAGTATTTGTCTTGAGACATTTGGTTTGTGATTGAGTGGCTCTGTATTGGTCAAGTTTTTTTAACCCTTATGCTTGTTGAATTTAGTAGGCTTTCCTGTTTGTTATCACTAGAACTCTAGGTTGGGGTGAGGGGGGGCTGTTTGAGGTTGCAGGTTATATACCTCACTTATTTTTACAACCAAGGGAAGGGTTGTAGCCAGTTGGTCTTAAGTGTAGTTTGTTATTCAAATGCCTACTGTTAGTTCATTAGGTACTGCTGCCTGTAGGTTTGATTTTGGGCTTGAGCATTATCCTGTTTCTAAAAACCTCAATCAGTGTTATAGGCATAAAACAGTTTGCACAAGAATCTTGATTTGGTAATAATGGTAACTGTGTTGTTTTTATCACTTTTCTTATCATCCAGCCAACATTTGCATTATGGTAATGACTCATGTAGCTATTTCTGTTTACAAATCCACTCCTTAATTTCAATGTTAGAAACTCTTAAGCCATTTTATTCTTAGTGAGATGTAGGGTTTGTAAAGGTCTGGTTGATTTGTGTAGGGCATTAGTTTAAATAGATCATTTGGTCAGGAGGTTGTTCTCAAAGGATGAGTTTGTCAGCTCATGCCTAGTGTACCAGTTTTGTTTTTAAGCTTTTTAGAGGGTTTGATTTTGCAACCAGACTGCTGCAGTTGTTCCTATCAGGAGAGTTTGAGGTAGCTTGGCCTAGTTTATCTTGGAGGTTGTTGTAACTAGGATTGCTGTCTTGAATTATGGGCTGGTTCAGTACAACCAGTTTGTTGCATGAGGGAGATCTGGTGAAAACCTCAGGTTTGCTAAGCATGGCCATTTTGCTTGAGGCAGGCTAGGGAAATTTGGAGTAATAGGATTAAGTAGTTTTTTTGAGTTTATGGATGAGGGAGCCATCACTACTTGAACTCAGACCAGGTTTGCATTTGATCTTCTAGATTTCACATAAGACCTGCTTAGTATACAACATTTTCTGGTCATATTAGGTAGATGTTGTTAAAAAAACCTTTTGTGTGTAAGTTAGTGGTTTGTACTCATGAATAACCTGCCATATCATAACTTTGGTCTTTTAGCTGTTTTCAAGTAGAGTGCCTTGATGTTTTTTTTGTCATGATAAGAACTACCAGCTGCGAATGTATGTGCATGAGGACTGAGTTTGGTAACTCAAATGTAGTTTCTGCCAAGTTTTAGATGTTTAGACCTGCTGTTGGGATAGGTGTGAGGCCTGCAGGGCATTTAGAGTGGCTAGCCCTTGTTTTAGCTTCCTAAGCTTTATAGGGTCAGGGCCCTTTAGTGTTTATCTTCCTAGACCAGAGTTGTGACTTTGGGCTTTAAATCTAGTTTAGTGGTTTAATTTAGGATCCAACACTACAGTTTATATCCATGTTTCTTTTAGACTAGGTTTTGCCAACTTTCTGTTCAACTGTTGCAAGGGTGTATTTTCATAGGAGCAGTTTAAGGGCCTAACTAGTTTAAGATCCCATCAGATGTGTTGCTGTTGCAACAACTCTTGGTAAACAAACTTTCTTCTGCCTACTATCTTGAAAATCCGTGGACTTGCATTTGTGAGCATCTTAGACTAGTGGTTGTTGGTTGTGGGCTTTGTCATTCACACTTGCTAAGAGTTGATTTGTTTTTGCCAATTCATTGTTGGCTATTTGGATCTGTTAACTCATACTTGGAGTTGCTAACCCTTTATGTCAATACATTCACTTAGGCTTGTATCCTATTTAGTGTTAGTATTTTTGGTTGGAGTTTGCAAGCTATGTAGGGTTAACAGGCTTGGCCAATGCAAGTTTGCTGAATTGCTGTGGTGTTGTTCATGCCCAGTTGGTGTTAAATTGTGTGTGTGCTCTTAACACTTATGTCAGAATTCATGTATATGAGACAAATGTGGGATTGACCTATTGCTGTCCAGGTTTTGTTTTGAGGGTCATCAACCTATTGTGCTATCCAACTTCAGTTGGGATTTTAGAATCCATGAGTGTTTAGGTTTATGCTTGTTGAATTGTGAAACTTGTAGACATATAGGTGATGGTTGTGAATCATACTTGACTGTTTGAATTAACTACATCACTAACTGTTTTTTTGAAGATACCATTTTCAACTCTTGAACACTAACTGTTATATCCTACTGCTGTGACCATTTTTCTTCTAACCATGTCAAATATTTGATCTTGTCATTTGTAAATACAACACACACATTGGTTCTGTCAAGAATTCATCCTTGAAGGGGTTTGATATCTTGAATTCCTCTATGGAAGTTATAGGAAGCCTGAGATGCCAAGGGGCTGTTACATTAATTTCTGTTGACAATTCGATTTTATTATTGGTTTGCATACTAGATGTATATAAGGTCATGACTTGATTTGTTTTTTTTTGTCTATAACATGTGCTGCCATGTAGCTGTTTCTAAACCTTCAGGTTTACACAAAGTTGCTTTAAGCCTTTTGACTTTTGGACTTACTACAGAAATGTCATTTTATGATTCAATGAAAGACTAACCTCATCTCTTTGAGTATCATCATGAACAGTGCATTTATGAAGTGAGCAGACCTCTTATTTGCTGTAGAACTCATCAATTTTGATCCATAGGTTGCAAATGCATTTCAAAGCTTAAGTTTGCATGTTCCATCGTATTTGGAGCTGTGAATGTTATTTCAAGAAATTAATCATGCCATTGAATTCCTCATTAAAAGTTAATCAGTTTTGACTAGAACTTTGTTAAATTCCATTAAGTCTTGGTTGAGATATGGATCAAAACGTAATTCAGTTTGGGCTTGGTTCTTGTTCTTCATGTTTGCCCAGATTCATTTGAAATTTCACCTTGTATATTTATGGGGTGGCTTTCATCAATGGATGTATAGCCACCCCAGTGGTAAGAACTTGTCATCAAAAGCGCCTTGTACCAAATGAACCTGGGTTCGACCCCTAAGGAGGGCAACCCTTTTGTTATTTTTCACCATTTTTCATTCAAACTTCAAAAATTCCTATCTCATTCGTTTTTAATCATTTTGAACCCATTCTTTTTGCACTGTGTTTGTATTGATGTCTACTTTCATGTGATTTTTTAATTCCATGTTTGTTCAAATTTTAATGCCTTTTGGTTGCTTGCAAGTTGCCTTTGTATCGAGATCGTTATCTCTCGTATGCAAATGAATTTCTTTTTCACCATGATCATTTGTGTTAAAATATTTATTCATTCTCATTTTTTGTATGTTATTAAACATGTTAGGGTTTTCTCATTTGGTTGTTACCATAAAATATCCCTTTTACCTGTGTTTACTTTAAGGCGCGATCCGTCGATGCGTTTCTTGCTTGATTACTTGCCTTGATTGACATCCATACACTTTCACTTATGACATATTCTTTTGTTGATTGTTACCTTTATACTTTCATCATCTTTGCTTGGTTAAGTGATTTCCTTTTCATGTTCCCTCCCAAATTATGAGGTTTAAACTGATTGAATGGTGTTTGATTATCATCCATGCATTGTTGTTACATTTGCTATGTTTTGAATTTATGACTTGCCCATCTTCAAATTGTGATTTGTTTATGTAGTAATAACCTTCATCATGTTCCAATCTTTGTCAAGATGAGCCCTCAATCTTTGTTAAGATGATTTATTGGTTATAACCCTTGGTATCATTTAAAGTATCTGCTTATTGTAATATGCATGCTTACTTGCCTTAATCTTATTTCATCTTGCTTTATTAAGTACTTCTTCCCCCAAGTGATGGAACTTTCTAGTTCTCATCCAAGTTGCCTCTATCAATCTCCTTCCAAAGGAAAAGTCTCTCCTTTGACCCTTGTGTCATTGGACAGCTCATTTATCCCTCTTGACTTCGTGAAGTCATCCTAATCCTAGCATAGTTAAGTTAAGAACATTTAAACCATTAGACTTTGCTTCAAGTCTAGAAAACCCACCTACACCAGGAGTGTTCTTCAACTAGAACCCTAGGATAGAGTTTGTAAACTCTATGTGAGAATCATAATAATGATTACTTACTCCCCTTTCTTGAGAGTTCAACATAGATCTAGAGAGTTTTGTAAAACTCTATGCAAACATTGTTATGTTTATTCCCTTCTGAACCTTGATCATAATCAAGTGTTCTTCAACCCTAGTGAGGTGAACTACGATTGCTCTAATTCTATTCTAGTTAGGATACGTAGGCAGAGGACGCGATGTCTTTGCGAGCAAACTTAGAAACTATCTTTAGGTTTTAACCTACACCTTTTACCCAATCCTAAACCTTAGCAAACTTTTACCAAACTTAGCATGCAAACAAACAAAAGGTTCCTGTAGAGTACTACAGATGTTTAGGATGTGAAATACCTACCCTATGCATAACCAACCCCCGATCCCCGAATATCTTAGCGTTGTTGTTACATCGCGAAAAGGGTTTTTCTTTCTTTAGACCTTTCCTTTGGATAAATTAAAGACCGGTTGTGAATTTAAGAATTAAAGATTCAAGTTAATTCAATAGCTTGGTATCACGATTCTCACTGCAACAGGAGTATTAGGTTATGTTGTTATGGAAGAAACATTAAAATGAGTGTGGTTCATAGAAGTGATTCGAAGGAATTTGGTGATTGTTACGCGCCGGTGATATGTGAGCAGCAGAGAAGGATGCAAGAAGGGTGGGGTTTGCAATGAGGAATATGAGGTGACGAGGTATCTGATTCAGAGAGAAAGGAGAGTGGTTGTGAGGTTATGGTTACAAGGTTCAGCAATAGGAGGGAGTTAGTATGAAGAAGAGAACAATGACATGTGTTCTTGTAGTGTATTATAGATGAAGGGACATGAAACTTTGTTTTTGGCGTAGTTGTTTATGGTTTCTTTTGCAAGTGTGATCGAGGAGGAGTTTGGAGTTCATGGCTGTTTGGTTGAGTTGTTGGAGGAATTTGAAGACGATGAAGAGAAAATGAGTTTGATCGTTGTGTTAACGGTGTTTACATGATGATGTCAAGCTTAGAAACATGACAATGAGATGTTGAAATTTGAAGTAACAGTGGGAGTATTGTGATGATGTTGGTTTATGGTGTATTATGTGATGGTGAGGAGTAGGTCGAAAAATGTGACAATGCGTACAAGGGAAGTAGTTTCATTTCATATGGCTCCCATGTTTTGTTGTTTCCCTTCCAGCAACTAGTGAATAAGCATACCCAGGTCCTAGAAGTAAGAATAGTAGTCAGTTTACTTGAAAAGTAATTCCCCTGTTGAGGCTAGAACGATTCTATCAGTACTAATGGATGCTCCTTTACTAACTCAACCTAACGAGGTAGGCCTTTATCTTCTTGTTTCATACCTTCTTCTTAGTCTACCTACTCTAGAACCAGGGGGAGACTCCGTGGCTTTATAGTCTTTGCATCCACTTGGCCACTCGAGTCTTAGCCACACTCTAATAAGTTCCCATCTCCTTTTTTAATTAAAAAGCTACTGGACTTGGCTTCTTTCCTGCACATAGTGTCTGATATTGAATCACATCTGCAATGCTTACTGATTCAATCACAGAAGAAAAGATCACAATTGATCTTTCCTGGTTCCTTCTGCGCCTGGGCCTTCCCTTAAGATGAGAACAAGAGGGGTGAGCTTCACATGAAATCATTTCCTAGGATTGAGGTTGATTGGCTTGTTCAAGGCAAGGCTCGACGTAGTTGAGTTGTTATGGGGAATCTCCTATCTAAGATTGAGGCTAAGCTCCTGTTCTGGCTCGGTCTTTAACCCATTTAAGGTTAGCTTTGGTATTTAGCCATTGAGGAGAGAGGGGTATATTAGAATTTTCGGTTTAGTGAAAATAGCTCTAGTCTGAGAGCTTAAGCGACAAGTTAAGAGTATGGGCGGGCAAGTTTAGGCAAAACTCAATATCACATTAGGAAGTGCAGTAGTTAGCGGGCTCCTTTCACTTTTATGTTGATGGATAGGCGGACTTCACTCCCATTGATAGCATGGGATATGATCACAAGAGCTGATTCAATCGGGTTCACATCATCGGGTATGATCACTGCTAGCAATCCAGTTAGTTAGGTCTCTCTTATATAGTCTTAGAGAATATCTAATCTGATCAGATAACGGAATTCAATTAAACTCGTTGAACTGTTCTCTTAGAGAAGTTCATATTCATCTATACCACTGACTGGCTTATAGATTAGAGGTTGACTCAGGAGCTTCCTAGTATAATGTCTACTAGGATATATTACTCATATAGTGCGTCTTCCTATAACGAGCTTAAAAAAATCCCAAGTTACTCCTAAAAACAAGGCTTAGGAGGGTTGCTGACTACTAAAGGGTAGCTTGCTTACGCACCTGGGATTTTAGGATTAGCTGGTGACTCTAGAAAGGGTTTAATAAATAGAGGCTGACTTGCTCGCAAAAGGGTACAACGCTGGTAGGCTATATAGGGATTGACGGATACAAAGGTTGGATAAGGTTAGCTTACTCCTCTCCTACTCTAGCATTTGGATACAGAGAACGACTATCCCACTGGATCTTCTGTTGATACTTAAAGGCTAGGCAATAGGCGGACTACATAACCTTACAAGTGATTAGCTTAAACTTGGGACTGATAGCCATACTCTAAAAGCTTGCACCCGGTCTCTCACTATACCCCGGGATTCTCTAGCTCTTGCATGCTGACTTTATCCTATGGTCTCTCTCGGGGCAAGGTAAGCTTTCTCTTATTGCATGCCTACCTTTCTTTGTAAGGGGTTTTGGGATGAGGATAATTAGTTTGTAATTAGCACTAAGGCAGTGGAAGCAGAATCCGTTGATGAATGCTTATATATAAAAAATAAAGTAAAAACCATGATAAGGTTTTGTAGAATAGGTAGGGCACGACTCTTCTCTCAAATAATCCTATCATCTATGTCTTCGTCCGAGTGGATTTCCCATGGTATGAAAAGTCGGGAATATCTATATTTACATAAAAGAATTTGTGGACGGATGCCCTTGATCAGGAAGTCGAACATATGCCCGTATAGGTAAAATACAATATGTCGATCATACTAAAATACAGGACGGACTAGAAGGGACCTAAGCAGTCCTTGATTGGGAGATTTCATCCCTTCAATAGCAGCCCTTGTACTGATTTTAAGCTCTTCACTGGCGCCTTTGTATGTCTCAACTTGACCTCTTATTGCCGGTTATAGGCTTGGTTGTCGGGCCGGCAGTTCAAAAATGTTTCGGATACAACCCCAACATGTCTTTCGTCTAATTGGGAGAAAAAAGGAAAAAGGCGTTATTGTTGTGCTTCCCTTCCCAGTCACCATTCCGATAGGGAATGAAGCGAGGTAGATCTAAGAAGCTTGAAACTAGGCAGCAAAATAAGGAAGAGTGGCTTACCACAGGCTTTTCAAAACAAATACTTAAAGAGATATCGACTAAACAAAAAGGGATATGTGCTTTCCTCTTAAAGTAGGGGTTGGACCAAGAAGATAGGTCATAAGTGGCCTTACTCTCTTTGTTTCGGAATGAGGATGGGAAGGCCTTCCACTTCAATAAATGATAGGATAGCTTTTGGTGCCCTACTCTCGCGGAACGGAAGGAAAGCCATAGAATAAAGTTTGCTACTAGAAAGGAAAGAAAGAGAGGGAGACAGAGAAGGGATCCTAACGCATTCCTATAGTGATATTCACCTAGAGACAAGACTATGTCACAAGATAAGACAATAAAATAATACAAAAAATAAGATAGTATGATAGATAGGAGAAAGAGAGGAGTCTAGAGCAACTACAAGAAACTATTAGATGTTATGCTCCTACCTATAGATAGGAGGAACTTCCCTGACTCTCTGTCTCTGCATCCTGAACGCTTCTTGCTATGGGACTAACGGGAGTGCCCGCATCTTGCTGTGAACTAGAATATCCTACTCACATTTTTAGATTCCTCCGTGCTTATCCCCTAATGTGTCGTCCTCCATGAATGTGGCACCTGTCTTGAAGAGGGTGATGAAAAACCATTAAATTAAGGCTCTCACCGGAGCCCAGGGGCAACACTTACATAAGCCACTGTCAACCACTATAATAAGAGCAATGGGATACACGACAATGAGCGAATCTCTTTCCCACCCGAAGCTTTAACTGAACCTCTATACCCGATAGAGGAATGACAGCGGGAATGGACCTTAGCAACCCCCTTCTCCTTCCATTGCAAATACTTAGATAGATGGAAATGGTTCCCTTCCTTGAGCAAGAATGCATGAGTTGTTAATCCGTATATGAGTCCCCTCACTTCCTCATGTAAGTCAATGTTTCCCCCTCTAGGAGGAGAAATATCTTTATCATAACTTCGCAAGCCTACCTGACATTCCCTTCTATCATTCGTTCCTGGATAGTTGTGGTGTTCCAAGAGACATATGGAAGATTTCGAAGCATGCTCTGTGATGGGAGGTGAGGCTGTTCAAGGAAGTATCCTTGGGGAAGGCCGGGCAGTCAAGCGGGCTTAGGAGAGATTGAGATTCTATTCTTCGGGAAGGGAAGGGAAGTTGTTACGAAAGGTTCTCAGTCTTTCGACTTCCTCATCCATATGAGGACCGGTTTTTTTTGTTCTTGCTTGTAGCTTGATAAAGGGCGGATGGAAGGATAGCTGGAAGTTTAATTCCACTTAGAATCATAAGGAAAAAAGTCTCAATATCTAATGAACCGAACGCTTCATCCGTGGAACAAAGTAACTGCTGGACCAATGTGTTTGTGCCAAATCAAAAGGCAATGACAATTGTCTCAGGAGCAATCCCTTTCAGTTCCAATTCTGAGCTTGCACAGGGTATATCCCACTTAAGGGAATGGGGGGCAAGAAATAATAGATTAGAAGCCCCTTGAAGTTTCCTTTATCTATCCTTTATTTGTGAATCCTAAGTGGGAGTCAAATAGGAGAATATGAGAACACTTGAGAGTCTTTCTATTACTTCCTTGCTTACCTGGCTCACTTTGCAACAAAGAGAAGTAGTTTATTTGCTTGCTTAGCTCGAAGATGCCAACTTCGTTCACTTACGTCTCTCGTTTACTTGTTAGCTAGCCCTATTCCTCACCTTTGCTTTGAGGGTATCTAAATATAAAGTGGTGTGCTCGTTAGAGGATGCTTTTTGAGTTAGCTAAGCGACTACCTTAGTTGAAGGTGGGAGAGCAGCAAAGTCTCTTATCTTCCCAAAGAAGGCAGAAATCGAGATGTGAGAAAAAGAATAGCTATTCACTCTCCAAAGCCCTAATAATTCTTTCTAGCAGATGTGAAGAGAAGATTGTTGACAATTGAATAAGCACTGCAATAACCTCTGACGAAATGATCTCGGTGTTCTCGCTATGTCATCAATCTCAGTATACGGAAATGGTCTGACCAAGAGGCATCGATCTGGAGTGGGTCTTGCATTGCCGGATGACAGGAGCCCTTCACCTCCACTCTTCAATTATATCCATACCAGGTGAACACAGATGATCGACCTTCAGTGCCTGGTCAACCATTAAAGAAGAGAAGAGGAGCGAAACAATGAGAAGGAGTTCGTAGCCTTCCAACCAGAACTAATCAACCCGCCTCTTCAACATCTCCATTTCCCATTCCATCTTTGGGATCCAATGCTTCTTCACCGGGCCCGCCCGATCCTATTCCAATGCCTAGCCCGAAAGCATGGAATCACCATCATTCTCCATATGACCCGATAGCAACACCAGGATCCCAATCCTAGTATTTCCTCTCTCCTGGAAAAGAAAGGAGGGGAGAACCCCATTATCTATCTACTGGTCACCCAAATGAAAGCTCATGCCCTTAAATGCTTCCCAACGAGAGAAGCTAAGGGAGCGCCGTTAAGGCCGGTTGTCCAATCAACGAAAATGGGAGTCAGTGGCCTAATGGAGGTACTGAGCCCAAAGCTGGATCTAATGTCTTCTGTTCAAGGATCAAATGCTTGGGAGGCAGCCTCTACATCTGCATTTCCATTCCCAGGGAGCTCAAAGCAATCAAGTGAATCCTTGCCAACCAATCCCTAGCGCCCAAGCAACGGCAGCTAAGAACCTTTATTCGAGACCATTAGTAGGTAGCACGTCGAGGTTCCAAGCCGAACCAAAGCAATCTATTTATCTGAACCAACTAGTGATCAAATACCAGCCAAGGATTCCACTCTCTCTCCACCTGAATCGACAATTTAAATATCTTAGTAAGATATATCGGTTCAGCCAGCTAGCTGCATGCCGTATCGGGAAGCGCTGATTCATTCCCCCGATTGTGGAATTTCGACATGTTTGTGGTGAACGAGGAGCGGACCTACGTCTAGAAGAGAATACCAGCTAGGGTGTGATCACTTTTATACTACAGAAATAACAGGCATATCAACTTGATCGTTACCGGTCATCAATTCAACCTCTCGTACGAGTAGGAGTGCTTGGTCTTCTACTTGAGCGATGGGCTAGAAGCCCGAGCGATACCTTATATATATAATTATAATAATCTAGAATGAAAAAATCCCTGGGGTATGTATGGATCCGTGATCCTAATATGAATGGAGGAAGTGCGCCTAATAGGTAGGAATGGCAAGGTTAACAGCAATGGCTGGTTAAAGAGTCTTTGATGCAAAAAAAGTGCTTCTCATCTCCTTATTTTGAATTCCATTCTTCTTCATTTCCCACCCTAGCTTTATTGCGAGCCAAAAACCTTGATGGATTCCCCTTTCTTTTCAATGCAAGCTTTCTCCGGGCTTACCCGATCAGCTCATTCAGGACAGTTGCTGATAGCTTCTCTTCTGGCGCTATCACACTCATTATTCTATTTTACTAGTAGATAGTCAAGTGGCCATTCGGCTCCTAGCCTCTTTGCCCCTTTCTATACCTAAGCTCTTCACCCGCTTCGCCTGTTGCTAGTCTGACCCCTTCCTTTGATCCGAAGGGACTGCCCTTTGGTTTGGTATGCTACTCTGTTATGATTATGATAGAGTCTTCGCTTAGTGACGAGAATCACTAATCTCGGCCTTGCGGGATAGAATAGATAATCAAGGCTATTGCCCCTTCTTTCAACTCCAATTGCTTTCGGCGCCTGTTCTATTAGCCTGTTAGGAATAAAAACCTCTTTCTTTGGCTTTGCCTCTTGTCGAGGCTCTTTCTTCTTTATGTGACTTGGCCCGTGCGTGAAGGTCTGTGTCCGTTCTTGTCCCTTCCCGTGGTACTAGCTAATCCAGGAGATCTGGTTCTAGAAACGGGTGCGGGTGAATAACTCATCTAAGTATGACCGTTCTGTCTGCCCACCCCTTCTTCCATTCCATAAAGTCAGGGCGTAGGAAGAAGATCATGTTCTCGCTTCCCTTATCTGTTTGGCCTGGAGGGGTATCTCCCGATGGTCGACTGAAGGCTTATTACTGATTAGCCTTTTTGCTACTAAAGATACTTATGGAACTCAGGCTGACTTGTTTGCTTTGCTCTACGCTGGGAAGACGACGGTGCGATTTCATCTGTTGGAGGCGTAACCGCAGCAGTTAGGTCTACTCTAAAGGTCGTTCCGTTCTCCTCGGATGAGAATCGATAGCTGTTAGAATAGTGGTAGCGGTGTTACTTTCTTATTGAAAAGACTACTTGACTTTCTTTCCTTACTCTATCGAATAAGTAATATCTTACCTTTGCTAGAAGGTAGTGAGTGCATTGATGCAGAGAAGTTAGAATATAGTCAGTGTGCCACGAGTGACTCCTTTTGTTGTCAATTGATTTGACTCTGTCTCCTCCCAGGAAGGATAAGTTAGAGATTATCTTGTCTTTGTGGTTTAGCTTTAGTAAGAGCATGGCTTAAAGAAGCGAGTGAGTCTTGGAAAGGTATTATCGAAGTCACTTCTAGATTATAATTCTATTCTTTTGGGCTAATCCGTAGGGCAGCTAGAAGGCATAGGTTCCGATTCCGTATGGCTAGTGAGAATGACCCTAAGACATCGGTCTAACATTCTATCCATGTCATAAGCTGGATTCGACCGAAGGGTGAGGATATGACTGGGTTTAAGAAAGAAAAGCTCAAAGCACTCTTCGCAAGGTTAGAAAAATACCCAATACATTAATGTAGTTCTATAGGGAAAAGAGAACTACAAGAAGTCTACTCAGTCCCGGTACTCCTTTTCGATAAGTAAGGTAGGAGCAGCTTGCTGTTTAGTTCCAGTAATCAAGCTAGGCTCTTAGTTGGCTATTCATAGATCTGGAGTTGTCCTCTATTGCTGATTTAGCGGTCGACCTTCTTTAAGAACTCCTTCCTACGTGGTAACAGGGGTTACGGCTAAAAACACTGGTTACTTCTATAAGACCAACAACTCCTAATGGAAGATTTTCCTTTTCTATCAGCCCGGGTACGCGTGAACATTCTAAAGATTAGCAAGGATGAGATAGTGGAATAAGGGTCGGGAAGAAACTTCACTGCAGGGGAAAGGCTTATGTCACTCTCAAAAGGAGCGATAGACTAGATGATGATCCCTAACCTGATCTTTCGATATGAAATTTGACAGGGATTGCTCCTAGTCTGGATCCCATGGTACTTCTAGAGGAAGAAAGGAGTCCGGGTTAAAGGACGAGGGCAGATTTCTTCTTTCAGTAGCAGCTCCGGAAGAGCTGCTTCGGATTTGACTGAAGAAAAAAAGGTACCAAGCAACTCTTCTTATTACGATGACGTGAGTTTTGACAATTTGGATTGGGGAAATAGCGCACTTCTCGCATTGGAGGTGCCGGAGCGTCCCAAATAGTTGAAGTTGAGGAAAGGTTTAGCGGTAGCCCATGTCTTCTTTATCCCCCTGATTTTGATAGAGGAAGAAAGTCCACTAGGGAAACCCGAATTCTGGCAGTTCGCGAGCTAGTACTTTAGTTATTTGTGCCCTCGAAGGACATGTTTTTCTCGAATTCTAAGCTTTCTTCTCAGCCCCAGGGAGTTCACCAGGTATAGGCTCAGGAAGCAAGCAACAACTGTTGCAGATCCTGGAACGAAATGATAAATTTCAATAGGCTTTTCTTTTGTACTCGAGTTCAAATCATTGGTCCGGGGTAAAGGAATGATATCCTAAGGAAGCAAAGCAAAAGTAATCTCGTCCGGAGACTATAAGGGAATTCGGGTTAGAAGAATTCTACTCAAACAAAGTCAAGGTTGTGAGCCACGACACTTCTCTTCTAATACCCCGAGTGTTAGACGGAAGGTCAAGTCAAAAGCTAAAGCTAACACTTACCTCGGATCAAGTCAGCACCACCCGCAGGTTCAGGAGAAAGCGAAGTTCTAAAGAAAAGAAAGAATCGAAGTTGTTGTAAGTTCAAAGGTCTTTTCGAACGGGGTTGTTGTTAGCCGTGGGTAGTTTGATGTACTGGTTTTGGGTGCAGGGTGGTGATGGAATCCTTCTTCTGCTCACCGAGATTTAAGGCTCCATCCGAATCAAGGAGAAGCCACAGTCTAAGAAACCAAGGTATAATGTAATTATGTACACAGAGTCAACACCTCTACCAATAAGGAATCAAGTAAAGTAATCAGTTGAACGCGGTCTAGGTAGAAAGAAGTATTCCTATTCCTGCGTTGTGCCGGAAGTCTTTAAGACTTTCTTGATGCGGAGTAGTGAATATAATAAAGTTCAGCAGTCCAGGCGGGAGGAGTTAATCTGTAATTCCCGTAGTTCCATAGGCAGGAAGTGCATCAACGAGTTTCCGTATCTCGGCAGTAGGGACCAAACTTCAAGCAATAGGGATCAGTGTTCAAGTCTAGGATCTATGTAATATGAATAGTAAGTTACGCACCCGTCAAGCAGTTCTCACTCCAAGCAGGACTCTTCTATGGATTAGTGGGAAGGCGCAGGATAAGAGAAGATTCGTCTATCTAAGTTGCTGACGAGCCAGTACTATTTATGGGCAAGCAAAGTTTCAACTCGCAATCCATTTCTACAGAACGGAGAAAGGTTATGCAGGTGGGTGTTCATTTCTTTTTTTTGTTTGGCTACAACAGGTACGCTCTCTAGAAGATTTGCTCGGGGATGTTCACTTTAACTTGGTCGCCTGGTATCTTTGAAACCTCTTTGCTTGCGGAGGTAGGAGTGCGTCTGAGAGAGTGCTTCGCGAAAGAATTGTGTGGCGTGGTGAAAGGTTTCACGTTGGGGTTTCCGGCCCCCAGGTCTTCACCTAATTGTGGAAGAGGGGAGGTGCATTGAGTATAAACTCTCTCTCTCTCGCGCGCCTTTCTTCAGCTTGTTCCTGTTCGTCTATTCGGGACGGGGCAGACAGCCTACATACATACATTAAGAGAAGAAGATAGGAGAGGGGGTTCCCTGAGATTAAGGTGTCAAGGAGGTCGAAGAAGGCCACAAGTGGAAGCAACTGAAGCTTTGGTCATTCAGTTGACTCCGCCAGTCCGTGCTTGCTGTCATGCTGGCAAAAGTAGGGCTTTCGGCCTTGCCTACTATTGGATTTGAACCAATGACTCTCGCCGTATGAAAGCGATACTCTAACCGCTGAGTCAAGTAGGTCAAGCTGAGTCAAGTCAGAGAAAATAGACCCCTATAAGAAAGAGAAAGCGTTATCACTATATGAAATATCGGCCTATTCACTCAGCTAGGGAATAAGACTAACAAAATTTCCCTATTCACTGAACCCAAGACTAAGGGCAAAGATAACTTCCTTTGCGCCCTTCCTTCAACTTATAGGATGGAACCCAGACTCCTAACTAAACCCTCTTCTGATTGATTGTCTCGATTTCACTGCCTTGGTTGGCCACCATGCCTACTTCTCTCCAATGCCTCCTTCTTAAACCCCTTCGTACTGCAATCAAATCAATCGATCGATCAAGAGGCTAATCTCTTTTGTTTGGGTCGGTAGCTAAAAGAAAGTCCTCGCCTTCTCTTGAACAAGGGAAGGGCAGCATAGCATTAGCTTCAATTGAACAAGCTCAACCTTGAAAAATAAAGGTGTTATGGTAGGCCGAAGAACCATTGAACGCTTCAACTTGGCCACTGAAGAAGGCGAAGGTTGGGCAAGAGACTAGGCCAACTTACTGCTTACTGCCATGGTTTAAGCTTTAGGCTCCATAGGCGGAACTTTTTTTTTAGGTATAAGGGAGGGGAGGACACCACTCAGCACCTAAGGTGGGGTTCAATGCCGGCCAAAAGAAAAAAAAACAGATGTATGGCTGAGGGGAGGGGAGAAAGAACGCATGCATGGGGATTCTGTCGGAGGTTCGATAATATATGATAGGACATCATAGGCTAAGGAAGAATGAAAGGAAGTCCATTACTGAGAGAAGTGGTGATCTCGTCTTGCTTGCTGGGAGAGAGAAAGCTTCCGGACCACCTTTCCAGCCAGATTGTGAGCGATCACTCAGCAATGAACACTAACTAAAAGCGGTCGGGAAAGAGTAGCCATCCCTTACGGGAATCGAACCCGTGTCTTCGACATGAAAAGACGATGTCCTAACCACTGGACGAAAGGGACCAAAAAGCCATTATTCATATACCTCAGCTCCGAGAATAGAAGTGGTTCATTTTGTTTCTATATGCAATACAAGATTTCGTTTGTGTTCGAGCGATTTCTGATGTGAATTCGGCGGGTCGTCCCCCCTTCCTACGGGTTCCCCCACCAGAGCCTGCTTACGGCATGCATGACGCATGGTTACAACCTTTGCCTTAGCGTACAACGACTTATATAGAAAGCATGAACCACCTCGAACTCACTCGATCGATGGTTCATGGTTCTACGTAATTAGTAGGATCGAGTTTCTACTCCAATCTAAGGTTTTTAGGGTTGTGAACTCAAGAGTACCGGTACGAGTTCTTTGAGTAAGGAACTGGTAGCTTTTACTTATGTCAATGATTGAGAACAGTAGTAGTAGATTGAGTTAAAGAGTTTGATCTTCCCCCCAGGATATAGAGGGGTAAGGGTCCTTTCTTTTGTTGTTGCACTGAACTAAGTAAGTGTCCTCTTCTCAGAGAGGAGGAGTTGCCTAAACCTAAAGGATTAGTTCCTCGAGTCTAGTTAACTCGACAACTTAACACGAATAACGCGCGAGCTTTCCTCAACTATAGCGCGAGTAGAGTCTAGCTCGACAAGAGGAACTGCTTAACTTGACAATAGCTCGACTAGGTCACTTCTTGTATTAATTGTGTGTTTTTTTTTGTTACTTGTACTTGATTGAGTATAGGTAGTAGTAGTGGAGTTGAAGAGGTCGCTATCTCCCCAGTGAAGGCTCGCTTTGCAGACTTCACGAGCAAAGAATAGATATGACTTACAAAAAGGTGCCCATAAGTTTGTTGTCTTGTCTCTGCCTGTAGGTAGTAGGTCCCTGCTCTTTCAAGCGGATAAGTTGAGGGGCTTGCTTCCCAAAAGAAACTTCCCTTTCCTCCTCCTGGCCTTGACACTCTAGTTGTTGTAGCTCTTGTTTACTCCTTGTTTTCCTTCTTTCTCTTGTTAGGAGTTTAGAGTATGTCTAGAACAAGTGGAACGAAGTGCTTCCCTTAAAAAGCCCGAGTCCACGACCTAAAGAGGAGCCGAAGGGAGATGGCTAATAGATTGACTTGCTTTTTACCTTTCGTATTCGATGGAAGTAAAACTTGATATCGGTGAGCTCCGTTTGCTTCGAAAAGATGTTGTTGGGCAGTAAGCATTTGTAAGAATAACATCCCTATGTGGGGGAAGATCACGAAAGACAAAGATTATAAAGAGGGCCTCATGACGACTAATCCATGAGAGCCCGTATTTATGCTTTCATTCACTCGTTCCTCGTGGTTAGGAGAGGGAAGATCTTAAGGCTTTCTAGTTTTTGATTGAATCCACTTAAGAATTTGATTGTGCCCATTGATTGTATGCCGAGGGAGAGAGAGATAGAGAGAGGGGTGGTAACCTGACCTGGGACATCGATCTGGAGTTGTGGTCTCCTTCCCATCCTTGCGTATGCCTGGACCTAGAACGGAGGGAGGATCTGAACGAGAGAGTAGAGTGAAGGCCTGTAGTTGATACAGAAGCGAGAGCTGGATCAAGGCCTTTGATAGAGTTTCCTCCTATCACAGAAAATCCTTTCCTGGTCAATGAAAGAGACGAGCAAGACTTTAAGTTCCGTTATTACCGGGTGCAAGGCTGAGAAAGAAAGAAATTGAAACCCGAATCAAGATCAATGCGTGAAAGAGCAAAGGATTATACATCACAGGGTCAGGCCCCAGGAGATGATACTCTCCGTTCTTTAATCAGATAAGGATGCTTTCCATGAATTGCTCCAGCTCTGGTGCACACCTGTTCTCTCTAGAAAGATAATGTTCACTGGAAAGCACAGACCAGCTAAAAAAAGAGTGAGCTAATCCAGGTCGGGGCGGGAATACCACCAGTTCGAAAATAAAGATAGATCAATCACTTTGGCAAGAAGAGTGAGCGAACAAGTCTGCTTTCTTCTCCATTGATATCGAATTCAAGTTTATTGACCTCTGACTAAAAGGAGACAGCTAAGAGCTAGGGGCGGCGAAAGCTTATTCCGGGAATGCTATTTCCCGGCCTGGGACAGTTGGTTGATTGGATAAGAGGGGAGATCCGCAAAGGGAGTATAAAAAAAGAAAGTTATAGGAAAAAAATGCTATTCAAAAGAATCAGACTAGCTTTCCGTACTGACAAAGAGTCTTTTAGTACTACTATGTATTAATATCTAACCAAAAAAGAAGGAAGAGAACGAAAGGAGAAGAGAAGTCCACTTCCGGGACGGAGCCCTACATAAATTGAAGCATCAGAAACAAGCAAAGATTCCACCGGTTAAGAGTTGGAGATTGTGCTTCATATTCTTTATGTATTATCCATTCATTTGGACTTCGAACAAGCCTTAGGTTGAATCCCAACATGGGCGAGTAGGGATTCCAGGACAGTTTCAAGCAGCTTCTTCGGGCCGATTACTCATTCGCTTTGTTACGAAAGAAGTTGCAAGGTGCAAGATGCGCAGCCTTTGATCCAATTCAGCTTCAAGGGCCTTACCATCCCGGTTAAGGAATGACAAGTCTACGTTCTGGTCTACCCGCACGTGACAGAATTGTGCATAGTCCGTATGTCATCACGCTTCCAAAACCCAATCTTTCTCTGTCTGGGTTCGTCTAGCATTGCATTGCTTGCCTGGATTAGACTGGGTTAATTTCCCCCGTTTGAAAGCCCCATACCTTACTAGAGCCCCCCAACAAGACCACAACTCAATTAAGTCTGCCTTTTGTCCTCCACTACCAAAAGATGTGGAGACTTGTTTCTCTCGTCAGCTCCTTACCTAAGGTTACCTTCACGTCACTTCCTTGAACTCGCTTAAGGAAATCCCGAGCTCCAACACTCGAAAATAGTAGCTACACAACAACAAGACAATGGGGCCTACAGACCCTCATGACTATTAATAAAGCACATCTCTTTCCTCACATCTACCTAACCAATTCTGATTGAGTGCGTGAAAATGCAAGATGGATGCCTTTCAGAATGAAAGGAAGATCATCCCTGGGGAAAGAGATCGACAATTCTCTCAGGAAGTTAGTTAGTTGTAATTGAGTAGGCAGTTCTTCTCTTTGCCTTTCAGCCGGGTAGTCCGCTTATCCCTCTGTGAGCGGAGATGGTTATACAGGAAGTGTTGTGGCTTTGGTGGAAGGCTGGGAAGATCCTTGTTTGGGTTTGGTAGACTCTTAGTTTGGGACGATCTTTCCGATTTAGGAGTTTACTATGGAATTCGGTCACTCAGGTAAGAACTTAAGGCATTGAAAGACGTGAACCAAATCATTTAAGCGTCCACGTATTGGTTTTGATTCTGGCAGAAGCGGGATGGCACTCTATTACGTAGATAGACAGAAGAGGGCCTAGCTGGCTTGACTCAGAGAAGAATGTTGAGTTGAGGAAAAGAAGCCTTCCCAATTTAAATATTTTCCTGTCGATGTAGTCTTTTCTTCTCTGTCCTGCTCCCCGGAAAAGGGCGAAGCGGAAATTGAATAAAAAAGAAGAAAGCTGGTAGATTTTGACTACCCTAGTAGCGTAGATTCCGTCCCTCCCAGTTCACAGATGTTATTGCGTGTAGTTCACTTTTTTCTTCGAGATTGGCTTGGTGTTAAGTGTACCGCTTGTGTAGCCTATGCGAAGCGAACAAGCAAGGGATTGAGCTGCGCGAAAGCCGCGTTCGCGCATTCATTTTCTTGCTGGGTACAAGATCGAAAAGAATGCCCGTATGTCGAGATACAGGGTTTTTCGAGAAAAGGTCCCATCCTTCAATATCATGATTGGGTCGACCAGGCCAGATCATGAGTGAATAGAAAATCGAAAACGTACATAGCTGTTCCAGCTGAAATACTTGGAATAATTCTACCACTTCTACTAGGAGTAGCCTTTTTAGTGCTAGCTGAACATAAAGTAATGGCTTTTGTGCAACGTCGAAAGGGTCCTGATGTAGTGGGATCGTTGGGATTGTTACAACCTCTAGCAGATGGTTTGAAATTGATTCTAAAAGAACCTATTTCACCAAGTAGTGCTAATTTCTCCCTTTTTAGAATGGCTCCAGTGGCTACATTTATGTTAAGTCCGGTCGCTCGGGCCATTGTACCTTTTGATTATGGTATGGTATTGTCAGATTCGAACATATGGCTACTTTATTTGTTTACCATATCTTCGTTAGGTGTTTATGGAATTATTACAACAGGTTGGTCTAGTAATTAGGGGGCGGCCGTTCGGTCACCTATGATACTAGGACCAATAGGTCAAAAATGGGTTTGTGCCGCAGGTGTTGAACGATCTACTCTACACAGGTGTGGGCTTACAGGGCTAGGGCTGGCTCATAAAGCCTTTCTTTCATTCAAAAATAGGGCCCTGGTGTCGCTTGCGCGAAAATAAGGTGCCGGCATGACAGAAGAGTCGCCACCTTTCGTTATTTATCCCTCAGAGCGGGAAAGGAAACGATCGGAAAAACCTGACGAATAAGGGTAAGACAAGGTCATCGCAACCGTTGTCTGGGTTCGGGAGTCGGTTACGCGAGGGGAAGGTATTAGCACCCCTCACGTCCGTCGTACTCGACGGGATCCTCGCTTGTTTGTTTACTTGGACGGGTTGGTTATAATCTATCTACCTATCAAGGCTGGCTGAAAAAGAAAAGAAAAATGAAAAGAAAAATGACTCGGCAAAGCGTCGCACTTTATGCCTACGTATTCCCGTCTGGAACGAGAAATCAGAGTCAACGTAGTTCGGCTAACTACGGGTGAAAGGGAAAGGTTGCTCGCTAGGACGTCGCATCCTATGCCTACGTACTTTCATCTGGTATGAAAGATCAGAGCAAACGTAGTTCGGGAAACTACGGGTTAAAATGGCTCAACTAGGAGGGAGACTATCAAGTCCTATTGTTATCATGCCATGGATTCATCCTATGGTTGAGGTTTGAATAAGGAACTCCTAGATGTTGTCATGCATAGGTTTCAACCTAAAAGTCTATCATCAAATCCTAATCAGAAGAAATGAGAGTCCTAAGGGATCATGTCAATGATACACCAAAACAGACAAAAGCATCAGCTTTAACAGTAAAATGCATGCAATGCAAGTGAGGGAGGAAATGTGTGTGGGGCTTCAGCCTCCACAAGCTCGTCTCGACCTCAAGCCAGGCATGAAATAACAGTAATCATACTGAAAATAAACAACATGCTATCAAGCAATAACAGATAAGAGAAATGAAGTGCCATCAGGCAAACAAAACACATGCTTGAGAAAGAAAGACTCATCTACTCTCTAATCCTAACCCTAACACAGAATCTAAATCAAATCTAAGCAAAGCCCTAAAGCAAAACCTAACCAAAAAAAAGACAATCCCAGTCTTCAAGCTTCAGAACAAGCTTACCAAAGAAAGGGAGCTAAGTAAGCAGACTCATAGTGTCTTCCTCAGGAAAGCACTAGGAGGTGTATACTCAGGAGTCATATCCTATGTGGCTCCACCACTGTGATCAGTTTATATTCCTCCTCAGGAGAAACTAAACTCACAAGCAGGCTCCAACATCACTGGATATTTAGGAAACCCTATCTGAACTAGTGGAACTAAGTGAGCAGACTCATAGGACCTTCCTCAGGAAAGTACTAGGAGGCTTCCACTTAGGAGTTGTATCCTATGTGGCTCCACAACTGTGATCAGTTTACATTCCTCCTCAGGAGAAATTAAACTCACAAGTTGGCTCCAACATCATTGGATACTTGAGAAATCCTAGATAAACTAATGGAACTAAGTGAATAGACCCATAGAACCTTCCTCAGGAAAGTACTAGGAGGCTTCCACTTAGGAGTTGTATCCCATGTGGCTCAACAACATGTGATCAGTTTACATTCCTCCTCAGGAGAAATTAAACTCACAAGTTGGCTTCAACATCATTGGATACTTAAGAAAGAGGTGAGAAGAAAGCATGAAAGTCATTCATAGTGCCTTCCTCAGGAAAGTACCATGAACTTCCTCCAAACTTCAGGATCTCAAACCTCACAGACAGGGGACAAGCCAAGCTCTGGGTCTTTGAGTCTTGATCTTCAATCTTCTCTTCATGATGCTCTCCAACAATATCTTCAAGACAACACAAGCCCCTCAACAAATTCCCCACAATGAACCCCAAAGATGAACAGATAACCACAGGGGAGACAAAATCAATAGGCAACTTCAGAAAATACCTAAAAATACTAAACCAAGGGGAAAAAATCTAACAATTATTCACAAGGGTCCTCAACACCTACTCATAACATATACATAGGCCTCTACCTAAAAATCAAGACAAAACTCAATCAAAGAAAGGAACTCATCACCTAAGCACAACCTAAACCCTAATTAGGATACCCTACATCTACCCTAATTAAACTACTCAAAATCTAATTCTAAAATTCTAGAAAAAATCCTATGGGGAACTATGATTCATCATCTAATTGCACAAAAAAGAATGGATAAAAAAACCTAAGGGAAGGCCCTAAAACAATTCCTACAAAATCATGATACAAAACTAAACATTATAAAAGCTATTTTAAAAGAAAAATCTATTAAAATACTAAACTTAAAAATAAAATCCCATTTTTATTTTTAATATTTTCTACACATTATCATCTACTCACAGAAAAAAGAAGAATTAAAAAAGGATTATTTATCAATTTTTAATGAATTTTCAAAGACAGAAAAATATTAAAAGAAATTAAAAGAAATTAAATCAATTAAGGGGAGGGGGGTATGAATAGCACCACACGCTAATTGAAATCATATGGGCCAGAAATAGGGGGGGGGGTGTGGATAGCGAGATAAGCCCATGGACCGGTTTAATGAAACGACCGCGTTTCATTTCTCTTTGAATTTTCCCTCCATCCTCAGATTGAACCGTGGCCGTGAGATCTGATTACATTGTCAAACCTAGAGACTGATCCAACGGACCACCCTCATCGTCCCAAACAAAACTAGGGTTTTCAGAAACCCTCTCCTCCATGCCCTAATCTTCCTCTCCTTCGTTCTCTCTCCATACGCCATGATTTAACACGATCCAAACATGAAAATCATCCAGAACTTCTCCCTCTACAAGCCTATGGTCATAGTTCATTCTGAAATTCAGTGTACCACTCAAACCGATTGAGACAAGTTCTGGCCACCATGAAAATACACTGCAACCTATTCTCAAGATTCTTAATCAAACCTATACTAATCTAAACTACACTTCACGTGGATCATTCTTCACTAACAACCTAAGATTATCGCGTCCTAATCTAAGAGTTATATGCTATCAAAGTTCAACTGCCCTGATATGGATCATCATCAATGGCTCTAACAGATTGTATATGCGTTCATCTACCTAGACCTAACATTTCTATCCTAAAGAAACATGCTAACAAGCCATAAATACAGGTGAAAGAATCAAGTTGCAAACCTGAATTCTTGGAGAAAACAGTTATGGATTCTTGCACTTCAAGCTTGGCAAATCCTCAAGAGTGATCCCTAAGTGATGTTGAGGCTACTGTATGCAACAAAACTGAAGAAGAAAGCTTGTATGGATGAAATTCAGAGTTGCTTGAAGTTGAAGGAAGTGCTTCAATGGATGCTTCTCTCTCTCTCTCTCCTGAAATCTCTCTCTATCACCAACCTTGAACTCTCTTCATGGCCTTCTTCTTATAATGATCCTCAGATGCTTCTAGATTCATCTAGAATGTGGTGGAAGTTTCTTGAAAATCTCATGTGGTGACAAGTTGGATTTCTCATATTCCATGCTCCATGCCTTGCCATTTGGTCTTAAAATGTCTTTACATGAGATATTGAGAAGGGATGAGTGAAAAACAAGCTCATCTTTGGCTTGTGTAGGGTTTTTCAACATTGCCTTCTTTTTCAAGTAACAACTTTTCAAAGCATCACCCATTTTAAAGCTCCAAATCAAAATTCTATATAAACCAATGTTCTCAAAATGATTTTTCCAATCAAAATGATATATTGGATGACCTATTTTGGATTTGTGGATCTTCCAAATCACTTTTCAATTTCAACTTTTCAAACTTATATGCCATTTTTAGTTCATTTTTGACCAATCATGTAACTTCATGCTATGAGCTTTTGTAACAATTTGTGACCTTCTTTCTAGACTTAAAATCACATTTTGAACAACTTTCATGTTTTGAGTTTTTCCATTTGAGGCTTGGAAATAGGAGTTTTAGGCATTGGATAAAATGACCTATAACTGACAAATGACCAAAATGCCCCTGTCTTGTTCAAACCATAAGTTGAGTTCCACAAATCCAATCAAAGACTTCTACCACTCAAATTAAAGCTAAGGAGATGCCCTTCAACATTCATGTTGACCAAGAGATCATAGGAATCATCCTACTAGGGCAAAAGTTGTCTGCAAGTTGGGTGACTTTCAAGGACCCAGATTCACACACCTCTGTTGACCTGTAATTTGTCAAAATCATAACTTGAGCTCTGTAACTCCTATCAAGGACTTCCACCACTCAAATTAAATCTTAGAACAAGCTCTACAACATTCATGTTATGGGGAAGGTGAGATATCAATCACAACTTGAGCTAAAACTGCCTGGAAGATAGGGATCAAATTAGGGTTTTTTCACTGACAATCTTTGGAAACCCTAACTCAAAACTTCTCAAACCCCTCACTCATGATGAGTTGGCCCAGGAATCATCTTTATATCCTCTCTATGCATCATTCCATGATCTCATGGCCCTTGGATTGGGTCTCAACCTTCTCCAAATCTTCAGTTGACCTAGGGTTGACCCAGTCAAACCCTAATTCCATCATTCATGGTTGAATTCTCTGAACTCTTGCACAATGACCTCTCTGGGCTTCATGAAGGCTATCAAGACATCTCATACACTTTATCAAAACATCAAATTCATTCTCAAAGTCTCAGAACCATCTGAGGGGCACCCACAACTCTCAAGCTATGAAGCACACAACCCTGGTTTCAACCCATTCCTCTGAGGATCTCTTGAACTTTCTGATGAAGGTATCCACTTCCAAACACTCAATGAATAAATAATTGTTGGTCAAATTTTGGGGTGCAACAGTTGCCCCTATTCAAACGGCTTGAACCTGACTGGGTGAGAAGCGAACGGCTCTCAACCAATCAAGGTGCGAGACGGTTGAATATCGGTAAACCCGAAAATTTGCCAACTGTATGAGCACACAGTACTCTGCGGGGAACAAATCTTTGAATCTGCAACACTAGCTGCTCAACAACTAGCTGGAGAAATATCGACCTGACATCACCGTCAGACAATCAAAATACCCAACATCACCGCTGGAGAACTAAATCTGACATCACCGTCGGACAATCGAAATACCCTGCATCACCGCTGGAGAACTAAATCTGACATCACCGTCGGACAATCGAAGTACCCTGCATCACCGCTAGAGAACTAAATCTGACATCACCGTCGGACAATCGAAGTACCCTGCATCACCGCTGGGGAACTAAATCTGACATCACCGTCGGACAATCAAAATACCCAACATCACCGCTGGAGAAACATCTTCGACTTCAGTCAGAAGAAATATCATTCACTTGATCGCGATCAATCATCACCTCAGGATAACTGTCTTGGTCTTCAGACCCACACGGATCACTCTGTTGTATCTACAACCTCTGGAACCTTATCTTCAGCCACCCGTTGATTCATCAACACGGAAATCTGGACTCACAGGAACCTTCTGATACCGCCTTCGGGCGCTTACGAAATCCATCTTCAGATTAGACATCATTGTTGGAGCAGACATATCATGCTGCTCCGGGCTTCAAGAATCATCTTGAACAAACAGGTCCGTCGGGCATCTTCAAGAATCGTCCTGAACTGATAACCTTTTTGGAGCAAACATTCTGTTGGGTATTCCAGGACCCTTCCTGGGCAACTCTTGCTGGAGACGCTATTGGGGAGCTCAAGTATCATACTAGGCGAACCACTCGGGAAGCTGTACTGGGGTCTTAAGAATCGTCTTAAGCAAATGGCCCTGCTGAGGGACCTGAGAATCATCTCGAACTGAAGACTTTGCTGGGGATCTCAAAAAATCATCTTGAGCGAGCGACCGCTGGGGTTACACCGGGGTCTTTAGAATCATCTAAGAAAACAACCTTGCTGGGGAGAACATCAGAAATCGTCCTGAGCAACCGGTCTTTCGGTAGTACACCTGTACAATAAGGATGATAATGACCTAGATCATGCTTATGATGCGTATGCTTCAGCGTCATGCCCCACACGGCGGGAATGATATGCGTTTATGCTAAATGCTGTGCAATCATGCACAATGCTACGCAACGCTTAAATGCTATGCAGTCATGCACAATGATGCGATCCTGTCAGCAAAATAAATGCCGAAAGGGGGAAATCCTCCTGTCAAGGAGAAAGAATCACTCAGGTAGAGGAATCATCTTGCTGAGGAGAACGTGAACACGCCAATATCAATTGGACTCTGTCTGGGGAATTGATCTTCCGCGGACTGCTGCAGGGGAACAACTTCAGCTGACTGCTGCAGGGGACGAAGCTCTACGAGAACTTGGATCTGCTGATATCAATCGCGAGAATGAACTGCGCGGCCGTCTCGGCTACTCTTCTGGAGATGACCACTCTGTGGGGAACCAACTTCAGCTGCTCAACACTCCACTGGGGATTAAAACCAATCATGATCTGATCAACTTCCAAGGATTCGGATCTCTTGGACAATCTGCAAACTCGGCTGAGGAAGGAGAAGTCATTCTGATTCGATGGAGAGAGTGCGATTCTGGGGAACCACAACATTAGCTGCCCCACGCTCTGCTGGGGAAAATCAATCATGATCCGGTCAACGTTCAAGGATTCTACTTTTCTGCGGACTCAACCGGGGAGGGAAATCATTCTACCTCATTGGAGAGTACGACTCTGATGAGGGATTTCAATTCCGCTGGGGAAGAAAGGATCATCTGCCTTCGGGGGAGAGCACAACTTCTGGTGGGGAATCTCAATTCTACTGGAGACTTCAGCCTGGCACCATCAGCTACTGCATCCTTCGTCATACGAACGACCTCCTGCGAAACCTGCACTTGTGACCCGGTGCGGGGGGGAATCCTGCTTCGACGACTTTACTAGGGAAAACACGAGCTTCGGTACCCAAACACTTCTATGAACTCTGCACTTGCGACCCGGTGCTGGGGAAAGACGACATCATTCTTCGGTGTTTGGCTCAGCTGATGGGGTGACGCTCCTTCAGGATGTGTCGGCTTGGGGACGAGAATCCTCTCTGCCTGGGGAGACATATCAATGCTCACTATTTGCGTTCAGATTCTGCGGAGGAGAGACTACTGAACTCTGCTGGAGAAGGAGGGCTCGCCCTGCTTCGGGGATATCGATCCTGGTCTACTGAGGGCAATCTTGACCCTAATCTGATAAGGGGTAAATGCCATCTCAATTTGCTGCAGTCTCAAACTGTACAGGGGGAACAACCTCAAACCGTACATCTCTGCTGAGAAACAATCCTGGTTCAACAGCGTCAACACAGGGAATACAGGCTACCAATCATGGAGTCAAGTAACAGGTTATGCTGTAGGTTAACGACCCAATGACCGCAAGGCTTCTTCAGAAGACTCTGGCTTTGGCAGGGTAATGACACGATTCCCCGATACTCAATTCTTGCTAGGGTGAACAAACTCATTTGAACAACTTGCCCCAGCGCAATTCAACCTGCCCCAATCCGACTCTTGGGAAGATTCATTCTGAACAGAAAACAACTGGCAACAAAACAATCTTCAGAGGGCTTGCCCCAGCATCTGCACAACGGAAGGATTCATCCTCCACCGATCAACTCTCAGCAAGGTCGGCTTCAATATCTCTGAAGTAGTTTGCCCCTGAACGAGCGATGAGCGACTCAACATGCTCTGATTGAACACTGGGGAGATCTGCGCTCAAATCGCAAGAATTCTGGATAACTGCCCCTAATTGGGTCCCGAGAAGACTCACTTCCGATCAACCGCTTCTTGCATAAACCGCCCCATAATCAACTGATGCTCCAGGACTTGTCCTCAGACAAATTGATTCTAACCTCACAGGAAGTCATTGCCCCAAATTCACAGGGTTTCACAGCATACCATTCTGATCCAGACCTCTGACGATTCAGTCCTGATTGACTATTCCCTGTTTAAGTTCCTTCGTATCAGCTACCAACCTGCAATCAAAATTGTTTATTCACGAATGGTAATTCTAATGCAGTGTTCATGCAAATTTCGAAAAAATGTTGTACTGTCACTCATTTACGTGTCATGCTAGTGAGTGACGAATGAACCAAAGAGTTCAAACGTGGTGCTGATGTAATCAGTGAAAAATACAATAAGGATATGATTAGCAAATCAGGAAGGAGTCAGGTTACTCAACCTTATCGTAATGCGCCTTCAGAATAAACCCTGCCTCAATTAGGTCTTTTAAGGGTTGTATCGTGGTCGGGTTCACGGTTCGTGAAACAAAGGATATTTGGCTCAAATTATGATTTGTACCCACCCCTTCTACGTGATGATCTCCGATCCTAAAGTTCAGCTAACTTAGCTTGAGCGCTCGCCTCTTCGAGAGGTATGTTGAATATTGGGAACACTGGTTAAAGAATTCACAAGGTGTTTCGGAGTGACAGTTACTCCTTTTTCGTTTTCGGCGTCTGTGTCTACACGACT
Source organism: Lathyrus sativus (assembly GCA_963859935.3). Classification (NCBI taxonomy): domain Eukaryota; kingdom Viridiplantae; phylum Streptophyta; class Magnoliopsida; order Fabales; family Fabaceae; genus Lathyrus; species Lathyrus sativus. The sequence continues at coordinate 511,778,024 of OZ012735.1, forward strand.
TCGTCCTTGTTCGAGGATTTTTCTTTTTTATAATCCTTTCTTTTTCATTCTTTTGTTTTGATTCCCTAATTTTTGCCTGGACTGACTCCTTTTGAGTTCTTTTCGATTTTTCTTTTTGAAGTCCAGCGGGATGCCCTGATTTTTGCCTAAGTATTTGCTTTCTAGCTTTTCTTTTTTACTTAGCGGGCTTTCTTATTCCTTTTTCTTTTGGAACAAGTCGTGCAACACTGGTTGTCTTGATTGCTCCGACAGGATTATAACTGTCTCACTCCTGATTGGTGAGGTTTAACCATTGTGGTTGATGAGGTACGACCTCTAGCGAGGAATATGACGTGATTGGTCCTCGAAGGACAACACTCCTCTATAAGACTTGAACGCTCGATCAAGCTAACTGACAACTACCCTGCCCCGGGTTAAGATGTGAGGGTTCAAAAGTCCGAAAGAAACTCCTACTTCTCGGCTCGAAGTGGTTAACAAGGGATTCTCTTCCTTATCTCTCCGGTGTTTAGGGGATTTGAAACAATGCCTTGTACGTCATCGGCAAAGTTTTATCTGAAAGCAATACGATCATTGGCTATGAGTATTCAGTTTCATCATCCTCCCTCCGCTCATTGCTAATCATAGTAAGAAATCGGAGTAAATAAAATGCAAGTGTCAGTGTAATGCAGTAAATGAGTGACAACGACATAATTAGTTCAAAAAAAATGCATAGTCACTTTATTAACATCACCATTCGAAACATACAATGTTTTAACAGCAAGTAGTAACTAACAGAAAAGAAACTACAAATGCAAATGGTAAAAAGTCCGAGGACTGCCAATGTTGAGGACGTCTGCCTGTCTGGATCACTGGCTTCTGGAAATAACCCTCTGAATTTGCGAGCTCAAACAGCTGAGAGGTTGTCACGTACAACCAAAACTCCGTCTGGAAAGGAAATACACCCTTGGTCGATCAATTGTTGCACTTTCTCCTGGAAAGTCTTGCAATCTTCAGTTGAATGCCCCGGAGATCCACCATGGTAACCGCACTGAACATGAGGATTGTACCCTGGAGGGTAAGGCTCTGGCACGGGCTTGAGAGCTTTCGGTTCCACCAAGGAGTTCTGAATCAACTGTGGAAGAATCTGGCTATACGGCACAGGCACTGGCTGGAAAGAAGCATTCCTTTGTTCTAAGTGGTTGCGAGGTCTCTTGTGATCCTGGGGCTGGTATTCTTTCCGCCCAAGAAGTCGTCGTTTCTGAATGGCAATGGTCCCTTGCTTAGGTGCTTGCGTCCCTGAGCTTGATCCAGGTAGAAACTGTGAGCGAGGCGATTCAATCACCAAAGGTCGCGGGACATATTCGAGATCTTTCTCAGCTTCAGGCAAAGGAGTGGAATCATTCACTTCTTCTGCCGGATACGGGATAAACTTTCCCGAAGCTCTCATGCCGCCCGACACAAGCCTAATTGTCCTCGAGTCAATAAGGTCTTGAATCTTATTTCGGAGAGCCTTACATGTTTCAACATGGTGCCCCGGTGCTCCTGAGTGGAAATCACAATGTATGTTGAGATCAACGTCTGGTGACCCGTCATCTGGTGGATCCGAGGTCCGAAGCTTGAGAACACGGTTCTGAACCAACAGTGGCAACAGCTGGGCATAACTCACAGGTATTGGGTCCACAGTTCTATCAAGTAGCTTCTTCTTTTGACTATAACCTTCGGGATTATTCTGAGATGCCTGGCGCGGCTGCTGACGAGACAGGCCTCGAGCTTCATGCTGTGTAGAGGATCCACGAGGTCCATTTGGCTTCAGCACGGGTGGCAATGACGGCAATGGGGGAAGCACTTTGGTCTCCTCCTTAGGTGCTTGACCACTCTCCTTATTTAGCATACTCCTCACCACTCCCATGAGAAAGCTCAGCTGATTCTGCAGCTGCTGATTCTCTTCTCTGAGTACTTGCTGGTCCAAGCGCACCGCCTGTATGTCATTCATGACCTGCCCCAGCTGGCTTTGGATTTTCCCCAGTTCAGCTTGTATCTGCTCCATTAGTCTGAGCTGCTCGATTCTGAGGCAAACCTGCAAACACAAGGGTTAGAAGACAAGCCCCGACTTCTGTCATGCAAGATGAATTATGCTAATGCCATGGGTGTTTGTACGTTTAGGAGGTCACCCCTAATTCTGGTGTCAACGTGCCAACATAGTGTCAATGCAGTGATAAGACTGGATCCATTCATGGAAGAAAATATCTCATATTGCTCGGGACACCAGAATCAGGGTACGAAACGCGCCTACAGCACAGACACATGCTAATGGAATGCAAACATGAATATGCAAGCTAATGCAAAATGTAGGCATGCAATAATATATCCAGGTGGCTGCTGTGGAGATTTGGTATCAACAGTCACTGATGAGAGGGAAACCCCGGTGTAAGACCACTAATCTGATCTGCTGAGAATAACCATCTGACGGGACCGAGATCAAAATTCTGTTCTGACAAGAGTAAGTGACTAATAATAAGGACCCCGGGTGCAAGATCGAGGAACATCTGCTGAAGTCTTCAGACCCCAAATCAAAATCTGCCCTATCAAGAACAAATAACATTTGCCGTTGAGGTCTTCAGACGTCACTCAAACTCTGCTCCATCCAGAACAAATAACATTTGCTGATGAGGTCTTCAGACCTCACTCAAAATCTGCTCCGTCCAGAACAAACCACTGACGATAATACACTGATCAAAGCCCGCTCTATCAAGAACAGACGAACACCCGATGATAAGATCCTCTGACCAAACTCTTGCTCTATCAAGAACACATCTGTAACTGAGAACCCAACATAACTGATTTGCTGTCAAGAAAACCAGGTAGTCTGAAGGTCTAAGTTTCCTGCAATAAACCCAGTCCCACTCACAGGTATGAACCTAGACTGACTCAAGGTACGGCATCCTATGCGTTCATCAGCGTCACAGACTTTCAAAACTGATGATACGATTCCCAGAAGGAGTGGCATCATCAAGTCCTGAAGAGGCCTCACTTAGCTGAATCACAAATGATCGGTCCCCAGAGTCGACAATCCACCAAACCAGCAACCGTCTCAACCCAAAGGGTTGAAAGTGAAGCCAACCGGATGAACCTCGTCTGAGCGTGGATTTCATGAGACACTAGTGCCTGCAAAGCAAGCACGCGCCCACTAATTTCCACTCTAACTCTATGGTGCACTCAAGCCTGGGTCTGGCTTCTCACTCAATCAAAACTCCCATCCCACAACAGCACAAATAATCATATTTTACTGAATATAAAATGCGGGAAAATAAAGTGCGAGAAGTAAAAATGCGATAAATAAACGCAACCCAACAAGCAAACACACAAACGATAGGATTGACTCTCTTAAGGGACGTTGGATCCCTAAACTGACTCGCTTTCGGGACGTTGGATCCCTAGGAAACTATCAAGTCCCCAGCAGAGTTGCCAGCTGTCGCTTGCGCGAAAATAAGGTGCCGGCATGACAGAAGAGTCGCCACCTTTCGTTATTTATCCCTCAGAGCGGGAAAGGAAACGATCGGAAAAACCTGACGAATAAGGGTAAGACAAGGTCATCGCAACCGTTGTCTGGGTTCGGGAGTCGGTTACGCGAGGGGAAGGTATTAGCACCCCTCACGTCCGTCGTACTCGACGGGATCCTCGCTTGTTTGTTTACTTGGACGGGTTGGTTATAATCTATCTACCTATCAAGGCTGGCTGAAAAAGAAAAGAAAAATGAAAAGAAAAATGACTCGGCAAAGCGTCGCACTTTATGCCTACGTATTCCCGTCTGGAACGAGAAATCAGAGTCAACGTAGTTCGGCTAACTACGGGTGAAAGGGAAAGGTTGCTCGCTAGGACGTCGCATCCTATGCCTACGTACTTTCATCTGGTATGAAAGATCAGAGCAAACGTAGTTCGGGAAACTACGGGTTAAAATGGCTCAACTAGGAGGGAGACTATCAAGTCCTACTGTTATCATGCCATGGATTCATCCTATGGTTGAGGTTTGAATAAGGAACTCCTAGATGTTGTCATGCATAGGTTTCAACCTAAAAGTCTATCATCAAATCCTAATCAGAAGAAATGAGAGTCCTAAGGGATCATGTCAATGATACACCAAAACAGACAAAAGCATCAGCTTTAACAGTAAAATGCATGCAATGCAAGTGAGGGAGGAAATGTGTGTGGGGCTTCAGCCTCCACAAGCTCGTCTCGACCTCAAGCCAGGCATGAAATAACAGTAATCATACTGAAAATAAACAACATGCTATCAAGCAATAACAGATAAGAGAAATGAAGTGCCATCAGGCAAACAAAACACATGCTTGAGAAAGAAAGACTCATCTACTCTCTAATCCTAACCCTAACACAGAATCTAAATCAAATCTAAGCAAAGCCCTAAAGCAAAACCTAACCAAAAAAAAGACAATCCCAGTCTTCAAGCTTCAGAACAAGCTTACCAAAGAAAGGGAGCTAAGTAAGCAGACTCATAGTGTCTTCCTCAGGAAAGCACTAGGAGGTGTATACTCAGGAGTCATATCCTATGTGGCTCCACCACTGTGATCAGTTTATATTCCTCCTCAGGAGAAACTAAACTCACAAGCAGGCTCTAACATCACTGGATATTTAGGAAACCCTATCTGAACTAGTGGAACTAAGTGAGCAGACTCATAGGACCTTCCTCAGGAAAGTACTAGGAGGCTTCCACTTAGGAGTTGTATCCTATGTGGCTCCACAACTGTGATCAGTTTACATTCCTCCTCAGGAGAAATTAAACTCACAAGTTGGCTCCAACATCATTGGATACTTGAGAAATCCTAGATAAACTAATGGAACTAAGTGAATAGACCCATAGAACCTTCCTCAGGAAAGTACTAGGAGGCTTCCACTTAGGAGTTGTATCCCATGTGGCTCAACAACATGTGATCAGTTTACATTCCTCCTCAGGAGAAATTAAACTCACAAGTTGGCTTCAACATCATTGGATACTTAAGAAAGAGGTGAGAAGAAAGCATGAAAGTCATTCATAGTGCCTTCCTCAGGAAAGTACCATGAACTTCCTCCAAACTTCAGGATCTCAAACCTCACAGACAGGGGACAAGCCAAGCTCTGGGTCTTTGAGTCTTGATCTTCAATCTTCTCTTCATGATGCTCTCCAACAATATCTTCAAGACAACACAAGCCCCTCAACAAATTCCCCACAATGAACCCCAAAGATGAACAGATAACCACAGGGGAGACAAAATCAATAGGCAACTTCAGAAAATACCTAAAAATACTAAACCAAGGGGAAAAAATCTAACAATTATTCACAAGGGTCCTCAACACCTACTCATAACATATACATAGGCCTCTACCTAAAAATCAAGACAAAACTCAATCAAAGAAAGGAACTCATCACCTAAGCACAACCTAAACCCTAATTAGGATACCCTACATCTACCCTAATTAAACTACTCAAAATCTAATTCTAAAATTCTAGAAAAAATCCTATGGGGAACTATGATTCATCATCTAATTGCACAAAAAAGAATGGATAAAAAAACCTAAGGGAAGGCCCTAAAACAATTCCTACAAAATCATGATACAAAACTAAACATTATAAAAGCTATTTTAAAAGAAAAATCTATTAAAATACTAAACTTAAAAATAAAATCCCATTTTTATTTTTAATATTTTCTACACATTATCATCTACTCACAGAAAAAAGAAGAATTAAAAAAGGATTATTTATCAATTTTTAATGAATTTTCAAAGACAGAAAAATATTAAAAGAAATTAAAAGAAATTAAATCAATTAAGGGGAGGGGGGGTATGAATAGCACCACACGCTAATTGAAATCATATGGGCCAGAAATAGGGGGGGTGTGGATAGCGAGATAAGCCCATGGACCGGTTTAATGAAACGACCGCGTTTCATTTCTCTTTGAATTTTCCCTCCATCCTCAGATTGAACCGTGGCCGTGAGATCTGATTACATTGTCAAACCTAGAGACTGATCCAACGGACCACCCTCATCGTCCCAAACAAAACTAGGGTTTTCAGAAACCCTCTCCTCCATGCCCTAATCTTCCTCTCCTTCGTTCTCTCTCCACACGCCATGATTTAACACGATCCAAACATGAAAATCATCCAGAACTTCTCCCTCTACAAGCCTATGGTCATAGTTCATTCTGAAATTCAGTGTACCACTCAAACCGATTGAGACAAGTTCTGGCCACCATGAAAATACACTGCAACCTATTCTCAAGATTCTTAATCAAACCTATACTAATCTAAACTACACTTCACGTGGATCATTCTTCACTAACAACCTAAGATTATCGCGTCCTAATCTAAGAGTTATATGCTATCAAAGTTCAACTGCCCTGATATGGATCATCATCAATGGCTCTAACAGATTGTATATGCGTTCATCTACCTAGACCTAACATTTCTATCCTAAAGAAACATGCTAACAAGCCATAAATACAGGTGAAAGAATCAACTTGCAAACCTGAATTCTTGGAGAAAACAGTTATGGATTCTTGCACTTCAAGCTTGGCAAATCCTCAAGAGTGATCCCTAAGTGATGTTGAGGCTACTGTATGCAACAAAACTGAAGAAGAAAGCTTGTATGGATGAAATTCAGAGTTGCTTGAAGTTGAAGGAAGTGCTTTAATGGATGCTTCTCTCTCTCTCTCTCTCTCTCTCTCTCCTGAAATCTCTCTCTATCACCAACCTTGAACTCTCTTCATGGCCTTCTTCTTATAATGATCCTCAGATGCTTCTAGATTCATCTAGAATGTGGTGGAAGTTTCTTGAAAATCTCATGTGGTGACAAGTTGGATTTCTCATATTCCATGCTTCATGCCTTGCCATTTGGTCTTAAAATGTCTTTACATGAGATATTGAGAAGGGATGAGTGAAAAACAAGCTCATCTTTGGCTTGTGTAGGGTTTTTCAACATTGCCTTCTTTTTCAAGTAACAACTTTTCAAAGCATCACCCATTTTAAAGCTCCAAATCAAAATTCTATCTAAACCAATGTTCTCAAAATGATTTTTCCAATCAAAATGATATATTGGATGACCTATTTTGGATTTGTGGATCTTCCAAATCACTTTTCAATTTCAACTTTTCAAACTTATATGCCATTTTTAGTTCATTTTTGACCAATCATGTAACTTCATGCTATGAGCTTTTCTAACAATTTGTGACCTTCTTTCTAGACTTAAAATCACATTTTGAACAACTTTCATGTTTTGAGTTTTTCCATTTGAGGCTTGGAAATAGGAGTTTTAGGCATTGGATAAAATGACCTATAACTGACAAATGACCAAAATGCCCCTGTCTTGTTCAAACCATAAGTTGAGTTCCACAAATCCAATCAAGGACTTCTACCACTCAAATTAAAGCTAAGGAGATGCCCTTCAACATTCATGTTGACCAAGAGATCATAGGAATCATCCTACTAGGGCAAAAGTTGTCTGCAAGTTGGGTGACTTTCAAGGACCCAGATTCACACACCTCTGCTGACCTGTAATTTGTCAAAATCATAACTTGAGCTCTGTAACTCCTATCAAGGACTTCCACCACTCAAATTAAATCTTAGAACAAGCTCTACAACATTCATGTTATGGGGAAGGTGAGATATCAATCACAACTTGAGCTAAAACTGCCTGGAAGATAGGGATCAAATTAGGGTTTTTTCACTGACAATCTTTGGAAACCCTAACTCAAAACTTCTCAAACCCCTCACTCATGATGAGTTGGCCCAGGAATCATCTTTATATCCTCTCTATGCATCATTCCATGATCTCATGGCCCTTGGATTGGGTCTCAACCTTCTCCAAATCTTCAGTTGACCTAGGGTTGACCCAGTCAAACCCTAATTCCATCATTCATGGTTGAATTCTCTGAACTCTTGCACAATGACCTCTCTGGGCTTCATGAAGGCTATCAAGACATCTCATACACTTTATCAAAACATCAAATTCATTCTCAAAGTCTCAGAACCATCTGAGGGGCACCCACAACTCTCAAGCTATGAAGCACACAACCCTGGTTTCAACCCATTCCTCTGAGGATCTCTTGAACTTTCTGATGAAGGTATCCACTTCCAAACACTCAATGAATAAATAATTGTTGGTCAAATTTTGGGGTGCAACACCTGGTCAGTAACTTTTCCCGGCCGGGATCGATAGATAAGTGGAAGTCATAAAAAAGAGATATTTCTCTTCGCACCTAAGATCAAGAGGAAGGGTAGCTTGTCAAGCTGGCCTATATAAAATATATTATTCATTATTATAGAATCTTTTAGAAAAATATTTTTCTAAATATTCACTGTCTTTTAACCAGCTGTTCTTCTTTGTCAGCGCTACTAAGGACCTATGGGTTAGCCTACTAATGTATTGTATAGTAGGGTATAGTAGGCGAGCGAGTTAGCAAAGACGCTTAGGCTAATAGATAAGAGAGTGTCAGTGTGTAGCCTTCATTCTACTACGCTATGCAAAGGTTACGAAGTCACTTAGCTCGACGTTAGGAGAGTCAAGGGGGAAGGACATACCTTCATAGAAGAACCGTTGTTCGCTGACTTTCTAAGGTCTGTCTAACCTAACCTTTCGCTCCCCTACTGAAAAGGGAAAGCCGCTTTGCACCGCTGATAGACTACTTAAGATTCAATTCAAAAGGCCCTACTTAGTTTCGCAAGCCTTTGTCATTGTCAGTCAACTAAGTAGGGTCTGAGGCCCCCTGCTAATCCGTAAATCTTAGGACCATGCCGCAACACAACAAAAGGATGGTTGGTCCCCTATACATTTAATTCCGGAAGGGAAAAAAAGTACCCCATCATGGTGAACCTCTCCTTGTGATCGGGATGAGGTAGATGCCTCCCAGCTGGGGGAAGATCGAATCAGAGTTTCCTTAGGTAGCCACCGACCTACAGTTATCCTTAGACTTTCGTGCTTGGTGGAGAAGAAGCGAACAAAGGTACGCTCGCTTGCTGTCTTGTTCTCTGCCACGAACTGGGATCGCTCGCCAGCTAGGTCAGATTGAAGCAAGAATTTTTGAGAACATATTACCCATATTCAGGGATAAGGGGCGGAACGACCTCTCGATCTGCTTACTGCAGCCCAGGAATAAAAACGTCGTCTAGGCGTTCCTTGTTGCTCCGATCTCCCCAACGCCTAGGACGTTGTCTGGGCCAAGAGCCATAGTTAATTGTTGTTTCTGTTTGGTTGTTTTTTTCTTGTTGTTGATACCGGCAAGACCAGCCAGATGATGTCTGCTGGTTGGTAGTGAGAGGACTCATAGTACCTGCATACCCAAAAGAAAAGGAGGCGCTGATTAAAAAACAATCATTTGATTTTCTTACTCTCCCTTAACAGCCAGCGGGAAAGGAGTCTATCTATCTGCCTAGCTTTGGTAGATTTCCCCCAACGTAATCCATAGAAATTACACGAATCCCTTGGTGGATAAGTCCGACGACTCAGCAGCAGTGCGGAATGGAGTTTATCGTCTGGTGGATCTGATCTTTAGGGGGCAATACATACCAAAAGGTGCTTTAGTGATCTTTGATGGTCTGAACAAGGAACTGTGTGTGGGGATCCATCTTGTTGTTATTCGCATTGTTCACCTTGGTCTCCAATCTGGGTGGTTATTTTGCGCTTTATATTTAAAGCAAGCAGCTTCATCCTTGATGATGGCCTATGGTGGTGATGAATTCGTTCATCCGGACAATGCGGTACCTGTTTATCTCGCTCGGTCGGTTACCCTCTGATCATTCCGTCTCATCATAGGCGTATGATTCTGAAGAAGGATGAGAAAGCGGACATGCTGGTGAAGTTTTATTTAAAAATATTATCTCTGTCAAAGATCATTACTTTGGCAAAGAAGGTTGATAAATCAACATTTTCTAGTAGAAAGAATATCCCCACCCGAGCCGACGAAAGAGGAAGTAGAAAGATTTACACAGTAAGAGCGATTTAACTTTAGTTAAAATAAATAAATAAAGTCCGATCGGACTGTTTACCGTGTTTTTTAGTAAACAACCTCTGGTCTATCAATTTGGTGTCAAATTGACTAACTTGCAGGATTGACCATATGAAATCCTAGGATATGTGCTAAAGGGTGTTTCTCTTTGAGCCTATCTAGAAATGTGTTTTAACAATACTAAGAAGAAATAATTTAAAGGGGGGGGGGCAGAAATTATCCACTATGTTTAAAAGAAAGAAGGAAGAAGAATTATTAGAGAGAAAAGAGATAAAGGTTTTTTGGGAGGGAAAGACTTAATCGAAGTAGTAATGATGAACAAAAGGGAAAGACGAAGCAAATAAATAAAAGTACTTGACAAAAGTAAAGAAAACAAAGTAACTTCATTGAAAGATAAAGGATGGTGTGTTTACATCACATACATTCTCTGTAATACTCTCTTTCTCTACACTCGGATACTTGGAGTAATTTTCAGAGTGACTTGTACAACAGTAACTTACAACACACTAAATTTTATGTCTAAGACTCCCATTTATAACAATAATAGTAACTGCTAATAACCGCTAATAACCTCCTTAGGCCATCTATTCCTTACAACTGTCAGACCGCATGCGGTCCTTTATCCGATGAGAGCCACTTGTCCTTCTTAGTCATAAGAAAATATAACTACTCCCTCCAAGATTCGAATTTCAAAAACTCAATTCGCCCCTTCTTCTAAATCTCGGTCGAAGACTACTTCGCTGCTTAAGTCGAAGTGTTTAATTTCAAGACTTTAATTTTCCTGAGTCCTTGGAAGACTTGTAGGTCTTTTTAATATGCTAAAAATAGCCTCCAAACATGAGTCTTCGAATTGGCGAGCTAACAAATTGCCCCCCAAAAATGTAGTTTTCGACACTACAAAAAGTACATTTTTTGACAGCATCCAAATTCGACGTCGTTTACCTTCGACTATATCCTGATAGTTGACCCACCTTCAACTGCTTCGAGTTTACGAAACTGAAAGGTGATGGGAGAGGATATATCCATAATCTCACGCAAAAAGGAACTGTTAAGCCACCTTGATGCACGATCTCTGACGTCATGAACATCATGGAAAATTTCTCAGGAATCACCAAAATCGTGAGCGATCATTACCCCTACAGAGCATAGGTTACAACTGCCACCTCTACTAACTTATCCTGAGTACACACGTGGCCCACTAACCCCAGCCACTTGTAAAAAACTCTTGAATTTCCTCTTTTCACTTATAAATAATTTTCAAAACGTCTTTTACTTTTACTTCTTCAATCTTTTTACAACATTGCCTCACATTTTCTTCTCACCATCTTTTCTTCGAAGAACACTCCTCCAACTCTCATCATGGCTGAGCTAAGATCCCAGAAACAAAAAACCCAGTCTCATCAACAACCCTCTTCTTCCACCCTTCCCCCTTTTGCTGCTCTGAGTGGCCCGAAGGTGGTGAAGAATCAACAACTCGTGCGAGAGCCTTTACTGGAGGAGAAACGCCATATCTACGAATCCCGGGTAATCATACCCGTTACTGTCGCGGATAAACCGCTTGCCATGTCCGGGCCTCTATCCCTCTCAGGTTTAAATTATTCTAATTTGAATGAGTTTTTTCCTTCTTATCGAAAAACCAAACCCCTAGGGCAAAAAGACTCCCAAAAGGTTCCCTTGGATAATCCAGATAGCTTGGATGTTTATAATGTGGATCTCAAGTATCTCCACGATGGCGCAAGATTATTTTGGGCTACGCCATATTTCAAAGATTCTGGACTCTACCTCAACTGGTTGAAGAAGGTAGAAAAAGCAAAAACTCAAGACTGGAAAGATATGGGCATCTATGACCTTATTATGATGTCGAAAGTAAGTCCCAACTACTGCCCTCTGATGTTGGCTGCGTCTTTGTTCTTTTGGGACATCACACATTACACTTTTCATCTTCCATGTGGGATGATGACGCCTACTTTGTTCGATATTGTTGCTATTGTAGGACTGAAACCTCATGGACTGGCTTACGACCCTGAAGTTGATAGCCAAGAGACTATCGTTTTCTCAACCATCAAACATACTTATACCCATTTTATCAACCATTATCATGATAAAAATAACGTCGCGGTTAAAGACGAGGAACATATAGCCTTTTTGGCCATGTGGTTGTCTCGTTGCATTTTCTGTACTAAATCCTTGCAGGTGGCGCGAAAATACTTAACACTGGCGAACCAACTACATGCCAAGAGAGACATATGTTTGAGCGAAATGATCCTGGCAAGTCTATACAAAGCCTTAAGCGAAAGTGCCGGCAAACTGAAGGACCCTGAGAATAACGACAATTTGGTAATGTCGGGGCCGTTTTGGTTACTTCAATTGTGGTTAAACGCCACTTTTGAAGGCAGCCTACCAAATAAGGGTGAAGTTGATGAAGGTTCTCCTTCGATCTCTGGAAGACAAGTCGAATGGCCCCGCTTAGTTCAGCTTACCCCCAGCGAAGAAGGATAAACACTTCGAGCCAACTTCTCAGGCTTCGTCCAGATGTTCGCGAAGCGCCATGTCTTCACACCTGGGATGGCTCCCTTCGCAGAACGGAAACATGGCCCTAAATGGTTCATTAGGACTTTCCCAACTTTGCTCAAGAGACAAGAAGAGGAATCGAAGCTGATTTAGGAGCGATTCCTTACGCCTCGACTATTTGTCCACAAACTCAATCTGACCAGAGGGCAAGCTTCCCTGATAGCTTACCAACCAAATCTTGTGTCGAGACAGTTTGGACTTATCCAAACCCTACCTAGGTGTTTATACGAGAAAAAATCTCACATTCTGTTTTCACACCACATCGTTAACCCCATCGAATGTTCGACCCAATTGGCACGTCATGCCCATAAATCCTTACTTACCCCACTCTATTTTGAGCCTTCTTATTTCTGTTCCCCAGAATTTTATAACTGGTGGTCTAGACATTATTCTTCTAAATTTCTTGATGCTTCCAGTCTTACTCGAATGATTGATCAAGCTTTCGTTGATGTGCAGGAAAAAACCAAGAAAGGTAGGTCCACTCACATAAAGGAGATACAAGCCTTCCAAAAATATTTTGAAACTGCTTATCGACCGGATGATATTAGTCGAACCGTCTGCGAGGCTGCTATCACTTTGAGGGAAAATTTTCTAAAAAAGATGGAGAATTTAAAAATTCCTTCTTCCATCCCTTGTGAGAAACGGTATGAGATGGCTTTCAAATTATTTCCCCCTAAGGTTCCTCGATTGCCATCTGCTGATTTTAGAGTGGCCCTTGCCCCTCCATTCCCAGATTGGTTCATCTATGAGGATCCTATAAAAATCCTCAGACAGCAGTCGAAGCCTAAAGCACAGCGGGTGGTTCCGACTAAGCATATCGTTGATACTTTCAAAGGGCACCTTCATATTAATATCGAAGATGTTCGCATCGAATCCGGCATTCTCGAAAGTCGATTCTCCTTCGTTTTAAACCTTTTAAACAATGCTTTATCATTACTAACGGGTGGCGCTGTCATTTATCTTTTGCAGCTGCTCCAAAAAAGACCGCCATCTCGGTGAAGACTGACAGTTTTGTCGAGGGTCAGAAGGTAATATTAATATAGCATCTTAATCCTTTCAAAATTCTGGGTTTAGAAAGCCTAACACTTTCCCAATGCTTTTCAGGTAAGCCGGAAACCCCCTACCCCTCAGAAAAGAATAAAGAGGGGCGCCAACCTAGTCATCATCGACTCAGAAGACGAGGATGGTTCTCCTCGAGAGGAGGTTCCAGTGAAAAGGCGGCGAAAGGTTGTCCGTGGTCTCAACGCTGCTGACCCAGATCCTCCATCGACTCAAGTCCCTGAATCACAAGCTCAACGTGTAGACCTTGGTAAGGCTTCTGCCGGAGGTACCACAATTCCCCAAACTGCTACTGTTGAAAGCGATAATTCCAGTCCGACTGATGAAGGCCCGAAGGTCCAACTCTTATCTTCGACTGCTTTCTGTCTGAATTTCAAACTACTTTTGGACTCTTTTTCTCATGTTTAAATTCTTTTCTGTTCAGCCTGACGTTGTGATGACGGAAAACATCCCAACTACATCTCTTCTTGAGGCCTATCCTTTGAACAGTTGAGGTGAGCCCACCTATCGTCCTTCTTCGGACTTAGGTTCTGGTGTGAGTTCTCTTGGGGAAATCAATAAACCTGAGATCCCTGTGGTTCCCCTGCTTTCTCCTTTAAAAACTATCACCCAACAATCTCAGACCGACGGGTCCGATCATGACGAGGGGAAAAATTCCCAGAATTCCATCGAAACCGGTGAAGAAGCGAACTTCTTGGATGAGGGAGAAAATCCTGCTGATGGTTCACCTCAGGGAACCACAATGGAGGTTGATGATAAACCTGTGGAGGAAAGGGGTGCGACAGATGGAGCCATGCATCAATCTAAATTGGAAGAGTCTAGTGAAGAAGACGTCGAAGAAGACGAGGACGAGGATACCACCGACGCTACCCCAATTAAAGAAACTGCTGTCGAGAGTCCTCCTATCCAGCAGGCCAAGCCTGTTGAGACAACTCCAATTGCTCCTGCCAACATCCCTGCAAAAGTAGAAACGATGCCTGCCAAAAGTGCAATAGATCTTACTGCAGCAGAACTTGAGGCTCTAAAAGCGTCTGACCGTCGTCAATACATCCAACTCCTCCTTCGTAGGCAAAATAGTTCCTCAGGAAGATTCCAAAGCACTTCGACCTCTGAAGGTCCGACTTCAACTCCAATCAATAGTGCTCTTGAGAAAGTAAAGGACAAGATTTTCAAAGGGGACCTCTTTTCTCTTTTGCAAATGGGTCTAGTTCATTACCTTTCTTTGAAAACTCTCCTACAACAAGTAGACCTTTAATCGATCTCTGCTGAGGCTGCGGCCGTAATCCAAGAATTTGGGAAGTTGATCGACCAGGTTCATACTGACTTTGGGCTCTTGCCTCAGTTTGACAAAGATATATCTGAAAAGTCAGGTACTGAGGCTGCTGCTTGGTCTGCCGTTGCGGATTGTGAAGACAAAATTGCAGCCCTGGAGGAGCAAAAGGCCAAGAACCAACAAGAGATTACTGAGAACGAAACGAGCATCGCGTGTTGGGAGCGTAAGATCAGAAAACTTCGCAGCAAGATAGATAAAGCTCAGAAGAGGAATGCTGAATTGTCTTCCTTCGATGATTCTTCCTTGTTGACAGAGCTTGATCATGCCGTCCTTTTTTCCGAGGAGGCTCGACAACTTGAGGCCGATATTGCGCAACTGAAAACCGACAAAGCCTCTTGCCAGAGTCGTCTCGATGCCCAGAAAGCAAGCTACATCAAAATGAAGTCCAATCTTCCTTTTTAGATTTCTGGAATGTTTAATATTTATTTTCTGGCCTTTGTAAGCCATGTCTCTATTGTTGTACTCGTAAAGACTAAGCCATTTTTGGCACATTTTATTGATGCCATTTATGGCCCTACTTATTAGTTTTATATTACTCTGTCGAAATGTTTACCTCTTGCAGCGCTGGTTTGTATTTTTTCAAATACTTACCGTTTACTTTCAAGATTCGTTTATCATTGCTAAGTTCCTCGACTTCGTATGCCCCATTCAAGAAGACTTTTGAGATTTGAAACGATCCTTCCCATTTCGGGGACCATTTGCCTAGTGTCCTGACCTTTCGATCCATTGGCAGGATTGCCCTCCAAACTAAATCTCCAATCAAAAAGGTCTTTGCTTTGACTCTTTTGTTATAGGATTTCTCCACTCTTTTCTTTTGTCTTCTTAAAAGTTCCAACGCTCTTAACCTTTCCTCGTCTAAATCCACTAACTCGTCGAGCATCATGTCCCAATAGGTCTCACGGGGAATTTCGTGATGCCTCTGAATCCTGGCTGACTGCACAAGAATTTCGACTGGTAATACTGCATCATGGCCAAAGGTCAGTCGATAAGGTGTAGTGTTGGTAGCTTCTTTGGGGGATGTTCGACATGCCCATAGGACCTGGTCTAGGGTTTTATGCCAGTTTTTTGCCTTACCCCCTACTTGCTTTTTTATCATTCCAATCACTACCTTTTTCGCTGCCTCGACCTGCCCATTGGCCTGAGCGTAGTAAGGGGTCGAAGTAAGGAGTTTGAATCCCATTTCTCTGGCAAACTCTTGCATTTTCCTGCCGGTAAAGACTGATCCTTGATCTATTCTTATCGTTTCTGGCAAACCAAATCTAAAGATAATGTGTTTTTGAATAAATTCAATCACATCGTCTTGGTCTACTTTTGGCAGGGGTACCGCCTCGACCCATTTGGTGAAGTAGTTTATCCCCACCAAGATGAATTTCTGGTTTTTCGAGGACGCGGGTCGTATTTCTCCTATTAGGTCCAAAGCCCATCCTATGAATGGCCATGGCTTAATAATGGAGTACAACTCGCTTGCTGGAACATGTTGTATACCAACATGTATTTGGCACTCCTGGCAGCCTTTGGCGAATTCGATACAATCTTTCAGCATTGTAGGCCAATATAGACCTTGGCAAAATAGTAGCCATTTCATCTTCTAGCCTACCTGGTGTGCCCCGCATGCTCCACTATGAACTGTGATAGTGCTAGATATGCCTCAGATTCACTTAGACACTTAAGCAAAACTCCCTCCGGAGCTCTTTTGAATAATTTGTTTCTTAGGAGAACGTAGCTTAGTGCTTGGTATTTTATTCTTCGCTCTGTGGTGGTTGAAGGATTTTGAAGGTATTCGACCAACGGTTTTCTCCAGTCCCCATCCGACATCGATTCGATTGTAAAGATCTCGAAGGTTTCTTCATCAGCGAATCCGAACTTTGCATCCCTTAAATCTGATGGCCGCAATGCCACAGCTGCTACCTTGCTTCTGACTTGGATTACTTCTCGCAGGTCTTCGCAGGACACCTTATATCCTGATGCTATTTTGGCCAAATCGTTGGCCACCTGATTTCGTATTCGTGGTATATGTCGAATAGTAGTCTCTTCGAATTTCTTTAATAGCCTATTTGCTACTATGAAGTACACAATGAGGCTTTCTTTGACGCATTTGTATTCTTTTGTCAATTGTTTTATGACTAACTCTGAGTCTCCCATTATTTTGACTCTAGTTGCCCCCAATTCCAATAGAATTTCAAGTCCAACTATCAAGGCCTCGTATTCCGCCTCATTGTTGGAGCATGGCTCACTTATTTTATACTTGAATTGTGTTGGAATTTTGTCAGGAGAAATAATCAGCATGCCTATGCCAGTTCCCTTCTTATGGCTGGAACCATCGAAGTACAACTTCCAAGGTTCTAGTTTGACCATATTTAAAGCGTTTGTATCTACGGAGTGGTCGACGATGAAGTCTGCCACTATTTGCCTTTTAATTGCTTTTAATGGTTTATATGTTAAGGAAAATTCCGTTAATGCTAATGCCCATTTACCTATTCGACTATGCAAAATAGGTTTGGACAACATATGCTTTATAACATCAAAATGCGAAGAGACACAAACATCGACATGCTTTATATATTGCTTTAGCTTTGTACATGAGAAATACAAACATAGACATAGCTTTTCTACTTCGCTATATCTGGTCTCTGCATCATTTAGGACTCTACTAAGGTAGTAAATGGATCTTTCTGTGTCGTCTTCGTCCTCTTGAGCTAACATGCTTCCCAGAGTTTTGTGTGACGCAGCTATGTACAACCTCATGCTTTTGTGTCGACAAGGTGGAGAGAGAATTGGAGGATTGGTCAAATAACTTTTAATTTTGTCGAAAGCTTCTTGTTGTTCCTTCCTCCATTCATACCCTTCTTTGGTGACTCGAAGCAATGGCGAGAAAGCTTGGGTTTTTCCGCTTAGGTTCGATATGAACCTTCTTAAGAAATTAACCTTGCCCAACAGGGATTGTAATTCATTTTTATTTGACGGCGCATTGGTCTCCATAATGGCCTTCGTCTTGTTTTGGTTTATTTCGATGCCCTTTTTGTGGACTACGAAACCCAAGAAGTCACCAGCCTGCACAAAAAACGCACACTTTAAAGGGTTCATTTTGAGGCCAAACTTTCTCATTCTTAAGAAGGATTGTCGAGGATGATCTATATGATCTTTGCCTTATACAGATTTAACCACAATATCGTTAATATATATCTGCATAAACGACTCTATATAGTCATGGAAGATTGAATTCATTGCTCGTTGGTATGTTGCCCCAGCGTTTTTTAGGCCAAAAGGCATTACTACCCACTCGTAGGTGCCTATGGCCCCTGGACAACGAAACGCTGTTTTGGGAACATCATCCTCGGCAATGAAGATTTGGTTATATCTAGAATAACCATCTAACATACTAAGATATTTGTGGCTGGCGGCTGAATCGACTAGCATTTCTGCCACTGACATCGAATATTCATCCTTAGGAGTTGTTGAGTTTAAGTCCCTAAAGTCTATGCAGACTCTCAAGGAACCGTTTTTCTTAATAACAGGCACAACATTAGCAAGCCATTCGACATACCTGGTTGTGCGGATGAATTTGCACCGCAGAAGTCTTTCGATTTCCGCTTTTATTTTTGACAGAACCTCTGGAGCGAAACGCCTTAGGCTCTGTTTGACTGGTTTCTTGCCAGGCTTGATCGGCAGTCTATGTTCCACCAACTCTCTTTTCAATCCTGGCATTTCATCATAATCCCAGGCAAAACAGTCTCTATATTTTTGCAAAAGCTGGACGACCTCACCTTTGAATCGAGCGTCGAGGTTAGCACTAATATAAGTGGGCCTTTTTATACTGCCGTCTCCTAAGTCCACTTCCTCTAGCGGGTCCTGCGCAAGCATCTTGGCATCCTCTGCCAAGGGATCTTTCTCGAAACCCAAAGGCTCGTCGTCATAGATAGCATCAAGCCTTTTGTTTTCTTGATGGGTTTCATCAGATAGTTCCATGTCGAAGCCTTCCTTGTAGCTTCTCTGAAGAACTTCTTTATTGGCCTCTGTGGCCATTTTGCTTCCAACAGCCTCTAGGGCCATTTGTAGTCTAGTTTCGGCCACATAAGCCGAAATCCTTCGAAGCGCATTGGCTTCAGTCATTATTACTGAAATCACTTCCCCATCCCATGGGGTCCACCGACAAGGTTCCAAGGTATGAAAGCCTTTCTTCTGGCACCTCCCTGTCCCAACGGAAACCGTCTACAGGATGTAAGTATAACGAGCCAAAGACTTTGTCGTCTGGCTTGAAATCGAAGTCTGCTGGTCCACAAGGACCTATACCAGCCAGGTGTTTGTCGAAGTGCCTTTGATCGACATAGTTGATGGGCGCCCTAAAGTACCCTTGATCAACTTCAATATTCTCTACGATGCCGTCTGGCCTCCAAATTGCAATCCTTTGATGCATCGAGGATGGCACTGCCCCCACTCCATGAATCCACTCGCGTCCAAGTAACAGGTTGTAATTGGCCGTAGTTTCTACAACCATGAATACCGTTGGCCGTGTTACTGTTCCGAAGGTGATATCTACCTGGATTACTCCCCTGGTCGAGCCTACCTTACCTTCGTAGTTGGACAGGACCATGTTGTGTGGCTTGGTGTCAGCATCGCTTTTCCCGATTTTGTTTAATAGAAGATGTGGCATCATATTTACCATTGCGCCACAGTCCACCAGAATTTTGTTAACTGGGGTGTTTTCCACTTTAGCCGTAATATAAAGCGGCTTCAAATGGTTCCTCATCTCCTCAGTGGGCCATTCGAAGAAATCATTCTGCTCTTCGACACAGCCGTTGTTCATCATATAATAGCAGACGGGTTTGCGTGCTGCCATTTCGTAGTCCGCGTCCGTGTCGCAGTTTTCGATCACAGACAATCTGTCATATTCTTTCGGCATCACTGACACTATGTTCACCAACAAATTTAGCGAATCATCAGAATCTGAGTCGAAGTTGTCTGTCATCTCATCGTCGACCCCAGTGATCTCTCTCTGATTTTTAACCTGGTTAGAGAACAACTTCCTGCCCACCGGCGGTTGTGTGGTTTTGCTGATCATCTTCGACGGTTCTCCCTGATTTTTTGTTGGGAGATTAGTACTAGATTCGGCCTTGTCCTTCGACGCCGTTTCTCTAAGAGCTTTTCTTTTCCGAGACATGGGGTTTTTCCCTTTATAATTCTCGGATACATGGGCCATCTTTGAAGACTGGAATTCTTTTTGAAAGGTAACTAAGGAAACCCCTATTCACTTTGAAATTCTTCCATTTTTGTTCACCCTGTCGCTTATCCTCGTTGGGTTTCGTCCACCTACCATCGGTGTTTCCAACAGCGGGTTTGAAACTAGCAGGCCTTGTTTTGGGGCCTCTGATGTGGGGTTCATACCTTTTCAGCAAACTTCTTCGTTTATCGAACTCAGGCATTCTCCCACTTTGCTTGAGCCTTCGTGTTCCCTCAAGTCTCTGGGCAGCCTTTTTGTCGAAGATTGCGCTGCATCGTGGGCATAACATCACGCTAGAACCCTTTCCCTGGCATTTGTGAAGAAAATCCACAATTGTTTCCTCTTGCTTCGGGTATGCCTCCTTAGTGATTTCTTCTTGGTTGTTCGACCAACTGTCCCCCTCACCTTCTTGTTGGGTGACTTCCATCATGTTGATCTCAACCTCCTCGACCAAATTCAAACCCTTTAAGCTTAGACCCAAACCTTCAGTAGCCTGGTCCATTTCGACGAAGTTATTAGCCATCTCCTTGGTCACCATCTCCCATTTTAGATTGTCTGCTACCCCATCGCTGTTGGTAGTATCCATCTCCCCTTCACTGCCTCGATCAAAGCCTATTATAACCTTTGTCATCACAACATTCTTGACGAAGTCATCAGTAACTTCTATCATGCTTTCTAAGAAGTTACGGCCTTCAGTGACCTCGATCATGTTGGCTTCTAAAGGCTCCGTGTAGTGAGCGTCCGTCACCTGTAGAGGGTCCGTGTCGACCTTCATTTGGCTGGTGGTTTTCTCCCCAAACTTCAGTCGTCCCTTCTGGATTGCGTTCTGAACAAGATCCCTGAAAAGAAAACATTGAGATGTTTTATGACCCAGAAAGTTATGGTACTTACAAAAACCTCTCTTTTTTCGTTGCTCTAGCGATGGCAATTTAGCGCCAGGTGGCACTATCATTTGTCCATCTTTTACCAACAAATCGAAAATTTCATCACATTTGGTGATGTCGAAGGTATATGTTTTCTTTGGGAATCTATCATTCCTTTCTGATTCGATAAAGTTCTTCCCCTGTGGAGGTGCTAATACTTTACAAGAATAAGGGGGGCCTTGTTTAAGTTCGACGAGGTCTACTTCATTTTCGTCGAGATTCAAAGAATCCTTGCATGCCCTCTCGATATTGTCATCAATTTCAACAAAGTCCACCTTCTTACTCTTGTTAAGCCTAGTTTTCTCGTCTTTCAAACGTTCGAGCTATCGAACTCTATCGGCCAATTGAGCCATATCTCTTAAGTATTGGGTATCTAACTTCTTTCGAATGGAATAATCAAGGCCTCCAGCGGCCATTTCGACCAGTTCGTGTTCCGGCACTTGCGTGAAACACCTGGCTTTGAGTAATCGAAACCTATTGAGGTATTCTTCGATTGGTTCCGAAAACTTACGTTTTACGCTAGCTAGTTCTTTCAAACTAATTTTGGTTTGGCCCATGTAAAACTGCTCATGAAACAAGCGTTCAAGTTGGGCCCAACTACATATGGTGTTAGGTGCTAGCGTCGTGAACCAAGTGAAAGCATTTTTTGTGAGGGAACTTGAGAAGTATTTTATCCTAAGGCTTTCATCATTCGCTATTTCCCCGGCTTCTATTACATAACGAGCCACATGTTTGACAGTAGATTCTGTCGTATCCCCTGAGAATTTCGTAAATTTTGGTACTTTCGTCCTAGGAGGTAACTCTGTTTGAAGGATGTAATCTACTATCGGGGATGTAAAGTTTGGCCGAGTAAAACCAGTGTTTACTCCATTCCGAGCCATAATCCTTTCGACCATGGCCGCTAGATTGTTGTCAATGGCTATATTATTGCGTCAAACTTCTTGGACCACATGGTTTGCATCCTGGTTTCGGTTTATCACGATCACTCCTTGGTTTCATTCGTCTAGA